>ML682016.1:3031430-3109535 GCA_007922195.1 Podocnemis expansa | reverse complement strand
CCACATCCACCCCTTCTCTCACAGCATCCTCTCTACTCGCATCCCTCTCTACTCCAGCCTCCTTCCCCCAGCCCCATAACACCCTTACCTCTGATTTCCCTTCATCGCCTCATCCCCCCACCTCCCTCCTGTTTTGCCCCCTCAGCCAGCTCAGAGCAACCCCCAAACCCTCCACTGCCGCTCAGGAGTGTGACGGGGAGGCAAGGCTACCTGAATGGTGGTGGGGTGGGGAGAGAGGAGAAAAATCATTCCTACATTCCCTCCAAATGGTGCCTCCCTGGGAGCAAGGCTCAGCCAACCATGATTTTTGCATAGCCCCCTTAGCCTAGGGCCCTGGACTTCAGCCCCTAAAGCCTCTGCAATAATCCAGCCTTGTTCAGAAAGCCAACAAATGTACTATCTGGAATAAAAAAGGAAAATGTGTCTCAAAGAAAGAGAAGTGCAAATATTTTGAGCAATTTCCAAAAAATTAACATCTCTACCAAATTATCTGGCAAAGGAAACTTGGGAAGTGTAAGGAAACAGTGACTCAAGATAAAGAAATAAAAAGTGGAGCACTGGAGAGCTACAAGGGAAAGAGTGAGAAAGTCATAAAACAAGAGAGACTTCGGAAGCAGATCCAATTTTATTTTACAGCCTTCCTGCATGGCAGTCTCTCTATGCATGCACCCCATACAGTATTCCCTCTAAGGGCCTAAGGCAGCTGAGCAACTTGTTTTGCTCGCTGTGCCATGCCCCACCCCCCTGCACAGGCCTGATCCTTTCCCCCCACAGGCCCAATCCTGCCTCCCCCGCTCTTCCAGTCACTGCCCCAGTTGATCTGATCCCAACGCCCCCCCAGCCGACCTGACCCTGTCTTCCCTCCAACCCTCCATCCTCTTTCACGGCTGGCTGCCCTTGCCCTGTCCCCAGTCACCCCCTTACCCAGCTGCGCCTCCAGCTGGAGGGAGCTCTCATTGAGCATGCACTGAGGCTCTGCGCATGCTCAGTGAGAGCTTACTCCGAGCGGGAGTTTTAAAAACTCCCAGCTCAGAGCTACTCTCAGCTGGCTGGAAGACTCTGTCTTCCAGCTGGACAGGGACTGCAGCTGCTGGCCAGGTGCATCTGGCAGTGTTCTCTGCACCGGGCAGTGGTGGGGGCTACATGACCATGCTGCCTCACAGCTTAGAGGGAACATTGCATAAATACATCTGGCTGTGCCAAATTGTCTCCAGCTTCATGGTAGTTGTGGACCTGAAGTTCCCAGTTACCCACAAGAGAATGAATATTCTTTACCTCCGTCTTCAACCTAAACAATCCCAAAAGCCATGCTGAGCATATAGATATCAGTCAGTGGCCATGCCCCTGTGCATTACATGGTATGGATCTAGTACATCAATGTGCGTTGTGCTTTACAAAGGGCAATGCGTAGTTCAGTTTATGGTCCCTGCCATAAAGGACTGAGAATCTAGAGGCACAAGTCAGCAGAGTGTTTATAACCAAATACTGACCATTCAAATGCATCATGAAACAGGGATCCTGTCCCCCAGACTAATTCTTGCTGGAAGAGGATAGGACTGGAGAAACTGTCATCTTTCCCCCACAGCCAACGCCACTATGTCATTCCTTAAAGTGATTCCAGCTGAAACAGGCTGGTACTGGAGTATCTGTGAGCTTCCTCCTCAGGTAGTACTTCTGTACCACTCCCCATAGCAACTTTTCCCATTAGAGTCTCAAGTAAGATAGCGTGCTTCCAGCATCACCACCGCTTGGTCTGTTGTCCAAACAGCTGTGTGAACCAATCTGATTTCCTTTTTATTCCTTTTCTTAAACCGAAGATTTGAGTTCAAATTCTAGAGATGACATCTTTATTGCTGCACAAAACACTAGATTCCTCTGAACAAAGCAAATGAAATCAACAACTCCACTTAATCTTTTTTATTTCAAATATAGCTATAATGTTCACTGTTATATAAGACTTCATTTGTTAATCAGAGGTGACCCTGATCTCCAGCTGCAGTTGGAGATACTTACATAATTGAGATAGGTATTTTGCTGGAGATCTAACTTTTTCCTGTGAAGATGGGTAATGAAGCTCCAAATATGAGCTAGATATGTTTGGCTGCAAAACAATTTTACTTTCATAACTAAGAGCTCATCTTTGCAAGGCAGACAGATGTTTAGGTGCACACACACCCCCTGATAAAAACAACTAAGGAAACAAAAGAAGGCTCCTACATCTTGTCTTTATACTAGTAGTCCCCAGCCTTTTCAGTAAAGTGGCATACTTCAATGAGACAAAGAATTCCACAGCACACCTACTTTTTTCAGCCGAACTGATTGCTCATAAACTTCACACTCACATTGGTTATGGTCTTTCTACAGAGGTTGCAACATGGTGCATGCAACAAACTAAAGAAAGATCAAATTCATTAATGTTTCAAATCCACCAGGAAAAAAAATAGGTTATCTCAGTTTTGCCCTTTGGCCACCTGTATTTAGAATGTTCATATTTGAGAATCAAAAAAACCCATACCTCCCTTTTAATTTGATTAAATTTCACAAGTTTTCTTTGTTGCAATTTTTGTTGGATAGAATATTGTTTAAGATGAATGTTTTACATTGATTTTCACTACCTTTGTACAGAATTTCACAGCACATTTGGGCAGTTCTCATGGTACACGGGTGTGCTGTACCACTGCTTTATATTCCTCAAGACAAATATGTCTTAGCAGCCCAAATGAGTGGCAGGCAAGAAAGAGCTCAGGAAGACAGCAAGGCACCTGGAAGGCCTTCTTTTATATGTAACCTTGGCTGGGATTTCTCAAGCTGCAGCACTATTCACTGGGCTTGTTAGGCCTCATGGAGTTTACTCTAATTAAAGGCTCTACAGATCCATACTGTAGAAAGTGTGAATTTAGAATTTTTCTGCAGATTTTCCCACCTGTTATGTGATGTTACAATGCAGCATTAAATGGCTGTCATTTTTCAACCAAGAAGTGGCAGCTTTTCTTCAGGAAGTGAAGTGTTCTCTCTATGTAGCTTATATGTTACGTTTTTTGTGTGATTTGGGATCATTTAGGATGTAAAGGCTGTATAAATGTAAATTATTTTGTTTTACTGGCATTTCTGAGGGCTTCCTTGCTGTAGTAGCAAAGACAGGTAAACAATAAGAAGGAAGAGATGGGTCTTTGATTTCGTATTGGCTGTGGAAACCCGTTTAAAATAGATTGGACAGTAAAAACTTGGACAGTTTCCACCGATAGGGAATAGCAGCTCACTAATCCACTGAAAGATGTAAATTAACTAAGAGTGTGCACATCACTAAGAGTGAGCACATAGACAAAAGGAGACCAAAAGCAGTTCAGTGTTCCCTGATGAATGCTGTTGAACGGCTGCTGCATTCCATCCCACAGATTGCAGTGTTTCTGTGGTGGATGAAGTTGGTCCCTTGGTGTCTCATACAGCTCTTCTATATGGCAGCACTCTGTTTCCTGGCTTGAGTAGTGAAATAGTAAGGAAGTGGAAGAGCCTTTTTCCTTCCAGAAGAGCACACAGACCAAAGACAAAGCAAGGGCTTTTTATTGTTTTATTTTATTAATGATTTTCCCAGAATTCCCAGGGGTGGCCACAATGTTTCATTCAGCCTTTACTTTGAGTGCTGTCCTAACACATGCAAAATTTTATTGAATTGGATGGCAATCACACATGATCCAGGGCTGGAGGAATTCTGTTCTGGAATGTTTTTGTTCTGACTTCATCAGGAACAAAATCAATCCAGATTTGGTTCATCCCTCTCCCTCTGCCAATTGGCATGGGCGTCCAACCCAAACTAATTCCTCTTCTCAGGGAGTGGAAGATGCTTGTAGTGGTCTAGTGTTGCCTTTTAGATCCAGCTTCAGCTCTGCCTTGCTTGTTAGTTTACTGTGTGCAGCTTCTCACAAATGACAGAAAAATGGAAAGCTACTACTTGCAGAAATTAGAAAGGGAGTCACCCCTTCATCAGGCCCCATTCTTGACTTGTTAATTCATTTAACAGTTCAGCTGTCAGGACTCTAGTTTTGTTGGAAAGCCAGTGAATGAATGTTCAGTGAGTGCCTAGGTACCGATATTAATCCTGGTCCTAAATACAGCTGCTACCAGAGGTGATGTTCTGCTTGAATGAAATAAAGATTTCTTTAGAGCTGCTGCTTTACCAGGAGCATTGGTTTATTGTCATTATCTGTTTGTGGGGTTGGGTCTAGAGTTCAGGAGGCTTCCAATACCTGCATAATTCTTGAATAGAAATCACAGGTTTAGAGTAATCATGCTTCCCCTAATTTAGAGAGGTGAATAAAATGGCAGGCAGCAGTACAAATCCTTTGCTAACAAGCACACTCTCTGATACTTCCTCTCCTCCAGCAGGGCTGTTCTGGGTGAAGTATAATGGAGTTCTTAATTTTCCCTAACAGCTTCTGCTGGAGGTGTGTGTTTGCATGGAGGAAGTTATGAAAGGGTGAAATATGCCAAGAGGTGCATCCCTTTGAACAGGTGATAAAGGCATTTGTGTGAAGGAGAAAGTGATGTGTGTCATTATAAGTGATGATGACATTGATGACCTTCATGCTTCAGAAGAGCGGATGCATCTGATTTTTTTTTCCTTTTAATTTTTCTAATAATGAGCTATGACAGCAGACTCAGCACAGGAAGGAAAAAGATGCAGCCAAAGACTAGGACATACAGACCTCCTTCCTAGGAGTCCCATGTTTAAATGCTGTCTTGACTGCTAACATCAGCTTTTGGGAAAGTATCTGTCTTGTTTTCACTTTGTCTAATGAAAGCTGCAGTCTGGACAGTAAAGGGACAATTTTTTTCCCCTCCACCAACTCCTGACTTGAATTTTCTCCCGTAGTACAAAGCTTACCAAAGCCAACACAAAGATCTTTTCCCACTCGTACCTCTCTGTAATTATTTTCCTCTCCTTCCCTGCCTGCAGCACCACAAATGTCCCTAGAGCTCATTAATTTGTTTATTTTTCATTCCCCTGCCCACCTACTTCTGAAGCACTGATAATGCACCCCAGAAGGCTTCATTCCTGTCAATTATAGCAAGAGAAGCATTCAAGTTCTTCTGGGATGTCTCTGGACTAGTAAGGACAAGTGAGAAATAGAAATAGGGAGTGCCCGGGGAGTGCTACCGACATCAATAGGAGATCTAGACTTTGGGGGATACCAGGAGGGGCTGAATATCTAGAAGGAAGAACAAGGATTGTGCTCAGGAAGGAGGACTGGTAACAGCACTTCAGGCGATGAAGAAGGCTAAGTTCTAGAAACCTAGGCAATATATTGAGCTTTGATTCTGGTTATGCTATTGGAAGAGGGTGTGGATACAAGGGCTTATTGTCATGGGCCATTTTCATCCGCTGCTCTCTCCATAACTTTCAAATGTCCATCCACAGTGGTCACATTGGATCATTTTTCCACACCCCCAATTAGTCAGGAGTGGAAGACGTAGTCTTTCCCTCCTACTTAGATCTCCCACACTTTATAGAAAGGAGGCTTCCTCTTTTTCCCTTCCCAGGATGGAGTTGAAATGATGCCTCTGGAGAGAAGTCCCAGACCTTTCTTGTTAAAGGCCCAACACAACAGGAAAAACACCACTTCAGCGCATTAGAACTAGCCATTTCAGTCGCTCCAGTTTGGCTCCCCTCAGCTGTTTTCCCTCTCTTTGTTTGGGGCATATGTGTTGCCCTACAGTATGTGTGTGAAAGACTGTGTGTCTGCAGATTGGAATTATAGAGCTGACACTACTCCAGCAAGAGTTAGTTGGCTATTTCCACTTCAAACCCCACTTTGGGGGAGTTTAACTGTCTTGGCCATTTCAAATTGCACCGTTCTAAAACTGGGTTAGTTTTAGCCTCGCTCCATATTTCCTTCTGTTAAAGAGGTGGATGTGGGTTATTAGTCTCATTTTGACAGCGCTTTAAATAGAATACAGTTTGGCTGAACACCCTCACTCCTGAAATAAAACTGTATTATAGTATCTTGTATTCACAGTGGGCTGATGTCTCTTGACATGTAGAGATACCAAACTTTTGAAGAATAGTAAGTATTTTAGTTGTAAAAATTCTCTTCTAAACATGGATGGAGAGAAGGAGTAGGTGAGATGTTCATTTTCCATTTAAATGTGAATGAGCTGCAGAGCCTTAATGGTGGACAGTAGTACTGGGGTGTTGTTATTCCACAGTGGACATTATTTAAAATCCTCCCTTAGCTTCTTGAGCAAGGAAGGGTTTTCAGCTGACTTCTGCTTTGCTGCCTAGATTACTGGGCACACCATGTCACTCTGCACAGGAGCCTAGCAACAAGCAGCAACACTGCAGTGCAACTCACTAATAGGCTGGTACCTGACGCACAGGACTGGAATTCGGTCAGGATTAAGGTTTGCTAGCTAGTTTCCCTGACTCTGCTGCTACAAAAATGGAGTGAAATGGAAGCAGAACAAGAAAGAAAAAATGTAGGAAGGTGGAAAGAGAAAATGGAGGGAAGGAGAGTTTCCTGTCTTGCCTGGAGTTTCCATTCATATACCTTTCTCCCACCTCTTGTACCTTATAGTACCCCAGTAAATTAATAGCCCTTATCCAATGACATGGCTCTTTTTGGTGTGTGATCAGCCATTAGACTTGGAGGGTATTGGCTTGTACCAGCATTTCTGTGGTAATTCTGACAGTATTTTGTGAAATTTTAAACTGTCACAGTCTCATTCTGTACATGGGCATCACTCCAGGTTTGTTTGCAATATGTCCAAATGGGACCTATCATTCATTATCCACAGCTCCACTTGTAGAAACACTGGTGTTGACAGTGCACAGCATGTCTTTGAATCTTGCAAGGTTAGGACACAGTAGTGAAAACAAACACCTGAGCCTTGCTTGTGTTAGAGTTTTCACCAATATTCACCACTGGTGGAGCTACACTGATGGTGAGTTAGGGATATGAACTGTACTAATATAGACAGGGCTTATCTCTATTGACTACTAGTATTTCCAACCTTGCAGTAATTTTAGGGTGTCACACTATTTACAGGAGAGCAATAAGGTTTATTTATTAAACAACCAAACTGAATAACGTCAGTTCTTTAGCTGATATAATGGACAGGGAAATGTAAGCAGGCCAGTGTAAGTCCTTGGAAGAAGTGTCCTAATGTCAACATGTCAAAAAGATATCCCTGCGGTCACTGGGGACTTCAATCCATTGTCAAGATCAAAAGGAAGGAACCAAGAATCATACTGCTGTCAGAGCATGTTATTCTACCCTATAGAAAAAGGAATTTTAAAACAATGCGCTGAAAAATAATGTCCAGGTTGAGACACCGTTTTGATAGTTATATCTGTCTTTAATTTGCTATCAGGAATGCAGAAGCTCCCTGAAATTATTTTCTATATTTTCATGCTGCAAGTAAAATCAGCTGACTGAGCACCTCATTAACAGCTCATTAAGCTGTTAATATCGGTCTTAAGCAGCCCTTGCTGCAATACAATGCTTTATACAGTGTGGTGGTTTCTTGTTTAGCTCTAGCTTAATTGCTGCTTTCTATCATGCAGCGATACTGGAAAGATATTAGTGTCCAAGCTAAAGTGATAAGCATTTTTGATCAACAGCGCTTACCATCTCTTCCCCTGTTATCATTTATTTATGTCCCATTTCCATAGTTGCCATGCAACACTTGCTTGGACAAATTAATTCACTTCTTACAAACCTGACAGTCTGCAACCAGCTGTAGCTCTAGACTGTGTCTAGACTAGCATTTTTCAGAAAAATTCCCACCATTGCATCTCCACCAATGCAAGCACTTGTGGGAGCACTACCAGAAAAAAGCCAGCAGCATTCATACAACTGTATTGTATAACCCCCCTAAGTGCAGGGACAGGTGAGAGATGGTGAAAATATCTGTGCCCCGTGGAGCCACGTCTGCCCTAGATTTCTTTGTTCTGTGTTTGTACAGGACCTATCACAGTAGAGTTTTGGTCTGTGATGCTGGCCCCTTAACAGTACAGTCATATGAGTAGTAAATAACAGTAATCAAGGATAGGAAAATTGCTGGTGGACACACGGCCATAGCGAGCAAAACATCAGGACTCAGTCACTGAAAGAAAAGAAATTAATTTCCCCTTAAAAACACAAATAAGCACTATTAAAATAAAGTGGACCACCGATTGCACAGATAAGGCTGGAGATACGAGGAAACAAGCTCTGCCTTTGGCTTATAACTCACATTCAGGCTGTGATAGGCTTTAGAATTTGACTGTGGTTAGCAGAAAGGTGAGGATATGTCTCCACTTATGGTGGCAAATTATGTACTGCTGAATCTGTTCTCTGGCATCGATTGAGCAAACGTGGAGACCCACTCAACTGATCCAGAAGTCAGCTGAATAAATCCAGGCCTGCAAAAAGAGTCACAGAGGCCATTTCCTGTCAGTGCAGCATGGCCGGGACTACACTGTTCAGAATTTAAGAAGTCAATGGAGATAAGCAAGCTACTCTCTGCTGCTGAATTTCACCATAAATGTAGAGCAGGTCTTAAAGTTACAGCAAAAAAACTACGGAGTCATGTGGCACTTAAAGACTAACATTTATTTTTCACATGAGCTTTCGTGGGAGAAAATCCCACTTCGTAAGATGCTTTGAAGATGGGGGAACTTACAGAATGTAACTTACAGAATGTAAAGTTACAATCAGCTGCTATTTCCTTTTACTCTCCCATCCCACTCTGCTTCCATCCACTCATCCTGGAATATGTGAGCAAGGTTCTGTGATGTTTCTCTTGCATACCTGAACTCACTATGGTCTTGTCACCTCACTCTTCCTCCAGTGTGACTGTGAACCCAGGTGCAGGAAAATGATGTTTTTACTTTCATATTTCAGCATCCCAGCCATTCTCAGGCACTGAACTGAAAGCATTCTTAGTAGGGTGACTACCTGTCCCTTATTTCACTTATGTGTCCCTTACAGTGACCACTCACCCCTTATTTTAAGGGATGCCCTTTGACCTTTTATACATTATGTTGAATATTTTGGTAATTGCATTGTATACTTGAGGGCCTAATGAGTGTACACTTGAGGGGGAAAAAAGCATGATGTGCTAAGGAAAATGGTATTTCTTTTAAAAGACCCTTAAAATAAAGTACTAGCCCCTAGTTTTCATGTGGTTTTCCCTTATTTCCCTCCAGCAAAGGTGGTCAGCCTAATTCTGAGTCACTTATTCGGAACTGAAAGTAAAAGAGTCTTGATTTTCCTCACAAAAATCTGAATTAGCAGCCAACTGAAATTATATAGCCATAGCAAGCAAAAATATTCAAGCTAGGAAGAACATTTTTGCGCTCAGTGGAAAATAGCTAAGGTTAAAAAAACTCCAGTGAATAGAAAATTCAGAACTTAGTCCTTCCCCATTTGGATCCTGAGCTCCTCCAGTCACTGTGGTTCCACAGCCTTAATGAACCGGATTTGGCTCCGTAGCCTTAAACAAGTCAAAACTGAGATCTCTTGTCTGTTTCACTTCATATAGAGGAAAAAGATTTTACCTTAGCCCCTGATCTACCCTACTAATTTTGAGAGTTACAGGACGTCTTTGTATGTTGTGTAGCTATGTTCTTCCTAGGCTATTAGAGAGACAAGGTGGGTGAGGTAATACCTTATATTGGACCAACTTTTGTTGGCAAAAGGGACAAGGTTTCAGTCTTACAAAGAGCTGTTCTTTGGGTCTGAGACTGTCACCACTAAATATAAGGCAGAACAGAATGTTTAGCTTAAGTAGTTAACATATATTTCAAGGGACCATTTGAAGTGAAGTGGCCCCTTAGCATCATTCCAGTCATAGGAAATGGGAGGGAAGCTGGGGTGGGGAGTTGTTGACGCACTGCAGCTTGTTGTAACAAACCATAAATCCAGTGTCTCCATTCAGGACATGATTTTTAGTGTCTAGGAAAGGCAGGATTTTATGTGGCTTTTGAAATCTGAGCTTAGGGTGGAGTGTGTAAAATCAAGCTCCATCAAGAACTAAGGACCATCACAAACCACCACTTTTCTTTCACCTTCCATTTGCTAATATAAACACCTACCAAGAGGTGTAATTATGTTCAAAACAACAAACACCACCCCCCAACCACTGACACCCACAGGCTACCAAACCAAGAAACTATACTGCACGTACGTCTCCCTCTGGAAGGAAGATGAGATCAAACAACACATGACATATATTAGTAAGGCAGCTTAACTCACTACTGGAAAGCACTCAAATCTTACAGTGATGAGAGTGCCATAAGAACCTACACAATATGAAACAGAATGCATCTTTAGACTTCACTACGGAGGGGTTAACAGGGTCAAGGTGAGGAGTGGCTTTACTTGCTATGAGGATGGATTTTCCATGCAGGTGAGGTAGTCTTTCTGACTTACATACATACATACATTCTCTCATAGTGCAAAGCACCATAGGGTCACATCACAGTGAACAGAACCCATAACACTAATGTCATTGGCTAACAATCTTCCTCCACCTTGGCTGGCTTGACTGAGCCTTGAGAAGCATGCCATCCAGTCTGCCACATTGTCAAACCACATTTGCCGTATGCGCCCTGACCACTTGGTGCCAGCACTGTCAAAACTTAATTGAGCAATCTTCCTCTGTCCATCAGATCTCACAGACTGAAGTTTTCTTCTTTGGCTTAAATGGAGACATGCTTTTAGAAGATACCGTACATTACCAGTTATGAAAATGAGAGACTTCAGATCCAAGCCCTAACTTTTCTAAAACCTAGAAAGTGGCTAGTCACCCATTTATTGCTAGAGTACATAATATATTTCTGTCTCCAAATAAATGACTATATAGCACAGAGTGCTACTGACTAATGCATTTATTTGGTCTATTCAAGATGAAGTCTGCCATTACTCTTTCTCCAGTTAATGAACCAAAAGGTGTCTGTGGGTAGTCTAATACTCTGTTAATAGCACACTGTTTTAGACTCTGGCTTGGCCTTTTATTCCTAGGCTTTCAGGAAATGAATGCTGTAGATGTGGCCCATAATGGTGGTGGGGTGGGGTGTAGCAGTTCTTGGGGAACCCAAGCTATGTCAGCTTGTTACCTCTATCGGGAGAAGAGTCTTGCTTGTGATAGCTGGGAGTTAGCTCCCTATCACTACCAGTTTGTCAGCCACTCAAGCAGTCTTCTCTGAGCTGTGCCAGTCCTGAATTGTCTTGCAGGTTAACAAGTCCCTGGTCTTCCCTTAAAATCATTCCCTATGACAGTGTTTCCCAACCAGTGTGCCATAGCACACAGGTGTGCTGTCAGGTCCAAGCAGGTACGCCACAAAATTTTTTGAAAAACTACTCAAACAGCTCTGGATTGGCTCATTGGCTCATGAATATTCATGAGTTCATTAGGAAACTATATGGTGGTGTGCTTCAAATTAATTAAAGGTAGCAAGGTGTGCCATGGCAGAGAAAATGTTGGGAACCACTGCCCTATGATATCCAGCTCCTGACACTGGCTTCTCAGAGAAGTCCCAGATCCTCTGTTCCCAAAGGAAGTGTCTTCAATTTACCAGTTTTATCATAAATCACCACTCCTGTAACACATACTGCATGTAGGAGCACTTACAATAAACCAAAAGGGTTTTTTAGGAAGGAATAGAGATTTCACTAGAAACAAGAGAGTGCGGTGAAAACAAATGGTTACAATGTAAAACAGAATCTCAAAACATGAACTAGTGCCTATTCTTATTATCAGTTAAAAGTAAATTTTCCCCTCCAAAGTTCAATCTGTTGCAGATCTGTCTGGCTTCTCAAGAACCAGGATCCAATCTTTCATGAAACACACCTGCTCAGTGAGATGTCTCCTCAGTGAATGGATTCAGAGTGTCTTTTTCCACCTTGTGACTTGCTGAATCGATCTTTTGTCTTTATTCACGGAGAGGGCAATCCCCTGTCTTATAATGTTTCTTTTTACTTTCAAGTCACGTTGATTGTTTGCAGTTGTCTTTGATGAGTTTCCAGTGACTGTTCTGGGATGGGGCAGTGGTAGCCATCTGAACCTATATAGCATTACATCATCTGCTGACCAGGAAGAGGTGATAAATCCTTCCTGCTTGAATGCTAACTTTTACCATAGGACCGTAAGGCATAGTTTCAGTAGTTCCATTATTCCTTAAATATTACCCATCCACACACCCGGCAATCATATTTAGTATTAATAAGTTACCAGCTTCCAGTAGACACATCACATGCTACCTTTCATGGATAAATACCATGAAAGGCGTGTATTAGGTGTGATGATTTTGTCAGGTCTGAGACAGGTGTTGCTCATAAAGAACAATCAGTTTTGCACATTAGCACCAGTGAGTCTCTGCATCCCAAAGTCTGTGTCATTGTGGTGGTCTTCAGGAGATTGTATATAGGGAACAGCCCTACCATGGCAGGGACATGAACTAGTATTTTCTGTCTTTAATTCTGAGATACAGGAGTGGTGCTGAGTGGATGTAATAGGAACCCCATCCAATTTCTCTAGCCTGACAGACAGCCATCAGAATTTAAGGTATTAAGGGAGTGAAAGGAAACTGGAGAAGGTCATGTGCTCTAAGGTTTTCCACTCTGACCCTAGCAGGGGTTGATTTTTATACCAGCACTCTTTAGTGTTTAATGTATGGTTTTATACTCATTTTACACTTGCCTTGGTTTGTTAGCTTTATCTTACAGTCCTAGCCCTAACAGTAGTGTTTCTGGGATGAAGAGGTAAAGGAAGGAGATTTTCATTTGGGAGGATGAAGGGGAAAGAGCCAAAGGTATAATTTTAAAATGTGTATTCTGCGGTGTCTATATAGTTCACAAGTATTCTTGTTTCCCATTGATTCTGAGAGGAGAAAAGATTACATGATAAGATTGCAGCTATTTGAGCTCCCCCTAGTGACATATTAAACTAGATTGAATCCCTGTCAAATAAAATTATCAAGGATCAAAAACAGTATGGGTTTTGAAGCATAGTTCTGTAATGAACAGTAATTGAATTGACTAATATAGTATTTGGTATTACCATCTGCAAGAAATCAATGAGTTGAACCCCCAAAAACAAGAGATGTGCAAAAAAACCTGTTTTTTTTGGTCTTTGATTTTTGAGCTCCTCCTGCCCATCCTTGCATGGAGGTGTGTGCATTGACAATTAGTGTTAATGCTGTCCCAAATATGTTGGTTGGGTAAGAAGATTTTGGTCCTTGGTTGAGGAACTCTCACCCTCATGTCTGCTTATCTCTTGTTCTTTAGTCCTTCCCCATTAGTTGTCCCCCCACAGCCTCTCCCTCAGTTCAGCCTCTCCATTCCACCTTCCTTCCCAGCCTCCCCCAGTCTTCCCAGCAGTCCAGCCTCCCTTCCAGTCTCACCATTGCTCCTCCTGGGCTTTTTCATCCCGATCCTCCCTTTTCAGGCCTGGGGTCTGCTGCAAGGTCCTCTCAGTCCATGTCAGGTTTGTGGGGGGGCAGTTCCAGAGGCTCTTCACTTCCCATATGCCCTTTCCAGGCCAGGAGCTGCACAAATGGCAGGGAGTAGAGAGACTGCTGGTTTCCAGAAGGGCTGAGCTTTATAAGTAAGATGGAGTTGTTCATGGCATGATGAGACAGCTTCAGCCCCCTTCAACATCCCATCATTCCCAAAAAAAAATCACAAGAGCTAGCAACACTGATTATTACTAGGAACATTCCCTACATCCTTAAATTCTGGCTATTCTCATGTTGTGCCTACTTCCCTAATAGGGTCTCTGAGATACCCTTACTGCCAGTAGGGGGAGCTAAGCCTGTTTTCAATTACATTCCTGAGTAGCAAAATCCATATATTGACTTAAAAGGTAAAGCAGGTTGGTATTGGGGAAACTGGGACCTTTTTCGAGCTGACACAGACCCACACATGGGTGATAGAATATATGTCTAGTTAACAGCTCTCACACCACTGTGATACCAGGCATGTACCTGGATACCTATCCTAATGAAGAGTGAAGACAGCCTTTCTGTAACAGAAATTTAGATGCACATCTATACATTCCCATAAGCCTGTGAAATGTCTGTGGCCCTGATTCAGCTCTCACCACTCCAACTCTACTAACTTCACTGGAATATTGGAGAGACAAGGCGTGTGAGGTGATATCTTTTCTTGAACCAGTCTTGGTGAAAGAGACAGGCTTTTCAGCTTACCCAGTGCTCTTCAGCCTGAAGACGAACTCTGTGTAAGCATAAAAGTGTGAGTCTCTCTACATGAGAAGAGAGATGTTAGCTTCACTTTATCTCTCAACTATCTTGGGACCAACACAGACAGCTACAGCAACATTGCATTCAGTGGAGGTTGGCAGTGTTTGAATGAAACACCCCACCCTGTTAGCAGATGTTGATCCAGCTATTAAATATTACATGGATTTTGCTGACTTTCGGATGTAGGTGACTCATTTCCCCATCTGTATATAAATGTGGTAGGTGTGGTCCACTCCAAAGACAGAAATGAGGGGGGATTGTTGGGGGCAAGGCAGGCAAGCCTGAACAAAAGGCTCAATAGATAAAGTATCATCTGATGGGCCCCAGAACCTTCCTTATCTCTGGGCCCCCTTCCTGTGTTATCCAGGTCCCCTTCTTGCATGTGGGGGCCCAGTTTTTCCAGATTCTGGAATCTGGCCCTGGAATTCTGTACCGTAAGATTTGTGGGCCCCAGAACAGTGTTCCAGGGTGTTCTGGCTTACTTGAACCCTTGAGAAGGCTTGAACTGAAGTGGGTTAATTTCTTGGTTAATATTAAAGCTAGACCTAGGGAAGGATGAGAGTTTTGACTCCCCACCAGCATCGACTTTGTTTTAAAGCAAATAAGAAAAGGCTCCTTTCCTTGTGCTGTTATTCCTAATTTATACTGATATAATGGAGGGGAGAATCAGGCCAGTGTGTTCACACAATATCAAACACCCAGCAGGATCTTTGCCATATATTCTTGCTTACTTGAACAACCTTCAGTACATCCTTAGAGCTGAATTCTGAATTGTGTTCTCAGTGAAGCTGACTGTACTCTCGTTTACACAAGTTTCACACTGGTTTAACTCCATTAACTTTAGTGACATTGACTTTTTTTACACTTGTGCTACTGAGGGCATTTTTCAGCCTTTGCATTTAATTCTGTATATTCATTTTTAGATGCCCAATGTTTGTAAAACTGTTATTGTTCCTTGGATCACGGGCACATCTCTATGGACTTCAAAGGAGAATATAAAGAGAGAAAGATAAAACATATTTTACCTTTACTTTTCCATCCCTACAGTCAGAGAATTCCACAGGTGGCATTCCTTTTGGTCCAGCCTATCTGCAGCCTTTTGACTGGCAGTACCTTTGGTCAATGGGATAATAACTTTCAGAGCTTTTGTAAGGATGTAAAAATCACACATCTCAGAAGCAGAAAAAGGTACACCTGATCTTTGCGGGGTGAAAGTAGTTCCTTGTAGGAATGCATATACAAGGTTTGATATTTCTGCCCAATACTAGTATATATGAGAGTCACTCAGGAGTTGGCTTAGGTCATTATAATCAGGGTGACTTGTGCATTCCTCATGCAATAACTGACCTCTAAAGAAATATGTTTCCAGATAAGGAGTCATGGGACACATTAAACACTAACACATTTATTTATTGCATGAGCTTTTATGGGTGTAATCCCACTTCATCAGATGCATGAAATGGAAACTAGCATGCAGGCACCTGTGCCTGCAATAAACCCCATTGCCAAATCTTCCCACATATCTACTTCAGTGACACCATCATGTGACCTAACATAACCATCCACTCCATCAGGGGCTCATTCACCTGCTCATCCACCAGTGTGATATATGCCATTGTGTGCCGGAAATGTCCCTCTGCCTTATACATTGGCCAAACTGGACTCTCCCTGCACAAAAGAATAAATGGACACAAATCAGATATCAGGAATGGTACTATTAAAAAAACCAGTAGGGGAACACTTCAACTTCCCTGCACATTCTGTGAAAGACATGACAGTTACAGTGTGTCAACAGAAACAGTTTTAAAACAAGACTCCAATGCAAAACTGCAGAGTTGGAATTCATATGCAAATTTGACACCATTACATTAGGTAATAAATAGAGATTTGGGTAGAGCCCTGCAAATCCACGGGTATCCGCTGCAGATCCGCAGGTATCCGCATCCGCGGGTGCGGATAACCGCAGACCTATTGCTGCGGATCGACTCATGGATGCAGCTTCTATTGTTACCTTATCACACTGTGATCCATTGCTGAAACTGCTGCGGCAGCATGCAGGGGATCCAGGAAGCGCTCTGACCAATCCTAGATTGTGATCTGCCAGCCAATCAGAGTCTCTAGGTGGGACTTGGAGACTCACTGGTGGCCTTTGATTGGCTCATTCCTCTGCCCACTTCTTCCTTTTCTTGCTTCCAGTTGGCAAGCCATTGCTGTCAATCAGAGATTTCATAGGTGGGCAAAGAAATCTGATTGATAGCACAGCATGTGAACCACAAACCAGAAAGGAAAAAGTGGGTGGGACCTATGCGGGGAATGAACCAATCAAAGGCTGAATAGTTGTATGTGAGACTATACTCGGTTGCAGCTGCGGTTACAGATGCAGCTAAATCCTGGCATGCGGATTTCGGATCGGATTAATGTTATCACTGAGCGGATGCGGATTGGATGCAGTTCCACATTTTTGTATCCACGCAGGGCTCTAGATTTGGGTTAGTTCAGTCATTATTACCAAAGGTGATTTTCTGCTCTTTTAATGTTCTTACCTTATCTGTTGTTCCACTCTATTTGATTCAAAACCTGTTTGGTTTGCTGAGAAAGACTGAACTGACATTTTGACTTACCCTTCTCTGTGTTTGTTTATTCAGCTGGCGTGCTACAGCTTCCATTTCATGCATCTGATGAAGTGGGATTACACCCATAAAAGTTCATGCGATAAATAAATGTGTTAGTCTTTAGAAGTGCCACAGGACTTCTTATTTGTTTTGCTGGATTAACACAGCTACCCTCCAAAACTTGTTTACAGATGATTTAGTGGAAACTGTGAATCCCCTTTAAAAGATCAGTGAGCATTCGGGAAAGAGAACACAGCAACTCCATCTTAAATGGATATGTAAGGAATTGAGAGGGGAAGAGCTCTTGAAAGAAAATTACCTCTGTTTTACTGAGGGACTTAAATGAATTTATTATGTTCAATTTTTGTTGAGAAATGATTGCCCCTTTGGTTTCAAAATCACCCCAAGTCTAGGGCTGGAAGAATTGTATTCTGCTTCTGATCCCTGCTTCATCTGTTATCCAGAAGTTTTCTGGTACAAATTTGAACTACAATTCAGTGAACATGATCTCAGTCTCTCTTTCTCTCTGTGTGTACACAGGCTCAGAACATGTGTTTTTACCTAAAACATTGCTGGACACATTACTTGATGCCACAAAAAGGATTGGGGACAGTGTTTCCTGATTATTTAGAGCAGCTTTTACTTTACTTTGTGTCCTCTAAAAATGCATTAGAAGAGCAAAAAAAATATCTGCATGTGCTTCAAGTGCAGAATACAAAGAGGAGGACTGGCTTGGTTGCAGTCCAGAATACTGTGATATAAGTGGAAGCTACTGCAGATGCTCCAGGGTACCAAACACCCTTCTTCCCAAGGTATATTCTCTGCCTCCATGAATTTTTACCTCAGATTATAGGTCAGTGCATCATTTTATTTCTATTAAAATTTAGTTTTCTCTCAGTGTAAGGTCACCAGGTCTATGTTTAGCATTGTGAGGGTGTGAGAGGTGTTATCTAAGTTTTTGTTGAATCATCCTTCACATGGTTAGTATAGACTAGCAAAGGTTCCCGTTTGTGCTGCATTGATATACTCTGTCAAGTAAATCAGCATGCAGTTCTCTACCGATGAATGTTCCGTTAGTAACTTTTAAAAGGGATAGCCATGTTAGTCTAGTCCAGTGAAAAAACAACAAGGAGAAATAAATCTGTTAGTCTTAAAGTGCCACACAACTCCTTGTTGTTTTTTCACTGCTAGTAACTGCCTATTTCTGTTTGTTTTTAGCTCCTTCTAATGGTGTTTAGGGCCTCTAAGAGATTGTCTGAGGAAACCATATCCTGCGCTAAGACTTCTTTCTTTTATACTACAAAGTGATATGACCTCTTTTAGCTAGCAGCTGCCATATCAATAGCTTTTGAGGCCAAAATCTGATTTCCGAAAAAGAATTTGTCAAAAGACTCCATATTCATTAATCGTATTAATTTTGAGACTTAGGGGATGTAATATATAATGGACCCTGTGTTTGTCCATGTCTGCATTATTATACGTATAAAACTACTGTTGAAGTCATGCATTTAGAGGGACATTGACACACAATTTAGTCCCAAATGTGGCCTTCCTTAAGCTGGCTAGAACTGGGTGGGGAACATCCTCTAGATTCGGAGTATTTGTTTCTGAAAGATCCCATTCTGCCATTGAGAAACTCTGGCTCATTCATCTCTGGCTGTTTCTATAAATAAATTAACAAATCTACATAGTTAGGCAGCTGTAGTGATGGTATCAGTGTTACTACTGGGGACAATAAATAGTGCTTCATCCCTAACCTTCATTCTGCAAAGATGCCAGCCACGATTGCACATTTAACATTTTTTCCAAGCACTATCTCCCGTGCTGTCCCTTATGCACAGGAGGAGCTACTGCAAGATCTCCAAAGCTGCCTCATCCTTAAAACCTTCCTCTATCGTCATGCCTGCAAAAATCTCCATGGTGATTAGACAGCTGGTTTGCTGTGACCACTGCTTAACATGCTGGTTACTGTCAGCTCATAGCTTCCCTGTACTTCCACTCCTTTGTCAGGAATTTTTTAATCCGTCTGTTCTCATTAGTCTTCTACTGTATATGTTTTAGGAAAGCAGTGGTCTTTTTGTTTTGTTTGTACAGTTCATAGCACAACAGGATCCTGACTTCTAGACACTAGCATAATATAAATAATGATTATAGAGGAATAAAAGCAGCCCCATTAATTTCCAGGTCCTTTGAAGAACAGAAATAAATAAATAATGCTCACTAGATAAAAAGGATGTGAGCAACGTATTAGCAAAATAGAAACAGAATTGTTTGAAAATTGTGGAATGAAAGAAATGCATGCAAAATAGGATGCTGCAGCCCATCTTTGTTTCATTGAATCCTTCCCCTCAACTTTCATCTGAGTGTTGTCTATCTAAATAGCAAGTTCCTGAGGGCAGGAATTTTATCCTATACTTGTCTGTAAATTGCCTGGCATAATATTGACATTATATAAACAATAATAAACTCAGTACAGAGAAATTCTCAGCTACCCACAAATACCACAGACAGAACAGTAGCAGCAGGGAGCATTTCATAAAGAAGGTTATTATGTTTAAACAATAAATCACAAGGATTTGTGACCTATCGTGTGCTATAAAACTTCATAGTAACTGTCACTATGAAAAGAAATGAAAGGCCAACTGTAACATCACATTGGTGAGAAGTCCCACATGCCACACCACTTTGAGAGGTGACACCTCATGCTACTAAGAAGCAAAGCTGGGGTACATATGCAACTATTTTGTTGGGTTGGGGTTGGTTTGTTTGTTTTTAATTTTCTCATCTGTTGAATCCATTAGAAAGCCAGAAGGGACCGCTGTGGTCATATATCTAGGCTGACCTCCTGTATAATACAAATCAAAATGATTCTCTGAATTGCTGTTTGAACTAGCGCCTAGCTTTTAGAAAAACATCCAGTCTTCATTCCAAAATTGCCACCGATGGAGAGTCTACCACAACCCAGGGTAAATTGTTCCCATGATTAATTACATCTAAAGAATACGCTTCCAATCTCCAGTCTAAATTTGTCTGACTTTAACTTCCAGCCATTGGATCTTGTTATACCTTTGTCTGCTAAACAGAAGTGATCATTATCAAATCTCTGTTCCTCATGTCGGTATTTTGGCTGTGAGCAGTCACCTGTTCACTTGCTCTTTGTTAAGATGAATGGAAAGATTCACGGTGCTCAATCACTGCAAATCATGTTTTCCAATCCTTTAATCATTCTCATGGCTCTTCTCTGAATACCGTGCAATTTATTTACATCCTTCCTGAACTGTGGACCCAAGAACTGGACATATTATTCCAGTATCATTTGGACTACTGCTAAATACAGAGGTAACACAACTTCTGTATTTCTAGTCAAGATTTTCGTGTGTATACATTCAAGGATCATATTTGCCCTTTTAACCACAGTGTCACACAGTTATCCACCATGACTCCCAAGTCTCTGTCAGAGTCATTTCTTCTGAGGATGGAGTTTTCCATTCTGTAAGTATGGCCAACATTCATGGTTCCTATATATATAACTTTACATTTGGCCACATTAAAATAAATATTGTTTGCTTGCTCCCAATTTACCAAACTATCACAATTGCTTTGGAACAGCAACCTATCCTCTTAAATTTTTACTGTACCACTCTCCCCATTTTTGTGCCATTTGCAAACTTTGTTTGTCATGATTTAATGTTTTCTGCCAGGCCAATGATAAAAATGTGAAATAGCATAGAGTCAAGAACTGATTCCTGCAGGATACTGATAGAAACACATCTGCTTGATGAGTCCTCATGTACGTTAACATTTTGAGATCTGTCAGTTAGGCACTTTTAAATCCTCTTAACGAGTGCCATGTTAATGTTTGTATCAGTCTTTTTTATTTTGATCAAAATATAATTCAGTACCAACCAAGTATACTGAATCAACAGCGTTACTTTTATCAGCCATGTTTGTAATCTCATCATAATGATATCAAGTTAGTTTGACAGGATCTACTTTCCATAAACCCCTCTTGATTGGCATTAATTATATTATCCATCTTTAATTCTTCATTTAATCAAGTCCTGTATTAGGTATTCAGTTATTTTTCCTGGGATTGGTGTCAGGCTTACCAGTCTATTTACCAAGACTGTCCTGTTTACCCTTTTTAAACACTGGTAGAATGTTAGTATTCTTCCAGTTGTCTGGAGCTTCCCCAGTGTTTCAAGAATTATTGAAAATCAGTGTTAATGGCCTATTTGCTCTAGCACCACTGTAGCTCCACTAGTGCTACCAAATGCAGGGATCCCTATTGTGACCTGGTCACTGGGTATTTTAACCAACACATTATCTAAAGGTGATTGGTAGATGCAGCTACCATTGAGTTTACTGTGGGCCAAAAATTAGGCCACTTACATTGTAGATGTCCAAGTAGAAATTTGTGTCAAAACTTAGCCACCCATATTGATAAATTTTCGCTCTAGTTTTCACCGTTTAGTCATTCCATGTGTTGCCTTTGATTTACTGTCTTTGAGACATTCTAGTGGCATGATACCAATCCATAATATTGTTGTTGTCTTCATTCATTATACAGTCAGCTTAATCAGTTCCCTATTCTGTCTCCGTTGTTGAGTGATCCTTTAAAGGCAGCAGCCTCACAGATGAACAGAAGTCCTCTTTTAAAAAAAAAACGCTTAAAGAAATCTACATGAGATTCCAAAACAGAATACACGTGCAGACTTGGAAATGGCAAATAAATACATTTTTCAGAGGAATTGAAATGCTTTTTACCTGTCAAGAGCTGAGTGCAGACCCTCAGGGTTCTATGTCTCTCCTGCTATACTTGATAATGTCACTAACACCTAAACCAACATCAGGGATGCAGTTCCCACCCTGCATTATGTTTTAGTGAGGCCAGCAGCTATGAAAAACACAGAGCCTTCAATTCCTAGAAGCTAAAAGGCATTTCAGTTCACCTTTAAAATGTGCTTGCTTGTACTGGGGAAGTCTGTCCAGGCATTCATTCAAAGTTTTGAGGTCTCAAACAGGAGGGATTTTAGGGATGTGTTTCTTTCTTTTAAAAACATTTCACTTCACCCTTAATTCAATGTGCTCTGCAGAGCATCAAGCATGAGCAGCACTATTCCGCCATCCCTGTGCATTTCAACAGGGAATCTGTGCACGTAGGGAGAGCAAAGCATCAGAACTTGAATGCTGGACAGCAAGACAGACTCACAGGGCACCAAGCCAAACATAATTTGCATGTCTTCAGGTTTCTGGGATTGTAAATAAGAGACTCAGGATGGAATGACACCTGGCATTTTTAAACATTATGTTGTCTAGACATGCTGGGAAAAGGTTACAATGGTCATGGCTGTATCTGTGTACACTGGGTCTCCTGCTTTTGCTTGCAGCATTGGAGTGCCACAGGTTCTAGCCCAAGACTGGGATCTTGAAGAAGAATGCATGTGTAGATTCAGACTCAAAGCACCATCTCTCTGTCAGTACAAGACGTCCAGTTGTGTCACTATGCGGGACAAAAGTAGATTATAAAACAGATATTTTCCCCGTGGTAATGCATATTTCTGGTTTTCCCAGTATATCATCATTGCCAAATGTCGAAGATGTATTTGCAGGGTTTCTGTTGTGGGATAAGCTCTGTTGCACGCTCTGATATGTTTTATAAAGCACCTGGGAGTTTCAGTCCAAGGTAGCAGCATGAAATTGCACATCAGGTGCACTTGCTGCTGTATTCACATCCACAGTGAAATGTGGAAGAGGGGTTGAATTGCAGAGTAGCAATTAAATGAGTTCACTTGACTAAAGAAGCCCAGCTTGTATTTATTTACATCCATCCTCACCTCATTGTTTGACACATCCAACTGAAAAAGAAGCTAAAAGCCAGCAATAAGCAGTTTTAACCAAGCACCAGGATAATGACTCTGCTAAATTTTGCCTTTCACATTTTAATTGTACAACAAGAATTTTGCAATTGGGTCACCAATGGGCAAACTTGCAAAAGACATTAACTTGATTTATGTTTTGGGTTATTAATGTGGCTGGTTAAAAATCCTCCCGCTAGTTTTGATTGAATTGGTTTTTTTTGTTGGGGTGGGGTTTTTGTTTTTGTTTTTTTTTCCTTTGGTGTGATTCTGTTGTTTAATGGAGCGGTAAATAAGAATTTCTGATAATGAGTCCAAGCATCTGTCACAACAACCTGGTGCTGGCTATTAACATTCCCATTAACGGCAGGGTGGGCAGTGATAATATGGAAACCACACAGTTAGAACAAAATAAATAGTTGATGTCAGGCTGCGTGGGTGTTAATTACTATTTTATTTTATAACCCTGGATGGCGGGGGTGGGGAGGGCAGGAGGAGAGTCTGACTTATGAAGGTCATTCTCTGAAAAGAAAGAGCCCTCAGAGGAACAGATAACTGGGACTGTCTTACTTGTGTGGTGAATGTTTTAGCACTTCTATTTACAATCTAAATGGGCAGGGAGCAAAGAGAGAGCCCCTTCCAGCACTGTGGGCAAAGGCTGCAGTACCATCTGCACATGTACAAGGAGAAGATAGGAGTGATATGGTTTTATGCCCTGCCCTCTACTTTCCATTTTGGGAACTGAAAGAGAATGTTTTTAGGCATCTTTTCTGTAAGTAGAACATGTGCTGTTTGTTGAGAGCTGCTGTAGGCTAAAACAGCAGGTCTAGAAAGCAGATGATCCACACCAATCATTTAGGAAGAAGTTCAACTTTCACTGAGCTGGAGTGCAGCAGAGGAGAAAGATTGTGTGACCCACATGCACACAAAGAAGAGGAGAGGTTAGTTTTCTTGATATGATGCACTGCAAAAAAGGAGAAATGGCAAGCATGAAAATGAATTGCACGTCAAGCCAGAAAGAAAGAAGATTCCAGTCTGTTTCTGTCTGAAGATATAATGAAATCAAAACTCAACTGTAACAAAATCTATTTTCTGCACAGTAAATGTTTGTTTAATTGGTTTGTTTCTCAAGCATTCTGAACACAGTTTTAGAGATCCTAGCCACCTTTCTCTTGCTTTTTGTGTATCCAGCTGCAATTGTCTGAACCTCATGGCAGGAGACTGCCAATAGCATATAGAGGATATTGTGGTGACCACTTACTAACAAAAAAGGTTGAGGGACCCTGAGCTGCTTCTCCACATGTTTATCTTCTACAGTTAACCATTCAGGAAAACAAAGTCACCATGGAACAATTCCTTTGGAGCACAGTTGAACACAAATAAGGAGATTTTTCACCACCATTTTCTTCTTAAACAACTGTCTGCTAGGCCAAGTGTATTCAGCTGGTCTGTATGGGACGGCGAACCCAGCCATCTCCAAGAGACACGATTGTAATTCCAGAAGCACCACAAGTGCTTCTCTGGGGCATTTGATGGATTTAAAGCTGATTCTGTATCTTTGATTGACTTGTGGCATAAACAAAGAGAGTAACTTGGTCACTCCATAAATGGAAAAGTACAACTTGGATATCATTCTGGTCCTGCTTGTCACTATTAGTTTTCCTTATTTCCCTCACTCACTATCTCTTTCCCTTTCTCTCTCTAGCACCAGCAATGGCCCCACAGAACATCCAAGTACATGCCCTTACTGCAACTCAGTTGGAGATCACTTGGGACCCACCTCCTGTCGACAGCCAAAATGGGAACATACAAGGCTACAAGGCAATATCTCTTTCCTACTGCTTTCATTATCTTACTTGGCTTCTCAATTGCTTGTGAAATAATCTTCCTACTGCAGCAACCTTTGCTGCACAAGGCAGTCTAAAGCCACCATCAGTTTGCGGTAAAAAACATGGCATCATGTTTCAAAGCCAGAAGACCAGAGTATGAGGCAGAGAAAAAGAGAGGGAGATATTACGGTGTGATGGAAATTCACTGCATACAGAAAGTGGGAGAAGCTCATTCTATGCAGGCAACATATCTGCTCTGTATGCCACAGGCACAGAGAAAGTGGAGGTGGGAACTGACAGCTTTTATGAGCCATCAGGAAGTCTGGTACTTTCTCCAAATTGTAAGAATGAGCCGAGTCTGGTTTGAGAGTTATTTCATTTCCTTAAATTTAACTAAATGAAATAACATTTATTGTACTTGGCTTACAGAGACACAGGGCACGTTGCAGAACCATCTTGTTTTTTCTCTCCAGATGAAAGAGAACCCTTTGAGAGTGGAGGTGTACAAACCTACAAACACTGGAGGCTGACTTGAGTTCAGCGTCTGGCTCTGCCTTTCTCCATGTATCTAGGTCTGCAAGTGAAAGAAAGCCAAGCTAGTGAGACTAATTTGGCATTACTTTTTGGCAGTAGCAAACAACCTTATATATCAGTTCATGTGTTTTCCCTCATGTATGTGTGCAGATATTCTAATAGCTTAGGTTATAGAGCCAAGATAGACTCTTGGCTTGGTTCTGACTTTATGCCTTCTGGCTTGCCCTGACCTGCTGTGCAGTTATCGTCCCCAGGCCAAATCCATAAAACAGTGCTACCAATGGCTCTGGAGGTGGCCTACGAGAATTGTCACCTCTGAAGTATAGCTTTATAGTATGGCTTCAGGATAAGAATTACATGGGAGAAGAGGTGAGGGAAAGTACCTAATGAAAGCTTTAAAAAAAAAAAAAAGCCTTTTTTACTCTCTGCAGTAAGTTATTAGAATGTGGCTAGAAGATAACCTGAAAGATTTAAAAGTCTGCAATAAACATCTAATGGTAGTGCTGTGTGTGTTGACACTTCTCAAAGGAGGTGGATTCTGCATCCTAGACCGAGGACCTTTCCTTGTATAGTGAGTAGCCATACCAGAATGCCAGCACTAATGAACACCACACACCTGAGGCTTGTTTGGTACCTGGCCAATTATTGCCATGTTCTAGAAGGTCCTATTTAATGTCAGTAGGCCACGTCATACTCTCTGCACTCTATTTTTAAAACACTTTCTACAAACCTCTCTTTAAACACAAGGGGAGTGATCTTGAATAAAAATAAGATTAAGACTTCAGGACTGAGTCTATGGTGAATAATATTAATATACACTATAACTGAATGGTCCAAAGAGAAAACTGCCAACACCTTTTTGGTTGTGGGGAAATGAATACCCATGTTGCAGCCTGCACCACAGTGAGACTGATCTAAGTGCAGGATTAACTTCAACATCTCTCTGTTCGTAACAGGTTTATTACTGGGAAATGGACAGCCAGAATGACACTGAGAAGGTGAAGGTCCTTTTCCTCCCAGAAACAACCATTCGGTTGAAAAATCTGACCAGCTACACCAAATACATTGTCTGCATATCTGCCTTCAATGCAGCAGGGGATGGACCAAGAAGCAGCCCCAGGCAGGGCAGGACACAGCAGGCTGGTATGAGGTTATTTTCCTTTTCCAAAATATTGGCCTATAACTGGGACCACTGTTCATTCTGTGTGTCTAAGGAAACAAAATACAGAGCTATAGGATCACTATTTTAGATCTGATTGTCAGATGAATTGCGATATTGTTGTTATGGATAGGCAAACATTTTGGATCAAATAAAAGTCCATTGTTTGGGAAGGGAATTGATGCTGCAGTATGAAGTAGATCAAGCTGGGATAGCAGTAGAATCTCTGTCACAAACTGATTCAACAAAAAACTATAGACCAGTTCTAATCTTGCCACTGGATTAAATCAGGAGTAAGTCGGTTGAAGCAAGTGGAGGCACACTGCTAAAACCATGAGAGAGAAGAATCATGCTCTTTTCATTTTTTATTGGGCCTCTGGCATTATGTACAACCACAATAAGCAAAATCTGTGTTAGACATGCTGATCCCAGAGGAACACATGTTCTCTGGCTGTTCTGTAGTCATTATGTTCTGCAAGAGAGCATGCACCAGCAGCAGAGTCTCTCTCAGTGCCTCTCTACCTCTGAGCTCTCACTTTTTTTTACCGCTGGGAAGGCTGTACCATGCCCTTAGTTTTCTTTGGGTCTCATTACTAGTCAAGAAACTGGTATCCCACAGTGGGAGTCCCCATCTGAAACTAAAGATTGTTGCATAGGATTGAGGATGAAATCCACCACAGTCCAGAGAGCGCACAAGGCCCTGTGCACCACTTAAACCGTCAGGGCCTTGATGCACCATGTAGCAGCAGAGGGTTGCGGCAGGGCAGCACACATTAACACTTTGAGATAATAGAAAATGCCATCTGTGTGCACAAGATCTGCAGACTGGCTGCATATCAAAAGTTCAGATGCTTAGTCAAACTGAGGTCCAAACATGGAAAAGCATGTGAGCTCTGATGGATGCATACAAGCCAGGAATTTGTATGCACAAATATGAACAGTGAATTCAGACCTGCACTTTGGATATCTCGTGTGTTTAACTTGTGTACACCCACATAGGTCTGAAGCCTGAAACCTTTGGTGTTTGTCCCTCACTCAGTTTTATGTCTTCTACTCCCAAGAAGTTGTAGAAAAAGGAATCAAATGGTCGTAGTCTTGATAATGCAGTGGTTTGGAAATGAAGTTTCTTCTGTTCTCTTACATCTTCTTTCTACATCTTTGTCATTTCCTCCTTCTGTTCTGTATAATTTCAATTTTTCTATTTAGTGTATGATTACAGGAAGATCTGGTATGATTAATAAATTCTGTTCTCCTCTTATTTCATTGAGATTTATATTCGGCAATAAGTACTGTTTTTTAATATGCATATCAGCCTGAAACAGGCCTGCTGCAATTCAGCATGTTTGTAATCCTTTCAGCACCCAGTGCTCCCAGCTTCTTGACATTCTCAGAAATCACTTGCACTACACTAAATGCGTCTTGGGGAGAGCCAACGGCAGCGAATGGGATCCTGCAGGGTTATCGAGTGGTCTATGAGCCTGTGGTACCAGTACAGGGTAAGAAAGCCCAAAGAACTTATATATTCAGGCTAGAAAAATTGCACCATTGTGATATTTTTAATCCTGTCCAGCTTCCTGCTTCTCGTTGTCCAGTTTCTGCACTTACCTGTGACAATTTTGAATGTAAGGTTAGGTGCCTCTCTGTGGTCTCTTCGAGTGTATCTACACTGCACACTAAGACCAGCCTCTGAATTAGGTTTGAGCCAAACCACCCCTCTCATCCAGGGGCCTGCACTGGGCCAGGGACTGGGCAGTGGATCATGTGGTCTAAGCTCTCAGAGAATGGGCACCATGAGAGTATGGCTAGGGACACTAAAACAGAGACAGTATTCAAGCTCCAGATCCTGAAGACACATGGGATTCAGCAGCTGTTCCCTCTCACAGCTGTCTTATGAGTGGATGGGGAATGTCTGACTGGAGATGTGACCATGTGTCAATGGATGACTAGGTCTACTGTAGGAGTTCCTGCTTCACTAAAACAGCTATGTAAACTATATAAGACTGTGGAATTCAATTTTTCCCCATCCTCTTTCATTCTTCTGCAGAGATGTATTCAGTATGTTCTTGGGTGGCTTGAAAAGCCATTACACTCCCACTGCACATGGCATCTGATGAAGTGGGTTGGAGCCAATGAAAGCTTATGCCAGAAGAAATTTGTTAGTCTTTAGGATGCCACAGGACTCCTGTTGTGTTTACACTGCCATTGTTACTTTGCGGCTGAATAGTAAACTCAACATACATTAGTGTCTTAATTGTCTGCCTGCACTTCATCCCAAAACTACAGCATGGGCCTTGACATGGAGTACCCCTCACTGAGTCCCAGTTGTGTTACTGCTAGGGAAATGTGTCATGTCTATCATAAATCGACAAGAACTGTATTGGCAACATGTGTGTTAGCTGTCACTGGCACCCTGACCCTCTTCAGAAGAGGAGAATGGCAGTGGTAGAGATTAAGTTGTACCTGTGTGTTTATATTGAATTTTTAAATAACATTTTTAACCTCACACTAAGTATAAGCCCACCTGACAACAATATGATGGTCAAAAATGTGTTATTTTGCCAAAAGATCAGCCAAGAAGGAACTGGCGCTCTCTCTGAAAACAAATGTAAAATCATTCAAAAGATGAGTTAGAAAAGATTAGAAAGTTGAGGGAGGGAGTTATTAATATTTTTTATATTCCTGATGAATTTCCCAGCAGTTCAATAGGCTATCCAGCTCTGGCAAAGTGACAGCAAGTAGAGTAATTTCAACCATTGCCAATCCATTTTAAACTTCTTTCAGAAGAAATAAGGATATCAATCACCAGCATTTGTTTCTGCTGTAAGGAGTAAAGGGTTTCTTTATAGCCAATTTTATATGTCTTATGCATTGGGAAAGTCATGCTTAGAAATGAAAGCAGGGAGCATAAAAGCACTTTTACCCTTTGGTGCTAGTAGACTCTCAGCATGAAGAAATAATGCTGGGTGGATGTGTCATTCTGACCAGGCAATGTGGACAGGGCATATAGGACATTCGGATACTTTTGAGTTTTTCTGCTTTTTATTCTCTCATACAAAATTTAAAGGGAACGGGAATCTGTCTTTTATGTGGGAATATGAATGTTTTGAGTATTCTCGTCGGGTACTGAAATAATCCTTTCATGAAAGGAATTTGGCTTTCTCAGCTGTCCACCATATCTTATCCATTGGCATGTAATCTGATCGCTCATAGGGTCAGGAAAGAGTTCCCCCTCCCCTGCCCAATATCTACAAATTTGCACAGTTGGCAGCTGAATTATATGTGAAGGGCTTGCCTGCTTCTGAAGCAACAGATTCTGGTTTCTGTTAAGGCAGGATGTCAGTACTAGTACGACAAATACTGCGTGTCTGTTCAGTTGCTGGTAATGGATATTAGGGTAAAGGGATATTACGTAGCTGTCATTACTGTGCACAGCAGAGGAGCACAAACTTGATGCACCTTCATGAAAAATAAAAACTGTTAAAAAATTCTACAGCTACCTAGGCTTTTAGCCAGGTCAGAGATGCTTGAATGAGCAATTCACAGAGTTCAGAGTTGCCCTCAGGATTCCAGCAAACATCGGGTGGCAAAGTCCAAACTAAAAGTACCTCCTAAAAGGTGGTCATCAGGGACCTAATTCATGTGCAGTTGGATGCAGAAGAGAACAGAAAGAAGACTGCACCCTTAAATCCCCTTGATCCAGCAGAACCCATTTGTTGGAGATGTTATCCCGCTTTGACTCACAGTGGGTTAAGAAAGAAAAATTCATGCTTCAGTTTTGGAGATCCCTTTGCTGAAAATAAAAAGAAATATATGATAGGTGTGTCTGTATATTGTGTTTCAGAAGTAGATCCATAAAAATATTCTCCGAATTATCCAGAACTTCTGTTTCAGTTTGTCATCTTCCCTTTTAACTAGTTGGCATGGATGGGGATGACAGTGTAGAAAGGACAAGGAGAAATGAAATTCCAGTATCACCCTGTCATCTCCATATGTGATAAATCATTTTCCTTCCTTTGCTCTACTTCTCAGATCCCTTCGGTGTTTTCTCTCTCCTTGTGCATCTAGTTTAACCCACTCAACCTTATCTTCACCCTTTTCTGCTCTTCCCTATTGTGTCTGTCTATGATGTGTGCCGCATCTGTGGCTGCCCTGCTTATACCTGGAACGCTACCAAACCCTCCCCCCAAATCAGTTTTCTTTGTCTCTTTTTCCGACTAACGACTTTGTGCCTTTTCTTTTAGGACTTGGAACACTTTCTCTCTTACTGTGCTCTAAGCACCATTTAGAATCTTCTTCCATTGGAGAGCCTTAGTACAGACTCCTCTCTGGTGCTGTCATCTCCCCATCATTCATATTTAGACACTCAAAATTTTATGTTTTACCAATAGTTGACTACAAAACTACCCTGGAGCCTTTTTTCACAGTTTAGGTTCTTCTGAAAAGCTTGTTTGAAATTTCAGATGTTTTTGCTTTACAGTGTTTGGTTGGATTATGTCTCCATTTTTGTCACTGTGAAATTAAACCATATACCTAGATGCGGAAGTAAAAGTTTTGCAGCGTAGAGCGTTTTTGTGTTAAATAAGAAAGGATTCTCTAAACAGTAGGTTGTAACTGGGATAGAACTGGAAATTCTATTTGTAATGTATTTGCATGAGTATTGCAAAACTAGTACTCTCCTCCTGACAGTAACCTATCTTATTTGTCTGGAAAGGGCTGTGTAAGTTTATGGCACTGGCAAATATTAAAAGGACATTATCAACTCAGAGCAGCCCCAAAACTTTAGATTTTGTAAAACAGGTTTGTACAAAATTTTAGAAATGTTTCAATGTAATTTGTTTTAGAAAATTCTATGAAAACAGTTATTTTCTAATAATCATTCTCCTGCGGCTTTTACAGCCTAACTAGGGCAGGCTGGAGAACCTAATGTGAAACTGACTCTAAATATTAGTGAAAGAAACTGAATTGATTTTCATTCTTCGCAAGAAAGGAATGCATGTGAGAAAAAGTATTGCATAAAGAGTGAAAATTAAATTGAATCCTTAAAAATCTTGCAGACTGAATCTGAAGAGATGTTGGTAATGTAGTTAAAGAAATGTGTGAGATTCTAAGAATCATAGCACAGAAACTGCAGCCCTGAGGAAGTGTCACTGAAGTAGTTTTAAGCCACGCTTGTGCTCTCCTGATCTTGGGCTCCTCCAGGAAAGGGAGAGTCCCCAAATGAAACTCAGACAATGTGGAGGATCTGTCTTAACTATGACAGATCCGCAAAGCCCTGGGACTGCCCAATAGGCCATTGTGCTGTCCAGAATCTCTTCAGTGCTGTGTGTTACCACCCCACCCCTGACACCTCATTCCTGTGCCCAGTATTGCTCGTGACTCACACCCTAAGCCATGGCTAGTGTGGTGATCCTTGGAAGACAGCCTTGTATTTGTCCCTCACTGTGCCTCCACTGAGGGAATTCTTCCCAAGACCAATCAATGACTTCTAGGGCCCTTTTATGCTGCTCCAATCCTTTTATCTAGCCTAAAGGGACCTGAACGAGGGGTGGGGGGGGCAGATCTCACCCTAGGATTTTTAAGTTTGTGCTGTCTTATTAGACAATAATCTGAGAATCTTGTTATATTCACCGCTGCAGAACACCTTGTGTGGTCATTTACTTCAGTATAAATCACTCCAGAGTCAAACAGTACCTGTTTACACCCACAATACACTCATTGTTGTAAATGACAGTACAAAGTGCAGGGCCACAATGAATCAGCACCGTGTTTTTTCCCTTGGAATAATATTGCAGGGTACCTGGCAAAGAGACACTATATGGAGCAGCTCTGGCTTAGGAAGAGCTGTGCTACTTGCATTTCTATTCATTTACCTCCTCCTTTTTTCGCCATGTAATTAGTGAGGTTGCGTGCAGTCTCTTGGTAATTTCCCAGTTGTGTTGTAAGGTTTTTTTTTTTCTTGTCAGTACCCACTTATCAAGCTTAAACTCTAATTACACTTATCTGTGCTGAAAATTGGCTATTATCACTTCTTAAACTCCCACTAATTGTAAGAAATCCTTTCTTAGCAGACTGAGATTTTACTTATCTAGACATGGTAGACTCTGCTCAATTGCCTTTTTATATGAGACCCTCTCTTATTTTTCATCTGGATGGCTGTTCCAGGGGTAAGCAAGGTGGTGACTGTGAACATAAAAGGAAATTGGCAGCACTGGTTAAAGGTCCGAGATCTTGCCAAGGGAGTGACCTACTTATTCAGAGTGCAAGCCAGAACCATAACCTATGGTCCTGAACTTCAAGCCAACATCACAGCTGGGCCAGCAGAGGGTAAGTGGAACCTTAGGAACATGCAACAGACCAGAACCAATTACATTCATTCAATCCAACAGTACGGAGTAATATAGACTGTATGTGCAAATAGATTTCCAGTCTAAGGAAGAATTGAACCACAAGGATTCTAGGCATGATTTAATGGGTTCATAACATTCATTCCAAAAAAAGCATTATGACATCCAGAAAGACTGAATTCTAAAATCTGTGCAAAGGAATTGAAAGGCACACTGACTACCCAAGGAAATTCAAAAATGTGCTTTGACAGCCTGCTCCTTGTTTTGATTGCCCTGATCACACTCCTTCAGACCTGGTTTAACCCCATGTAAATCAATGGAGTTGCATGAGTGTCAGAGTAGTAAGAGTTCTAAATCATTCCGTCATGTCTTAGTGCTTTGGCTGACACACATGACTATGCCTTCCTTAGTGCAATACATGCAAAGATGAGCCAAGCTTGACTTCAGACTCCCTTACCTTTGTCAGTTTGTGCGCTTAACTTTTGTCAGATTTCTTGTTGGTGAATAGGTGATTCATTTTAATCATTACAGTTAACACTCACAGCAAGAAAGATGAAAGGTCTTACAATGATCTTTGCTTAACCCCTAATGCTTAAAGCATCTGTGCAGTATTCATTCATCATTCTAGTTTGTGTCTCTCTCCATCTTAATCAAACAAAAGGTATCCAGCACCACCACTGTCAATGCACCCCTTGCTTGTGACATAATTTTTTGGAGGTGCTTTATGGTCACGTTTATTTAACACTTACAATGTTCTTGACATATCTTCTACTCCCTTGAAGTGTGATGGTGACACACAATGCTGCAATTTAACTTAGCCTTGTGCCCACATCACAGGCATTATAACTGCTGGCCTTGGTGGATGTGTTAATAACACATTATTGAGTGACTGGACAGGCAACATGTCATTTCTGCTACTCTCTGAGTTTCAGGGGATGATGCTGTGCTGGCTGTGTAAGATGATATGCAGGTGTCTGCAAAACTGTTAGGTGCCTGAAGTAATGGATTTTTGCTCTGCTTAGTTGATGTGGGCACCCCTGTAAACCCCAGAAACCAGAGCTGGATTAAGACACACCGTGAGGCCCTAAGCTATGTCGAGTTTCAGAGACCCCATACTGTAAAAAATAAAGAGAAAAAAGTATTACATTATAACAGAAAAGGTAATGAAAAAGTAAATGATACTGTTATATTTGAACGTGTGAATAGGCAAAGATGCACCAAAAACCAACTAAATAAAACATACATCTTGCAAAAAGCCTTATTTGCATTATCCATTTCAACTATGATAAATCTTAGTTATCACTGACATATTTAGAGGCCCTACGCCATAGCTTATTTGGCTTGTGCCTAAATCCACCACTGCCAACAATTGATATTTTAATCTGTGGTGCTTGAGCCATGGATGATTTGGGGCAGCATCCCAATAAACTGGTTTATCCTGTGTATATGTTTGGCTTGTTCATGTTGTTTCTATGTTCAGATTTTTAAAGATATTTTAAAGTGTAATGTGATCAGTACTCGCACCTCCTGACATTTTGTATTCTGATTTTATTCCTCAGGGTCTCCTGGATCACCTCAGGAAATTCTGATTACAAAATCAGCTTCTGGGCTGACTCTGCAGTGGACAGAGGGAGATTCAGGGAACAAACCCACAACTGGCTACGTGATAGAGGCACGGCCATCAGGTAGGGAACTACTGCTGAGGAAAAAAGTAGGTAAAATGTGGACAGCATTTAGCAGTAGAATCTTGTTCACTTAGTTCACACCATAGTCATAGCTACAGTGTAGTAGTTTGAGAAAATGTATTTGTTCAAAAAGGAGAGTGATGGGATCCTTTAAAGGAAAAGAAGAAAGACTTCTCCAATTCATTCTATAGGGGGCATGTGATTAAGACAGCAAAGTTATTATGCCATGGGAACTGTATTGACTAGGAGTTAGTATGTGCTTAGGGTCTCTGACAGACAAGTATATGTAGCAGTTAGCTTATCCCTCTGCTTGCACTGACATGGCTACGTTTTATTCTCACTGAGCTAACTCAGTGTAAACTCATGTGAGCATGTCTCCTTGAGCTGAGAATCACATCCTGAACACCACGAGTAGACTTACCATAATAGGAGCCAGTCTCTTTTTTCAAGTCCTCTCTGAAAGATGGCACTTTCAGCAGTACCATCAGTCCAACTTGTCAGATCTCCACCTTTTGTGGGTCATGACACACTTGGCAGTGTGTGTGAACCTACAGGACCTATCAGACCTCCTGCTGTAGAATCCAGCCGCCCCACTGCTAAATCCTGCATCGCTGCTGCCAAATCCAGTCCCCATAGTGGGAAGTTGCTGCTGCTCTCCAGTTCTGGTAGGTGGCTGCCAGCTTACGGCAACACACTTACTACTGAGGGAAGAGTGCAATCTACTAAATTCCACTGAGGTTTTTCATTGGCACATTCCCCGTACTGCATGGTCATTTCAGGCCCTTACTAATCCTAGCAGTTCTTTCCGCACCCCAATTTCTGCTGCCTAAATGCCCTCAGATCAAGCTTCTTAAGGCTGTTGACCCTCTTAAAGTTTTTGCGCCTGCCACCACACAGCAGGTAGCTCCACCCAGACCTTTTCATCTGGTGATGGAGAGAGCGTCTTTCCCACTTCTCTCTGATCTTGTCCCTTCTGGATCTCCTGCAACAGCCACCTTGGAACTGGATTTCCCCAGTTACCATGATACCAAGGTTTCAGATCCCAACTCCTCAGATCACTCTGAACAAAGGAGCTCTGCAGGCTTACTCCAGACTCTAGGCTTCTCTGAAAAGACCTCCCCTAGATATTTCGTAGCCCCTGGTCCTCCTCTGTCTAAGGGAGCATGCCCCCTCTTATGGAAAGCCCTATCCTCAGGCTGCCATCATCAGATGCTCACTCACCTGACCCAACCACTTGCTCAAGCCCACAGTGCTGTTTCAAAATCAGTTGACTTGTGCCTTTCACGTACAGAGCAAGAAGGGGAAGGTCTCTATATTTCTCTGACCAAAACAGGCATCTAATAGGCAAATAAAAAGCTTTAGCATGTTGTCAATATTTAAACACTGTACCATTACCTTAGGGCTTTGGATCTCAGGTGTCATCTATTATAAGCCTCATTACCCAAAACATCAACTGCTATATCATTTCTTTTTCCTGCTATGGATCTCTGACAGAGCTGCTTTCCACCAGAGAGGGAGGGTAACATAGTGTAATAAATGTTGGTCTGTCTGAGTTGCCACTTTGTGTCAGGTTTTTCTTTGCACTGATCCTTTTTAAAGGGCTTCTTCTGATCTGCTGTCCTTTATTTTCTTTGTTGTAATAATCATGTAAAGGTAAGGTTATTTATCCCATCTCCCTGGATTTATGTTAGGTGACCAGCCTGCCCACTTCCTTCACATCTAGAATGCACTTCAGACATGGGCACAGAACAATGCAGCAATTTTCCATAGGTGTCCAGGCAAGAGGGAGAAGTTTCAGAAACACAGAGAAGTGTCCATTCTGTGCCAGGAGAAATAGATACCAGCTCAGTTCCTTCTTCATTTTGGTAAATGCCATTGGGCAGTCTCTGGCATTGCCACAGTAAACATCAACTAGGCTTCAGCTAGGCCATGTCTGTAATGCATATCAGATCATGCCCTCTGCTTTTATGTGCAGGGAACAGGTCACAAATGGCAAACTTGTAAAAAGGGTACTAGAAGCAGGAGAGAGGAGTTATGTAGCTCTATCTTCATTCGGCAACACTGTGGGATCCCATATGCTTCTCCTCCCTGTGTCTGGAGCATTAAGGCTGTTGAGGGGAAGAGAGTGGCCTAGGGAGCCACTTTCCATGAACTTCTCCCCCTCCAGGCCCACAGTTTTCCTCATGGATGACAAGTTGACCCTGCCACAGAGGTTAAAGTAGGCTGAAATGCAGTTCTGAGGCCCACAAATTTGAGGGGCCAGAGTTCCAGGGCCCCCCAAAAATAGAAAAAGCCAGTGGAACACGTGTGCCACCCTGCTCTGGGCTGGGAGCTGCAGCCAGGTTGGGGGAGTTTTTCAGATCTCCTGCCCTGAGCATCCTCAGATGTGTGCTCAGGGTAGGAGTGGCTTGGCCAGGGACCATGAGAGGTCACTGATTCCAGTCCTCTGCAATTGTGCCAGGACTAAATACTATCCAGGGGGGTACAGGGGGCAGCATGTGAAACCAGGATCAGGGTAGGGGCGAAGGGGGCAGCATTGAGACCAGGATGAGGGTTGGGAGCAGAGGAGGCAGAGTGTGAGGCCAGTATTTTTAAGCAGCGATAACCAATGTGTATGATACTGAGAAGTGGTTGCAAATGCCACCCTGGGCTGGGGCCCACATGTGCATGGAGGGGGCTGGACAATACAGGAAGGGGGTGCAGAGATTAGGATAGTTCCAGGTTCCATCACATTATACTTTAAGCACTGCCCTGCCACCATTACCCTGCTCACTGCAAAGCCTCCCTTCTTCGAATTGTTACTGGCCTCCCAATGAGGGTTTGTCTGCATGGTTCCCTCAGGAACCATACTGCTATGGATACAGAGGCACTGTGTCTTAATGCCTGTGTTGGCCTGGTGCAGATGCCCTGAGATCTATGGTGTTTCCTTGCAGATCTTAGGGTATCTCCAGTTTAGGCAGGGCATGGTTCTGCCTGCTTTGTGGAATGAACATCCATTGCTCAAGACAAGATGATGCCAAGTTTGCTGGCCCTGGCCTGGTTTTTTCCTGTTGGAGATCAGTGTTGCCTCTAAGCTGATGATGCTTGTGAACAACTTAAGGATGCAGCTGAGCAAGTTCCCTCCCAGGTCCCCCGACCCAGGGTTGGGTCCCTGCCCACTAGCTCTCCGGATTCATTCACAGAGCTGTAACTATGGCGGAGCCAACAGGGCTTTGCCCTCGGTGCCATCGAGCGGCTCAATAGAGCTGCTCGATTAAAGGGCAGCTTTTGTGGCGCTGGCCCCATGCGTTGCTAATGGGAAGGGGCACATTTCAATCGGAACGTGCCCTGGGTGGCAAAATGCTGCGTTACGGCTCTGTTCATTCATAACTTGCTCAACGGCATTATCAGCTTAGAGGGATCGCTGATTGTAGGCTGCACGGCAGCATGGGGGACGCAGCCCCTGGCACTTCACATCACAGGGAACTGCTACCAGCTGTGCACAGCCTGCGGCCACGGCTAGAAGAGACTCTTCCAGCAGATAAGTAACTGCCCCAGGCATTGGGTCACCAGATACCAAGGCATGGGAAGAGGACAGGGAAGTACGAGAAGGAGGACATTGGAGGACACACAAATTCTGGGTTCCCTTCACCCACTGCAGCTACTGCTTCCCCCAAACACCTGCCCCCCATCACAACTACCACCCCCAAATGCCTCACCTCCCAGTACAGCTACTGCCCCCTGAAAGCCTGACCCCCCACCACCACCACCACAGCTGCTGCCCTCCCAAATGCTTGTCCCAAAGGCCCAAACTCTTCCCAGCACAGGCCTCCTTACCAGTGGGCAGAGTCAGGAAGGCAGAGCAAGAACAGCAGCCAGTAGCATGGTTGCTCCAGCTGCCAGGCAAGGGAACTCTGAGTGGGAGGAGAGCGGGAGGAGACAGGCAGCCAGAGGTGGCCTTTGGCAATCAGGGGTGCTTTATGGGGGCCCTTATAGGCCCCCATTGCTGCCCTCACTGGGGCCCCACTCTCCCCTGCCGCCCTAACTGCCCCTCTTCCAACTCCCACAGGCAGAGAAGACGGGGGGGGGGCGCGCGTGGATCATTGGGGCTGGAGGCTGCTCTCCCCGCTACGAGCATGGAGCAGCTGGCCCAGCCTGCCTCTGGTCACACCTCCCCGGGGGGGCAGAGAGGGCTGGCACTGAGCTGCGGCATGTGGTGTCGAGGCCCTGGAGCAGCCCGCTTGCAAGAGTTTGGGCCACTTTGACCCTGGCCCTCCGAGGCCTGAATAGGCCCAAACTAGGGCCTGGGGGTTCCTGGGACGAAGCGGCCCAAACTCTTCCAAGCGGGACGCTCCAGGGCCCCACCACCACATGCTGCAGCTCAGCACCAGCCCTCTCTGCCCCCTGGGGAGGCAGAACTGGGGGTAGGCTGAGCCGGCTGCTCCGCACTTCCTGCAGGAGGAGCAGCCTCTAGCCCGATGGTCCATGCCCCCCACCCCTCCTCCGTGTGTGGCTGGCTGCTGTTCCTGCTCTGCCTGGGCCAGTTCCCTGTCAGCTGGAAGAGTCTCTTCCAGCTGTGGCTGCAGGCTGTGCACAGCTGGTAGCAGTTCCCTGCGCAGGGGAGCGCCAGGGGCTGCATGTCCATGCTGCCGTGCAGCTTACAGGGAACATTGTGAGATTGTGGCTTAGCCACAAGGTAGGAAAAGGCATTTAAATATGTTTCCAGTTATCATGGTTTCTAATATAGGCCAAATAACTCCAAAACAGCTGTGAAGCACTATTAGGACAATGACAAGTCAGGCAAACACTGTAGTTTGGCCCCAAAATTACTCTTGCCAGAGGGCAAACATTTTTGGGAAGAACCATTCTATTCACTGTGAAGTCTTTCCCTCACCTAGGTGGCTGAGGCACTTTGTTTCTGGGAGGCCTGAAGACTGATCTCTCTCTCTAGCTCTCCTCTGATGTCTTGTGTATTTTTTCCCTTCCATTTTCTATTTATTTTTAAACAAATAAGTAAATTCAGTATTTAACATAGACACAAATCTGCAAAATTCAGTACATTCAAAGTGAAGGATGCAGCTGCTTCTCTGGCTTCTGCCATGGGGCCTATTTTTGCTCCTGCTTCTGAACAGCATGCAATGGGCTGACAGGTTGTCAGCCTTCACTTTCCATTCTCATTTTTCTGTTAGTTGGCATCGTATCCCAAACATTTCCCATTAAAAAGAAATTAACATTTTAATTTTGTCACTGGTGGGATGACCACCGACCAGGTTCAGGAGACCTTTAACAATCAGTAGCTTCTACACTCATAAATCTCCCAGTGTCCAATTATGAGTAAGATTTACAGCACAGCTCTCTGGTTACACAAAGAAGGCAAAACTAGTGTTTAAGAAATAAATAATTGACTGGTTGCCAGCTAGCCCCAGCTTCAGCATGGCAGTCATTTGTCACCTGGCCTGTCTTGTCAGACCCAGAAGCCTCTGTTAGTGTCTGACAGTTTTATGCAGCATGGAGACCCTGATTAATTGTCCATGAAATCAAGCTTTTATGTTGGCGTGGTGTCTGTTCTCACACCTGCAGTGCAGAATGCTGCTCACTGCTTCAGATGGATAAACTGTATGTGTAGTCCATGAGTGCATCTGAGACAGACTCGGCATGATGATAGGCGGGAGCTGTTATTGTCTTCCAGAGTGATTAGAGCCTGCTCTCCGTATACATGCTCACACCTCTCAGCTCTGATGGAGGAAATCGAAGCTGGAAGATAGATATCAGATTGTTGTGTCAGCAGGAAATGAAGCTGGGCTGTGATGCGGTGAACTATTTATAACAGGAAAGAAAATTATTTTTCCAAGGAGCTCTCCCTTTTATGTTATATCCTTACCCCTCCTATCAGAGTCCATGTACCCAACGAATGATAATATGACTTGAAGCAAGGCACAGATGTTATTGAGGCAAAAGAAACTGAGAGCAATATGACTGCATCCCCAGCACCAGCTGTGCTGAATCTCACAGTATGTTAAACAGCAACTGAATGGGACTGACTAACCTTGTGCTTATTTTGGGGAAGGGGTGTTAATTAGTGCTGCAAACTTTGCTTCTCTAGGGGTTTCTCTGCACTGATACACTGTTGATATATTAGTTTTAGCAAGCGAATCCTTACTTATCATTGTCTGTGTGGGAAATGTTGTGTATCATATGTTAATGATTTTTCACTTCATAGAGATGCCAGTCTCCCCCATTTTTCTCAGCTAAACTGCAAACATTTATAACAAATCTATTTTGGGGCAGAGGGAAAGTTACATGCAATGAGGGATTTTGTAACTACATGCAGTGACACAGGATAACAAAGTTTTTCTATCAGAATAAGCCTTGCAGATGGGGGGAAGCAGTAGATGTGATATAGCTTGACTTTAATAAGACTTACAACACTGTCTCAAATGATCTTCTCAAAAACAAACTAGGGAAATACAACCTGGATGAAGCTACTATAAGGTGGTGCATAATTGATAAGAAAACTGTTCAAAGAGAGAAGTTATCAGCGGTACATAGTCAAGCTGGAATAGCATATCAAGTGGGGTCCCTCAGGGATCAATTCTGGGGCTGGTTCTGTTTAATATCTTTGTCAATGATATAGATAATGGCATAGAGGATGGTAACAAAGTTTACAGATGATACCAAGATGGGAGGGTTGCAAGTGCTTGAAGGATAGGATTAAAATTCTGAATGATCTAGACTAACTGGGGAAATGGTCTGAAGTAAATTGAATGAAAATCAATAAGGACAAATGCAGAGTACTCTACTTGGGAAGAAACAATCAGTTGAACACCTATAAAGTGGAAAATGACGGCTTCGGAAGGAGTACTACAGATAGTATCGGGGGATTATAGTGGATTACAAGCTAAACATGAGTCAATAGTCTACCCCTGTTGCAAAAGAAGTGAACATCATTGTAAGATATATTAGCAGGAGTGTTGTAAGCAAGACACGAGAAGTAATTCTTCCGCACTACATCATGTTGATTAGGTCTCAAGTAGGATATTGTGTCCAGTCTAGGTGCCACATTTCAGGAAAGATGTGGACAAATTGGAGAAAGTCCAGAGAAGAGCAACAAAAATGATTAAAGGTCCAGAAAACATGGCCTGTGAGGGAAGACTGAAAAAAAAATGCATTTGTTTAGTCTGAAGAATAGAACACAGGGATAGGAGAGAGTCATGATAAGAGTTTTCAATTACAAAAAAAGGTTGTTACAGGGAGGAGGGAGAAGAACTGTTCTCATTAACTTCTGAGTTTAGGACAAGAAGCAATGAACTTATGTTGTTGCAAGGATGGTTTTGGTTGGCCATTAGGAAAAGCTTCCTGATGGATTAGCTAGCACTTCCAGGTAAGCACTAGAATAAATTGCCTAGGGAGATAGCGGAATCTCTGTTGTTGGAGATTTCTAATAGCAGATTAGACAAAAACCTGTCAGAGATGGTCTAGATAAGACTTAGTCCTCCCTTGAGTGCAGGGGACTGGACTAGAAGACCTCTCAAGGTCCTTTTCAGTTGTATGATTCTGTGACTTTTAGACTGACTGTACTGTCCATATACAGAGGCAGACTCAATCAGAGACCAGACAGTTGAGGGTGCTTTTGGTTTTGCAAAGCCCTGTTGACTTTATCTGAGTCTTGCAAACCAAAGAACTGGATTGTACTGGAACATGCATGGTTTAGTGGTGGGAAGGGAACAAGGTATCTTCCTCCATCTCCATTACAGAGGTGACCTTAAGCCATCGGGAGCCCTAGGCAAAGCCCCATTGTGGGACCCCTTACATGATCCCCACCAGCCGCCCCAGCCGTCCTCACAGCTCTGTTCAGCCATGCCCTCCCCCCCACAATCCCAGCACCCTGCCTGGGGCTCCAAACACCCCACCCACAGCTCAGCTTCCCACAGCCAGCCCCCCTGTTGTTGTGGCACCTACCAGGGGCCTCAATACTGCCCCACCACCAGTCCCAGCTGCCCGCCACATATCCTAGAGTAGGGGTCTCAAACTCAGATCACCATGAGGGCCGCATGAGGACTAGTACGTTAGCCCAAGGGCCACACAGCTGAAACCTTTTCATACAACAATATTGCAAATATTGATAACAATAGTGTCACTGTGGACTGCAGGAAATAGCTTTAGGGGCCACATGCAGCCTGTGGGCTGTGTGTTTGAGGCCCCTATCCTAGAGGATGAGAGGCAGACATGGCTTTTGGAGTAGGTGAAGGGGCCCTCACTGCTTGAGGCCCTAAGCGGGCGCCTGCTTTGCCTACCCCAAAGCCGCCTCTGCTCCATTCCTGCAGTGCATGGGTCAGGCCCAACTGCAGTGCTTCCTAACATTGTGCAGCTCTGCATGTACTCTTTTCCTGTAGGGCGCAATCTGGCCTCAAACCAATGGCAGTTTAAATCTGGTTCCATTTCATCCAAATCCCTGAAGTTTGGAATGGGGAATGCTCCATTTTGGCCCATCTTCCAGCTGAGTCTCCCTTAGGATTAGTGCTGAATTTGAAACAAAAGTGGATGTGGTCAGAGCTACTGGAAGTTCTCTCATACAGTGGTTCTCTGAAGAAATGCACGTCAGCAGACTGCTGTAGGTAGCCTGACATAAACTACAGCTGTCTCTTCTTTCTATCAGCTTCCCCACTATGGCCTCATTGTAGAGGCAGAAATGCCACCATCGGTCCTTGGGGTAGTTCCTCTTTGGATGCAAGCTGCACTGTGAGAAGCTTTGCTGAATTTAGTTCACTGGTCATACAGATGGTTTCCTGGGCTATTTTAAGAACAGCAGTGGGGAGCAATATTGCTGTTTGCTAGAGGCTGGGAATGTCTGATGAGATGGATCACTTGATGATCGCCTATTTTGTTCATTCTCTCTGAAGCACCTGATTGGCCATTATCGGAAGACAGGGTACTGGACTAGACGGACCATTGGTCTGATCCAGTATGCCTATTCATATGAGAGAATGGTGGGTTTGTTTCTGTTAAAATTAATGTTGAAAAATCATTATTTAGTCTCTTACTTTTTTTCTCCACCTAATTCATTTTCATCAAGAATTTGTTGTATTTGAAACAAATGACAGTTGGCTGAAATTCTGTATCAATATTTACCAATGTGTTTATAAAAATTAATTCTGTTCTAGCAATTATGACAATATTTATAGAATCAGATGCAGAACCCAATGTCAGTGATAGCAGCAAACAGCAAACAATCTTTGAAAATGAATCCACACTCCACCCCCGTCAAGTAAAAAACATTCCAGACTTTTCTTATTATATTGTTAGCTTTGCACAGTGGAAAATAATCAAGCTTTACACTATCTTATATAGAGGAAGTCAATATTTTATCTCTTGTTTTATACCTATTATAAAAAACTAATACATAGTAATGGTACATTATGATAACTTCATTAAAGTCTGAAAATGCTGCTGAATAATGTATTGATCTGAATTTTAAACATGGCAGAAAAATTGCCTGTTTTATTGGTGGTTAGTATTTCTCAAATGTGGACAGAGTACTAACATTTTCAGCCTCCTTGTTCTGTCCTTTTGGGACTGCCAATCATCTTGATCCTTTGGGGGTTGTCAGTCATTGGACATGATGAGTGATGTGCAGCACGTTACAAATTACGGTGCCAATATTTACATATAGCAAAATTAAAATGTTCATATGGAAGTACACCTACAGCATTAATCACTCATTTTTGCTCATTGTTTCCTAATGCAAAAGAATAGGCTAAGGGGAAAATTCTGCCTTTATTTATACCTGTGTAAATCTGGAAGAATTTCAGTGCCTTCAGTGGGTTTACACTAGGGAAAATCCAGAGTGAGCAAGTAACAGATTCTGCCCCTGATGTTGCAATACTGGAACCATGACATTAAAGATAAAGCTGATGGCTTTTGTTTTGTTATTGTACTGGTGACAGTGCCGGTCAATGGGGATCAAAAACATGGTAGAATCTCAGTGCAGAGTGCCTCCTTTCCCTGCAGCCATCTTGTACACTGAAATGTATTATTCGTGCAGACTTTGTCTGTCTTTGTATTGCCATTAAGACATACTGGGGGAAATGGAGAGGAGTTACCAAAAATGTTAAAATAAAATTAAAAGTGCAATTAATACTCCTTGGGCCAGATCCTTGGACCCATGTCAGTTTATATCAAGTGAGGATCTGGTTGCTTATCTTTAGCACCACAGCTTGACTGTTCATCTGGCAATGAGCACCCCTCCCTCCCACACAAATGGTGTCTGTATTTCATCAGTGGGAAGTCAATGGAAGCAAAAGATTTGCCAGTCTTCTCTGATAAATAGGCTATGTACACTGCTGTGAGGGTCCCAAGTTCAATTGTTGGCCAGAAGTTTTACTCACAGATCTGTTTTATCCTAGTACCGCCACTGGCCATCTTGTTAAAAATAACCTTGATTTATTGTGCTTCAAGTGTATGACTATGTAATAAGATGTAAAAGAAAATAGTGTGATACACAATCTGGGTGGTTATCTATATAAATATTAGTTTGGCTATAGAGTATCTAGACTGTGTAATTGTACACATATGGGTTATAGAACAGGGAGGGTTTTGTCAGACTCAAAGTTCTTCTCTTCAGGTTGCCCCATGTTTTGTGTTTGAATCCTGAAGGTAATGTAAAAGCACTCACAACCATTCCTGAGTGACTGTGACGTAAAGTCTGCCACATTGGTTTGGTGTACTTGCCGTGCTGGACAACAGTCATTCAGGTATGCATGGCAATTTCCTCATGTTTAAACACAGGATTAATTGCAGCTGGTTCCCATGGATCAGGAGAAAGAGTGCACAGTAATAATCCTAATTATGTCCCTTTTCTTTTTTTGCTGCTTTCCTAGATGAAGGACTCTGGGATATGTTTGTGAAGGACATCCCCCGCAGTGCTACCTCCTACACAGTCAGTCTGGACAGGCTTAAACAGGGAGTGAGCTATGAATTCCGGGTGTTAGCAGTAAATGAGTTTGGCTATGGAGAACCAAGCGTCCCGTCAGCAGCAGTATCGGGTAATTATGCATTCTGTATTATATTTTCTCCACTGGGTTTTTTTTGTGGGGAAAGAGGAGAAAGAAAACTAGAGCCAACAGTTAAAATAAAGCACTGAGGCCCTGCTTCAAGACTGTGTTACTTCATTTTTATGCCATGAAACCCCATTGAAACCACCTAAAACCAAAATAATGCAATGATGGATCAGATGCCGATTTTACTGTGGGCTTTCCTGTGAGAGGAAACTATTTTGTTGGAAAACCAGTTCATTTAATATTTGCTGAGGAACCTCCCCCAAGAGTTAATAGAGTTTATGCATATACATTAGCACATATCACAACATCATTATATAGTGTGATTTGCTTGCTTTTTCCCCATCTTCCATTTCCCTTCCTGTTCCTTCTCTTCACCTGAACCCGTTCACTCCCCAGTCACCTGGATTAGTTATTCTCTGCATTATATTTTATACATCACTCTCATAAATATGCTAGATACAATTTACTGGCAGAGTAAACTGTATGCCCTTCTGCTAGCAATTCAGATTATCTAAGGGCTCCACCCAAATGCTGCTGAAATCAGTAGAAAAACCTCCATCACATCAAGCCCTTGATTTGTATGGGCTAGACGGCTGATGTTCTTCATACGCTTTCCTGCCACTTCTGTTGTAGTTATCCCCAATCTGTAGAGATGTGGCCTAAACTCCCTACAGAAATCAATTCTGTACTCAGACTCAAGACCAAGAAAGAGAGTGACGGGTACTTTCAGAGATAAACTATGCTGAAGTTTGCTGTAGTCCAATGGTATCCCCACAGGTGCAGTTTGGTGGCCCGTTACGAAGCAGGAGACACTGTCCTAGTTAAGGCCTTGCACGGGTGCCTCCTTACCCTTGCTGATATAATCTCTTTCCAAGTTGTTTCTGGGCAAACTATTAAAATGTCTTTGTGATTAAAAATTCAGGCGTTTCCTGAGACCCTGGCAGTGCCAGCATTGGGACTCACCTCTTTGCTTCTGGGGTAAAAAATATAAACATCCCTCAACTGTTGTGCAGCAGAAGAGTGAAATAAATGCTACTGTTACTGTTGCTTTTCTGTTCATTCCTTTTTTTTGTCCCTGTACAACTAACTTAGCCCCGAGGAATGACTTCTGGATTTCAGAATGAACTGTCTCTTTCCTTTTCTCACTAAGCTCAAGGAAGAAGTGGAACCCACTTCCCATATCGGAGTGTTTCTCCTGTCTGTAATTTCACACAGGCTATACCAAAAAGGAAAGGGACATTTTTTGGCTGGAATCACATCAGCCTCTCCTCTCTTCCCTTTAGCAATTGTTTCCTCAAAGGCACTCGTAAAGTTTCCGGTTTATACATTCTCCCCTTGAGCAGAATTATTTGATTTGCTTCCTTTTGAGGCTCTAATGGTGATCTCAGATTGCAGCATGAAATAAAGAAGTATCTATTATGATTAGAGGCGTATCGGCCTAATTGGCAAAGCTGGATGGTCTGTTCAGCCCCCTACCCCCCAAGTCTGGCCTGCACTACTTCTTTATTTGGCTTTGTTGGCCCATGCTGCCCTCCTAACGGGCAGGAGATAGCAACCACTATCCACAGCCACAGAATTCCCAGTGCCCTGAACTTAATCAGGACCCACATCATTAGACCTGGCACACAGTTCAGTTTAGACCCAGGGAATCTGGGCAGTACAGAGCACTCACACCCATAAGAAAACTCAGAGAGGTGCGTGGCTCTGGGCCGTGGGTTCAATTATAGTTTTAATCCCAACTGGAAAAGGTTTCCTGGCATCAGCTGCTGGTCAGGATGGGCTAAACTGACTAGCAGGTGAGGGGTAAGCCTAGAATAGACGGAGCGCTCGAAGTTTGCCATTGAGGTGCATTAGCACTTGAGTGTTCTTGGATATTACCCACTGGCACTAACTGTATCTCTTGTGAGTTCTGCTGGTGCTGGATGCTGTCCTGGGAAGGCCCATCTCTCCAAGTTAAGTGACATATGAAGTGTATTTGCAGATCTCTTTTCAGGCCAGGACTGAAGTATCAGAAGCCAGGATGAACGGGCTCATTGGAATCACTGTAGGGGAGAAATAGGCACAGCGTCCTCCTCTGGCACTAACCCATCTTCTTAGCCCCTCCCTGTTTTGAGCACCAACCTGGTACAGATTTCAATGGGAGAAAGATGGCAATGCTAAGGGAGTTCAACGGTGTAGGAATCATTATTAGGTGGTGGAGTCCTAAATCTTTGTCTATTCTCCCTGTAGCCCAAACAGAAATCCCTTTCTATGAAGAGTGGTGGTTCCTGCTAGTGATGGCTCTGTCTAGTCTCATTCTCATCCTGTTAGTGGTGTTTGCATTGGTCCTGCATGGTCAGAGCAAGAAATACAAGAACTGCAGCACAGGTGAGATAACAGCTCCATTTCACTCCCTCCCATTTGAACCAGTGACTCCAGCAGCGTGAAATCTCTCATCTATTTATGTGTTCTTTGCAGGAAGCAACCAATCAGATCTCTTTCTAATCTGATAGAAATGGCTTTTGCTTTTCCATAGATGCACTGGTATAAATAGTTGTGAGGTGTGTATGTGATAATGGGAGTAGATCAGAGCCCATCAAAGATAAATGCTGTATGCAGGTATTCCGTGTCTTAAATCCATTCCTTAGGTACTACAGTTTTCACAGCAGTGGGGATTCATAGCTGAGTTGCCAGACTTGGAGACCCCATAGTATAACCCATGGGTGGGTAAAATACAGCCTGCAGGCCCACTTGACATCTCTGTCTAGCCTACACAGGGGTTAAAGTATGCTGGAATGTGGAGGAACGCCATTCTGGGGCCCACTGTTTTTAGGGGCTCAGCATTCGAGGCCCCCTTAAAAATAGAAAATGGAGCCAGAACACTCCATTCCAGGGCCCACCATTTAAAAATAGGAGGCCCTGGAACACAGCATTCTGGCTCCATTTTCTATTTTTAGGGGCCAGAACACTGAGCCCCCTAAAAATAGTGGACCCCAGAATGGCGTTCTGGAGCATAGGGCAGGGCAGGGAGCTCTAAAAACTCTCCCCCCCCCCCCGCCTGATATCACTGAGCATGCTCAGTCAGACCAGGCTCTAGACCAAAACCTCATGGCAGAAGCTGGGGTAGGGGTAGGTGGGGGGGGGACAAGAGCTGGGGGGGGCAGGGTTTTTCCAGGGTAGGATCTGGAGTGGGGCAGGCATGCGGGGGTCAGGAGCTGAGCTGCATGAGGGGGGCCTGCCAATTTAGGAGGGTTCTGGGGCCCAGTAAATTATACTTTAACCCCTAAGCCTACAGGCTCTCCACTGCCTGCCTTCCACCCTGGGGCTGGTTCCCTGCCACACCCCCAGCTGGCTCTGCCTAGCCAGTTCTCTCCTGGCCCTAGGACTGACTTTCCGCCACGCCCTCGGCCCACCTGTGAAAATTATTGCCCCCTCCCTGGTATAATTTGATCCCCAGTCATCTTTATTTGCCTTTAGGAATGATTTTGTGAGTCACCTTCCTCACAGAAAAAAAGGAACAGCTGGTCCATCACTAGAAATGTTTAAATATTCTCCTGTCAAATCCCAGATCTCTGGCTCTGGTACTTTTAAAATCACAGTTGCCTTTTCCCCATTCAGTGAGCTTTAGAAATGTGGTGGTGTTCATTTTCTGATAGCTTACCTAAAGCCAGGAAAGAGCTACATTCACTCTCTGATGCTAATCAGCTGGAGCGGGCTGTGGCAATCCTAGGTCTCCAGATGCTGATGGATTAATAGAATACAGGGATATGGAGAATGCTTCCCACTTCTCCTGGTAACACTGTGGCTCAGCCCCCAAGAAGAGATTAATTTTTTCTGTATAAATTCATTTCTACCAAGTGTTAGTAAATCCAATTTTTTTCCCATGAGCTTTGAAAGGTATGAATGGCATGGTATTTTACCAAGCTAATGCTCTTACAGATTCATATGTATGGCACATAGAAAATTTTTCCTCTTCCTTCTTGCACTCTACATTTGGAGGACAAACATGAAAAGACAGCTCTGACCTGAACCTTCTGATATGCGTGTTCACACTGAGTCTTAATGTAACATTGTAATTGAAGCTGAAGCTAAAATACCTGTCTGCAGCACACTATCAGTATGAGACCAGCCTCACTGCCCAGGATTTCCACAGAGCTCAGGTTACACAATATGAGCAAAAGAAAAAAATTGCTTGCTGTGTCTTCCCTCTCTCCCCACACCAGGCTTTTGTCTTTGTTCTTTACTTCCATCAAGAGTCTTTAATGGCCTAAAAATCACAAAGGAATCATATAGCGGGAATGTGGACAAATTGCTAAGGAGGAGAACAGAAGAAGCATGTACTGATGTGAAAGAAGACAACACAAAATGAGCTGAAACTAGCAAGGGACATAAAAGGGAGTAAGCAGAGGCTCTTCAATGCATGAGGAGCAAGAGAAAGACAAAGGAAAGCGTAGGTCCTCTACTCAGTGCAGAAGGAGAGCTAATTAGTGATGACATCAAGAAGATGGACATGATTAATGCTTATTTAGCATCAGTCCTCACTAAAAGGTTAATGGTGACCAGAGAGTCAACACAATTTATATTAGCAACAAGAGGAAAGGAACAGAAGCTGAAACAGAAAGAAAAGGTTAAAGAATATTTAAATAAATGAGCAGGCCCTGAAAAATTCATTGTCAAGTAATAAAGAACTAGCTGAAACTATCTCAGAACTGTTAGCAATTATATCTGAGAACTCATGGAATATGGGTGAGATCCTGGGGGACTAGAAAAGGGCAAACTTAGTACAGGCATTAAAAAAGGAGACTAAAGAGGACCCTAGGAATTACAGACCACTCATCGTAGTCTGGGCACCTGGAAAGATATTGAAACAAATTACTCAACAATCCATTTGTAAGCACCAAGAGGATAATAGGATATAAGGACAACCTGCCATGGAATTGTCAAGAACAAATCATTCCAAACAAATCAAATTTCCTTCTTAGACAGGGAAATCTTCCCCCCCAGTGGCTAGGAGGGAAGCAGTAGACGCCATATACTTTGATTTTAATATGACCTTATACCAGAATTTCACATGACATTCTGATACCAGAACAAATGAAACGTAGTCTGGATGAATTTTACTGCAAGGACACAACTTGTTGAAAAAATGTACTGAAAGAATAGTTACCAGCCCCGTGCTGTCAAACTGGGAAGTCGTACCTGGTCAGGTCTTGGAGGGGTCAGTACTGGGTCTGTTTCTATTTAATATTTTCATTGGTGACTTGGATAAAAGAGTGCAGTGTACGCTTATAAAATCTGTAGATGACACCAATTTGGGATGGGCTGTAAGCAGTTTGAAGGACAAGATTAGAATTCAGAATGACCTTGACAAATTGGAGAATTGGTTTGAATTCAACAAGACAAAATTCAGTAAAGATCAGTGCCAATACTTCACTTCAGAAGCAAAAATCAAATGCACAACTACAAAATGGTCACACTGTTAGAACAGATAAGGAATTGTAGTGGATCACAAATTGAATCTGAGCAACAATACTATGCAGTTGAAAAAAAACCTCATTTAAGGTTGGGCTGTATTAACTTCCCTCCTCTTTTATCTTTCCTTTCCCTCACTCCAGTCAGTCAGTGTGTGTGTCTCTCTCTCTCTTTCTCACCTGTTTTCCTGATCCCCAGCATACTGCTTTTTTTCTTCCCTCCTCGCTGTACGATTCTACCACTGAGAACAAAGGGAGAGAGCATCATGGAAACCAAGAATACAAAAGTAGCCATGAAAGGAAGGATGAGATTTAATGCTTGTTCGTAGTGGTTCTTTAGATTACCACTCTGCATGTAGTTGGGGCAGTGCTATTATCTGTGCTGATCATTTCATCGTTTGTCCCCAGGTAAAAACACCTCGATTGTAGAAGAGTCGGTCACACTGGATAACGGAGGCTTCACAGCCTTGGAGCTCAACAGCCGACACCTCAATGTCAAGAACACTTTCTCCAAGAAGAATGGGACAAGGTAGGATTAGGGTCCTCTTCCCCCCTCCCCCACATGTTGGCTATAACATTCACTTATTTGCCTAGCTGCATATGTGTCATTGGACAGGCAAAGGGGATTTTGGGGTAGAGCTGTGCATGGAGGATATGGTAAAGACCATGGGCTAATATCTGTGACATCAGCCCCTAATAGTAGGTGCCAAGATATAAGATTAAAGAGATCTAGGCACAGAGTGGGACAATAAACTTCCTGTTTCAGAGTTAAGGTGACTGAGTTTTGAGTCCAGAGGAAGGTGAGAACTGAGACATATTGTGTCCAGGCATGAAAACAATTGTAGGACCGGTACTGTACCCATTATATAATGTGCCATCCACTTTCTCCTGATGTCCACCAAGGTCCCCTCCTCGCCCAAGCCCTGGTGGGCTGCATTACTCAGATGAGGATATCTGTAACAAGTACAATGGAACAGTGCTGACTGAGAGCATGGCCATGAATGAGAAGCCCCTGGAAGTGTCAGAATCAGAGGTAAGTACATCCCTCTGCTACTGGCCTCTCTCATCTCACTGTATGCAGCAGACTCTCTGGAATCAGATTTCCATACCTGCATTATGCTACTTTTTCATTTGTTTTTCACATTCAGTCACACCGCTTTGGTGTGCTCCAACATTAGTGTCTCGTGGTCTCACCCATCTAGAGTAGCATCTTCCTTTACAGCCAGAATGCCATGCTGAAGAATAATGAGCAGCTGCCAACCACAACAAACTTGGGGCCTGGTCATATCAGATGTTTCCAGATTTCCCAGTATTAATTATAAAAGGCAATTGCAAACCATTGGCCTCAGTGGTTAGGCACTGGGCTTCCTTCTCTCTCTTCGATGTTAGCACCTGAAGCTCCTACAAAGATAGCATGAAAAGCACATGCTGTGAGAAGTCCCTGCATCTGCTGTCTGAACTGGGCTTTACACAGAAATAAACACCACATCATTAAACTGACCCAGCTATGGGAGATAATTTGGAATTTGACAGTGAGTATCTTTCATAGCTGATGTGCAGTCCCAGGTGCCACTGATGTTCTTCCAATTTTTATTTGTAAAAATTCTAAAGCAACTTCTGTTCAAGGATCTCTAAGCACCTCACAAATCTTTGTTATGATTAAGTTCATAACCACTTTGTGAGTTAGCTAAATATCCTCACGTTACAGATGGAGAAACAGTCACAAAGAAGTGACTTTTCCCAAGCTCACATAGAAAATCATGAGAATGCAGGTTTTCTGATTCCCCATCCTTATCTCTAACCATGGGGCCACTCTGTCTTCCTTTCTGTTTGTTCTTAGATTGTGTTCCGTAAGGAAGATGGTATTGTGTGCTATTGCTACACATTTGACAGTCATCTCTTTCATGTCTCACATTCTCTTTATGAAGATATGAAGGGCTCATAGCCTGTAAAGCAGAGCAGCAGCCCTGGGTTAAAAAACAAGCTTCAAAACTGGCAGCGAAGAATGTACAGAAAGGTACATTTGTCTCTGAAATTGGGTGCTGTCAACTGAAATCTTGATGAATCAAAGCTGGCAGCACAAGAGGCAAGAAATGGATCAAAATATTCTAAATCTGACCCTTCCTGCAGCAGATGGGGAAAGAAGATGACACTTTTCATCTGCAGCTTCTCTACATCTGCAACTACAGCTGCTTTTTTTCTTGCTGGTTTCCTGGCTCTGACCTCTAGTTAATTACCCTGGACAGCGTGCCCACTTTATATTGCCCTGTATCCAGCCCTCCATGCAATCAGCATTCCTTGCTGTATCTCAAGCTGCTCTCTTTGTGTTTAATGCACATTACATACAAATTAAATCCATGGCATCTATGGTCATGTCCCTGTAACAACCCATCATGAAATCTGCCATTAATACAATTTGGTGAGCGTGATTATGAATTTCACACTGGTGCTTTCTGACACTCATTTCAGTATCCAATGTGTTATTTCCTGATAGTGCACAAAAGTTGTCTCACATCCACATTTCTACCATGTGTAAGTGAGCACTGTTTGCTCAGCATATACAGTGAAAAGTGAATTTTAACCTGCTGTTTCCTCTCTGTTGCATTAGAGCCTTGAGGCCCCTGGCAGAACTGCAGCCTTTCTGTGCTGTGTTTCTATGCAAATAAAATGTGCCACTCATTTTAACTTCGGGCTTAGGTATGCATCCCTTCTATATAGTGTCTTTGATGCTTGCTTGTTTTTCTTGGGAGGTGTTTTTAGCCATAACATGTTAATAGACTCCCAGCAGAGATACCATTAGGGAATTCTGTCTTTTGATCTGCCTGGAAATGCTGTTTAGTTTGGGAGGGCTGACCCTTTCTCTCTTACAGAATTTGACTATCTTTTATCTTTTCCTGTTTTGTGCTTTCTGCTCATTTTGTTTCGGTTCTCACAGGATTTCTTATGAGACAGGCTCTATTTTCTCAGAATTTCAGCCTTTCGGTCTTCTTCAGCAGAAAGAGATGTTTTCAATGATACAGATATCTCATTTCCATGAGGGCTCTGTCCTTTGCAGCAGACTGTGTTCTGAGGCTGTTTTTCCTCTGAAGCTTCTTTGTATGTCTCTTGGACTCCACTTCATACAGTGTACATTTGGCTAGCTGAGGCCAAAATTGTGCATTTTGCTTTCAGCCCAGATGCCAGCATGTTGAATTTTTGCTTTAAACTTTTAGCCTGAGGTGCCAGGATTTGGCATGAGTGAGAGGGAAATCAGCTTCCTCCAATCCCATGGGGTTACTGAAATATGGACAAGCCGATCATAAGAGACACATGGACTGATTCACCACAGTTAGAACAGAACACAGCTGGTTCGGGGCACTGTCTCTGAGCTTCCTAGCTAAAGTAAAGAGCAGGAAAGAAAATGAGGAAAATATACACAGTATTCTAATATACAAATATAAAAAATCTAACATACACTCCCAGCCCTTGAGGCCAAACAGATGCAGTGTTAACAGAGAAAGGGAAATGGTTTAATTGGCATGTACAGTAGATAGGGCAAGAGAATAACAGGAAAGTAAGTGCTAAATGATGATTGATGATAAAAGTCAAAGCTTGTACATACACGTTCAAACATGTTGGCTCTGAACAGATACCTTCAGGAAGTTCTGAGACCCATGCTTAGAGGAGCTGAATGGCACAGTTTACCTTTCACCAAACGGGGTGATGACCCAGTTTTGGTGGGGTTGGAAGGTTGGTTTCTTTTGGCTCAGTTTTAGATTTTTTTTTTTTTTGCTTTGTCATTTCCTAAAGTTTCTCCAGAACCCAATGCTTCCACAAATGACAACACAGTATCTGACCGTGCTGAATACTGGCATTTACAATGGTATGTTGATGCTCTAGATACTGAAGCTGAATTGTAGTTTCTCAGCTTTGTAATACTTTTCGCTTATAATTCATTAAGAATGAATTGCTTAGTTTCCAATAAAATTCTCCCATTGATTTTGCTGAAGATGGAACCCATGAAAGCCAGCATTAGATGGCACACTAATAATAATTAGCAACTTGCTCTACCAAGAGCTGGCTTCACTTGCCCTACAAGCAAAGGGTGTGATTCCTAGCTCACACAGACTTCCATCATCAAGCTTCTAGCATACTAAAAACGTGGGCAGCTGTCCAAGGTGTGTACTCACAAGTTGCATTCGGGTTTGTATTTAGGGCAGCTAGCTCTCACCACCATTGCTGCTGTTCATGCTACTGCTGCTCCACTACTGTTTTTAGCCCCCTAGGTCAAGGAGTATGTCCACGTGAGCTGGCAATCACACCCCTAGCTCCTCAGGTAGATGTTCTATGGGGAATAGGTATTTTAGTCTCCATGGAAATCTCTTTCCCCTGTCTATTTCATTGTCCTTTCTCTTACTCCTCACTCTCATTCGGGCTGACTCATTTCCTTTAAACCAATGGGGGGCAGCAATTTCACACACTGGCAGGGGAAAGCGATGACCAGCCCTGATGCTGTCGCTTGGCAATGAGATGAGCTGTTCGTAGGACAAGGAGGAAGAAATGGAAAAGTGTGAGAAAAAGTAGATGTCACAGAGAAATATCATCTGCCAATGCCTGCAGTGGTGCAGGCTGCCAGCTTGTCTACTCCTTTTTCTACTGCAGTCCTTGGCAAGAGCTGCTGTTCTCTGCATTGTTGGTTACAAATGAACATATATGTGAACACTTCTGCTCCAATCACTTTTTAAGAAATTTGACAGCCAGAACTATTTTCAAATTCCCCTAAGACTGGCCTGCCGATTAAACTAACCCACTGGTCCCTCATTTGTCTCTTAAATAGCATTTGTGTCTTTCATCTTACCAATAAAATACTTAAACTGTCAGGCATTTTCTTTTATTTGTTGCTTCAATGGCATTTATGCACCTTTGCTGTCAGATTAGAAACTGACAGTCACATTCACTCAAATCTTGCCTACCATAGTTGCCTAGGTAACAGTCCCATAATCATGGTAAACGGCTGCAGAGAAAACAAATAATAATAATAATAAAAAAAAAAGCATTTCTACATAGTCAGTAGTTCTGAATCATTACAAATCATATATCCATTGCATGAAATAATCCTGCAGTATCAGTAATATGGGTTATAATGGGAGAGAGTGGGGGACATATTACCTTGATGCTTCCTGGTTTTGCCAGCAGAGAGAGAGAGACCCAGGAGAAATTTTTATTATTCACTGAAAAATGCAGCTTTAGTCAACCTGAAGTTATTCACAAATTTTACACGAATTCACCAAGTAATTTTTGCAAGGAGGGAGGGTCTGACAGCCTAGATTCACGCCCAAGCTTGACTGTCTACAGAGCAGCTTTATAGCCCCATGGCCTGACCAACGCAAGCCCAGGTCAGCTGACATGCATGAGTACATGTGTTTTGTTGCAGTGTAAATATATCCTTTGACACTTGTCTCATCTACATCTGGCCGCGAGGTTGCCACATTTCCTTTCAGTTTTGGACTTTCCCACTTTGCCTCAGGATTAAAATATAGCAACATGCTCTATGTGGAACTATACCTTAAAACATTTCAAAGACTGAAGCTGCTGCAGAATGTAATCGCTGCTTTCTCCTAGCAGATCAGCTTACGGTGGGCATGTGAGTCCAGTGTTCTGGGATCTGCACTAGCTGCCTATTTGTTTCCAGGGAGAGTTTAAGGTGTTGGTTACCTACATAGCTAGGGGATCAGCCTGCCTGGGGGATTGCCTTTCTCCTCTTCCCATATAATACTGCCATAGTCACAGTCAGCAGAGGCTCTGCAGGTGTCTCCATATTATAAGACTCTGGAACTCCCCTTAGATCTAAAATAGCCTAAATTTGGTGATGTTTCAGGCATGCCACAACAGATATTTGTTCAACGTGATTTTTGGACAGAGCTGAGAGTCTGCATCCCAGGATGATGACAGGGTAGAAAGGAGCACTTTCGTAGGTAGTAAGCTGGCTGATTTCCTTTTAGAGAAATTTAATGCTGCCAGGTTTTGTTTTGCTGGAATTATTAATTTTGAGTCAGGGTGCCTAGAGATTAGTGTAGGCATTTTTTTTAAGATTCAAATTGAAATAAATAAATAAATAATAAAGGTAATAAAAAACTGGTAGAGCCATTGCACTGTTAGCAGTGGTAGGAATTATTTTGCAAAATTTCCCTGGTGTAGAAAAGGCTACACTGTTATAAAAAGTTGTTCTACAGGGATTTTGCTGACACAGTAGTTAAAAGCACTCAGACTGTCTATACGCTGCTGCTGGGAAAATGGGCACTAAATTTGCTAGCTTAGGTGCACCCTTTTACTTACAAAGGAATAGGATGAAGGGTGCAACATCGTTTTCTAATCAGTAGTTTACAGGGCATGTGACAACTATTATTTGGGAAGTGTCAAGAAGTGGTTGAAGAGGGATGTGAAGGAGAAGAATATAGACGTGTGACATACAGGAGATGACAGGACATTTGTTTGCTGTACAGCGTCACACAGATCATAATGACATGGAAGCATCTTAAAGACTTATCAATACTTTATAACCCATGCCAGTAACTATAATCTATAAACTCTTGTTATCTGTCTATCTGTTGTATTTTTTAAGCAGCTACTGTTTGGTGTAGCTAAAGAATTTCAGAAGCAACCAGACAATCAGAAAAGAGAAGAATATTTTTTGCGTGACAAGCCCACTGGTGCTAAGATCTAAATTATGAAAATTGTTGAGCAGATATTTGTACATTTTACACAATGTTTATTATTGGTCCGAAGAGAAAAAAGACAAGGATGCATCTGAAATGTACCATTTATCCCAGGCTTTGCTTTGGTTTCCGTGTTCTGATGAGATCTACAAATCAATTGGGATTCAGTCTGCTGTGGCCAGCTTACAAAGCTCATTTGATTGTACCTAAAGGAGCTTCCAAACCCAGCTAGCTGGTGGTGGGTGCTCTTTAGCTGGCCAGCCATCTCACACAATTGTTCAATGGCACAGGATTCTCTCTGAGCACAAGCCAACACACGGACCATCGCAGGAAAGCAACTCCACCACTTTGGAAATGCTAGCTTCGAGGCCTGGCGCACAGTTACTTTTCAGTGGTGCTGGGTTAGTAAAACAAATTCAGTTGGAACATAAAGGCAATTGTTCATGCTCAAAATCAAATGTAATTTGGCTTAAATACTTGTTACAATGTCACTAATTAAAGAACTCAGAGGGGGCTTACAAACAAAACCCAGTGACATGCTCAGTGATATTTTTTCCTATGTATTGAAATATGATTGATTGCAGAGAAACTTTTTTTGCTTGGTATTTATCAGGATTTCACTTTTCTTGAAATTGAAACTGTGAGTGTTTCAATGAAATGATTGAAGGCTTTTTATTCCACTGTGATGTCTGTACATTCCCTTGCATTTTCTGCAGAAATGAACCTTGTTCTCTTACAGCAGTACTCCCAGTGAACCATGATAGATCTCTGTGTCTCCTGCAGCAAGGGTTCAGGGTGGGGGGCACGGGCAGGCAGCTTTCTTATCTTCAGCAGCTGAATTCTGCTGTCACAGAGCTGGGCTAAATCAGAGTAAAGTATCTTTCTACACATGCTACGCTTAGACTGCACACCTGCCTACCCTAAAAATACATCCTTGTATCAGGTCGAGTTTATCTTACATGATCTGTATTAGCCCATTCCTTACTAAGGGCAGGTGTTCACAGACAGCAGCAAATTCATCACCATCAGATCGATTTTCTGAGTTGACTGATTGGGTCTGTGAAGACCTGCTTAGCCGATTAGGAAGTCAGTCTTGGAAGGAGCACCCCAGCAGAAGGAGTAGCTCTGAGTTGGAAGGAAAGCATTTCTCTCTGAAGACACTGCTGGAAGTAGGCAGTAGGCAATCAGAAGGAGCTATGCAAGGTGTTCCAAGTACTTCGTGTATCTCTCTTCAATTGCCGCCAGAATTGCACGGCTGTATAGACCAGGGCTAAGTCATGGATGCTAATGGCTGTTTTCTCTCTATTGCTCAGGCCACTGACTCGGATTATGAAGATGAGTTGCCAAAGCACTCCTTCGTGAACCATTACATGAGTGACCCCACATACTACAATTCTTGGAAACGTCAGCAAAAGGGTGTGAAGCACCCAATGTCCTACAGGTATGAAGAGTGTGCAGCAAGTGAGACAGAACCCTATTTCCAGACTGTCATCACAACGCAGAGCTCAGGTGGGGTGTACACCCCAACAGGACAGCCCGCTCCCGGCTCACAGACTCCGGTGACAGGGTTCTCCTCCTTTGTCTGACACGGGGGGAGATGACAGTACAGCCGAACCTCCTGCGGGGATCAGCATGACCTATCACAGCAACTGTGTGTGTGAGATCGGTGCAGTGAACTGTGGGTAAATTTCTCTTTCAGGGTAGAACAGATATGAAGGTGTATGAGTCTATTTTTCTGAAGACAATCAATTCTTAAAACATAGAGCTGAACTGACTAAACTTTTGTTTAAAACAAAATTCTGGAAAGTCACAGTTTTAATCATATGTGAATAGAAGAGGGAGGGGTTTAACCACTTCAGTAACACTGCTTCAGGAAGCAGCTCCCATCTTCTTTCTTTCTTTCTTTCCCATCAAGGAGGTAAATACCCTTGATGTGATGAGTGACTTTGTGATGTAATTTAAGGAGAAAACACAGGAAATCTCCTAAGCTTTTCCCCCTCCCAATCGGAATCAAGTAGGAATATTTAAAAGAGAATGTTTTACATAAAAGTGATGAACATTTCTTCCCCTGCTCCTTACCACCATTCCTCTTCCACTTTAGAAACACCAGTTGATTAGTTTACAGTGGTATCACTCTTCCTGGTAGGTTTGTTACTGCTGTTTCTGATAATGAATATTTACCTGCTTAAACAGGGTTTTTGAATTCCTAAAATAGTCACATTCCTGGGCTTCTCTAAGAGACAGCTTGAAAGCGCTGTAGGTGGCAATGGGTGAAGCAGCTAGGAAACTATTCTGACATGGTGGCAGTTTGTTCTCAGTGTGGATCTAACCCTCTTTGACAGACTGTGTGTGTCATTTCAATTGTAAATTTGAAAGGAAAAATGTAGTGAGAAGAGAAAAAATTTAGTTAAGGTGTCAGTTTACAAACTGAGGAACTTGCCAACTGATTGATTGATTTTCAGTGATTTCAGTTTTCCTTCCTTGCCAATAGAAGCCAAACACCTTCCTCCCTGCCCTCCCACTCAGACTTTATTCTACAGCACTTCACACTGTTCTGTAAAAAGTCCATGCTGTTACCTGGGTCTGTTAGATTTTTATCTTATGCTTTAATACAAAGTGACATCACATGAAGGGGGTGAGTTTCAGTGTCCACGGGTGCCTTTTCTTGATTTTCGCAGCTTTGTACATGAGAGAAGCAACAAGTGTCTCCAAATAAACAGGTTTTCAAATGTTAGAGTTGCAGATTACCTCGTGCACATTTACAAGCCTGCTGTGCACCAGACCTCCAGCCTTTAGAAAAGAGATGTGTTTGTTGTTTTCTGTCCATTTTCTACTGACCCATAGAGCTTCAGCTTTTTACCCAAGTCCATTGTGTTTCTCAGCAAGCTGGTTTTTCAAGGGGAAGCTGTCTGTGGTTTAAAGAATCTCAACCCGGCTTTTGAACTGAGCAACAGTCCTGTAACGTCGTTTCTACGTGAAGCGTAATGGTGTCTTTGGCACTGCTGCCCATCTGACAGTTCCTCCCAGAGGTGTATGTGCAGGAAACAGCCACAAAAACTGCCACTGCCCCAACTTGTTAATGCTTGCTTGGGGTGGGTGTGAACAGCCTGGGCTCTGTTCTTGTTGCTGTTTGTTCATATCCTCTCAGCAGAGGTGGAACACTTTTGGCATTCTCACTGCTGTCCCTTGCCAATGGCCTTCAGAGCCTATTTGAAACATTCACCGCTTTATCACTGCCAGTGCTTCTTTGGGGCAGATGAGAAACCAATCAGGCATCGGTACTTCTGGCCAAGTGTGGTGCAGCCACATCAGCACAGCTGTTACTTTTTGTGCCTGCTCAGGGCACGTGACCTTAGCACTGCTTTGTTTCAGTACTTCCCTACAGGCACAAGAGCTCTAGGTGCATGCCCTAGCCTTGGCATTGGAGTTAGGTTCCTTGCCAAACTCTCCAGAAAAGACAGCAGTTCCAACCTGAAAACTCCAGACTACATTCAAAGGCTTTTGAGGCTGAGGTACCTGCAGTTCGTGAGATGGAAGGTGTCTGGGTGAGCCATGTGCTTGAGCCGTGGCCGTGGGAAGAAAGAAGCATCCCCTTCTTGCAGGACTGCTTGTACATGAGGCTCCAAAGGAGACAACTGGAACTTACTGTGAATGTGAACACAGACATGGAGAACATGGAAAGAAACCACTGCCTTTTCTGTGCACTTTGACTGTTCTCTTAAGCCATATGGACATTGCTTTAATTAATTAACTGAAAAGAATTTATTTGCCATTTATTGTTGGAATTTTTCTTTTGATTTATGGGGAAAATTACATGAGTGGAGGTTTTGGTTTGATTTTTTTAATAATGTCATTTATTTCCCATGGTTTGATTTTTTTTTTTTGTTTCTTTGTTTGTTGAGCCCTATTATTTGTTGTGTATGAATGTCTAATTTTTATATTTGTTTTGCTGTTATACCACATTGTTTCTACAATGTAGCTGTCCCAGCAGTGTGATTGCTAGTGAAAATTTAGTAACTGCGCTGATCGAATAGTTTTGAGGGAAGATGTTACTGGAAGCATCTCTCAAGGACCTTTCTGGTAAGATATATGGACTGAAAGGGTTTAGATCCAAACCTGGAAAGGATTAGTCCCAAAATCAGGCTTAGTTTAGCAGATTCACCTCCGCTGATGCTACATTCAGACCTGGTGTTGTCACCTAATAGAACACATCTTGGAATAGCTCCCCACCACATTGGTTTGTATCCCAAGTTCCATTCTCATTGAGCAAACAGCTAGTGCCCAGTGCACAATAAAGGAATTGGACCTTAATGGCTACCACTCCCCTGTAGGCTGAAGAGAAGAACAATGAGAACTTCATAGGGTGAAGTGAAGGGACTGTTCCTCCTTCCTTAGACCCTTCTGCAAATAACTGTCAGGAATTTTGTTGAGTTTGTTGAAGGCCCAGAGAATTGGCTTTATGAGAGCTCTCCTCTCTTTGTCGCCGAAATAAAAATGTCAAGTGTGATTCTTTTAGGACCTGTTGACATTAACAGAGTAATCTACTCAGTTCTGCTCTGCCAGTTCATTACATCTCCACATCTGTGCGTTTATTTGGGCTTCCCTACCCATAGAGAATAGAAGTGTGTGGCATTAATTATCCTTAGCAAATAGCAATATAATGTGCATTACTCTCCCACTATCATGTATCATAGTTAAACACATGATAAAGCTGAGCCTCCCATCAGCTACTGTTAGAATTCTGTAGCTGTAAAAATATGATTAATTACTGGGTTTTATTTACCTGGAATTTAAGGTAAATTCCACATTTGGCCAGACGCACACCTTCAGTTAGGAATAAAACCTGGTTTCAAAGTTATGAACTTTGAGAATCAGAATCTTGAAACATAGCTTTTAAAGTATGAGGGAAAACCCAGAACATTTTTTTACATTTTAGCCTGAATATTCAAATCAACTAACATGCTCTAGAGGTTGAGTTAGCTGTTATGTCAAAATCCTTCTACCCCATCACACCCACCTTCCATCACCTCACTGGTCAGAATGATGTTAATTCAAAGCTTACATTTAAAAATGTCTAGCTTAGATCTTTTGTTCCCTCCCTTCCCTGGGGATCTATTAAAAAAACAAAACCAGAATCATTAACAAGTCCATGTAGGAACATAGAGAGATATCTTAGATATGATTTTAATGGAAACATATTTTTCTTGTGATAGCCTTCAAATATATCAAACATCACACAGGAAAAGAGTGCACAATGCTACCTGCCCATCTCTGGGCTCGCACAACACGTAAATCACTCAATGATGTCATCATGCGTGCATATATCCTGAAACTCAAATTTCCCTATTGGAAAGCTTACCAAGTTAAAACCTTTTTTTCTTTGTCTCATTCTGCATAATGCTCTGCATGTATTTTTCTGAACCTAATTTCTATTTCAAAAATGACGCTGTCCCCCACCAAGCCTCAGTCATTCACTCACTGTCTGAAATGATCTACATGATCCAGGTTTAATGTATCATCTGAGGGACAACATGGGTGAGGTAATATCTTTTATTGGACTAATTTCTGTTGGTGAGAGAGACAACCTTTCAAGCCACACACAATTCAAGTCTGGGAAAGATACCCACAGCACTACAGCAAAATTGGAACAGATTGTTTGGCATACGTAGTTAGCACATACTGTAAGTGACTGGTCAAGATAGAATCTTCAACACTTCAAACAGCCCTCCAACCGTTCCAAGCTCATCATCGTAAGCAGGCTCCCCACAAGCCAAGGCAAACCAACTCAAATCACCACCAGACCCTGGCAAAACAGCAGATGCAAAATCTGTGAACATATCTCCTCTGCTACAATGATCAATACTCCCCACAACACAACACACCTTTTAATATCCATGGGCCCTACACATGCCTGTCATAAAATGTGTACATCAATGCACTGAATGCCCCAATAACAACTATGTGAGTGAAACCAATCACCAAATTCTCATCTGAATTCACACCAGAAGATGATAGAAGACAAACACCTTATCACCTGTGGGTGGACACTTTCACAAAGTATAAGTCCTTATCCTCAAAGGAAACCTGCATAACACTTTCAAAAAAAAATTCATTATGTGGGTAGACATTAAAAATCATGGCCTGAACAGAGACGCTGGCTTTATGTCCTTTTACAACAGCCTGAAACCCACCAGGCCCCTTTTTTTTGTCCTGTGACTGCAGAGGGCCATGTGACTTTGCATGGTCCCTTACAATATGTGCTAACAACTTACGCTAGTCAGTCTGTTCCTCCTTGTGTTTTGCTGGGATGCTGGGCATACCTTTTTCCAAATCTGAAGAACAACTCTCTGTGGCTGAGAGGAGTGTCTCTCTCACCAACAGCAGCTGGTCCACTAAAAAGCTATTACCCCATCACCTTTTCTCTCTAATATTCTGGGATGGACAGAGCTATGACCACACTGCATACAACAATAGTCTGTCAAACCCACTTCCTGATACCATGTGCTCTACTGCAGTACTAATGAAGAGACAGGTGAGGGCACTGCTTCACATTAATAAGTTTCAAAGGGGCAGCCGTGTTAGTCTAGTAAAGCAAAAAAAGCAAGGAGTCTTGTGGCACTTAAAGACTAACATTTATTTATCGCATGAGTTTTTGTGGGAGAATAGCGTCTGATGAAGTGGGATATTCTCCCACAAAAGGTCATGCGATAAATAAATCTGTTGGTCTTTAAGTGCCACAAGACTCCTTGCTTTTTTTACATTAATCAGTGACAGTCTTGCTTTTTTTCTTCATGGCCAGCAGTTGCCAGTACATGACACTTTGTAGAACAGTGTGCGGGGAGGTAACAGTGAGGAACACCCTTCTTGCTAAGCTGTGTGTATGCGCACAGAGGTTGTGAAACCTGCAAATACAACAAAATAAAGTGCGCACAAAAAAATTCAACAGTGCTTATATTAGTGCATGCAAAGAAAACAGAGCATACAAAAAATTAGAGGGAACATTGGAGGAAAGAAAGCAGACAAGGCTGAAAAGTTTCATCTACAATATATACTAAATAAATCTCAGTCTGATTTGCATTCTTGCTTTTAGAAGTAGTTGCTGTTACTATAGAGAAGAAGGAATATTTGAAAAGGGGAGCTGGTTGTTTTACCAGTGGGAAATGTTTTGCCTTTCACTGACCTTTTCCAGGTTGGCTGAGATCTCCTTTGATTCCATACTTCCAGGTTAACTTCTGAAACTGCTGCAGTTTTTGGTCAGACCAAGACCCTGACTTTGGTCCTCTATGTGAGGATGCACTCACTGTCTTTAGCATTGCTTCCCTCAAGAAATCCATGGCTTAAAAGGCTCCAAGATGCTCTTCAGACAGGAAGTAGAGGTAGTTTTTTTGTTTGTTTGTTCATACATAGTGCAGCTGTTTTCCCTGTTTACTCTTCATAAGCCTCATAATCAAAATATATCAGTCCAAGGTATGTTCTCTGATCGGAGAAAATGAAGTTATCAGGATAGGAAAAAATAAATTATTTTGACAGGTCTACAAGAAATCTGCTGAGTCCTGAAAACTGAGTTGTACAAGAGAGAATGAATGTGTAATTTCAAACATTAATTTAATTCTGGGAGCTCCTCCACAAATAGCTAGCTGCCAGGTGTGTGCATTAACGAATGATCTGTGGAGAAGAAAGACCATCAAAAAACTGGTTGTTAGTAGGCGCCTTGTGTTCAGTGCAGACTGGCAGTCAAACCTCAGTGTTTACCAGTCTCCAGTTAAATGAGACATGTATATTTCTAAGATGTTTGTATAGCCACTGGAGTGTTCACATCCATGCATCATGATCACAGACATAGTAATGTTACTAAAGCTCCTTTGGGATGCAGGTGCATTGTTGTTTTGTGTACACAAAAGCCACTAATTAAATTGGTTGTATAGTAGTAACATCTGTGGAAACATTCCCACTGCAGAAAGTCATCCACCAAATATGTGTGACTTACTTCAGGAAATTAAAAATGATAGTGATAGGGACACGGGCCTCTGCAACTGAATCTGAAAACTATTGAACTTGCTCAGAAGAGTTCTTTTATCTTATCCCCACCCTCCAGTACTCAGACAAACATGATTTGCTTTCCAGCTACTGCTAATGGAGTGCCCACTGTAAGCACACTCACAGTACATGGGACTGATGAAGGAGGAGTGGATTGGGTCAGAAGGAATTAGTCAAAGACCTTCCGTAAATGAATTTGGATAACGGGAGATACTTTCATAGTGATGTGCATTTCAGGATCTGAGCCAGGATTAGTATCACCTCAGCACTGCCACAGACACTTTTTAGTAGCGCCTGGTTCCTTGAGGTTAGTCATAAACTTGTTAGAACCACCCTGATTTTCAACCCACTTACATCTGATCATTGATCTTGGTGCTTACTGCCTTGGGATTGGAGAATTGAGACAAGATTGCAGAGTTTTATATCAAGGGCAGCCTCCACACACATCTGTTTCTTTAGGTGAATGTCTGCTCTGTACACTAAGCCCAGGCTCAGACTCAGGTCACAAATCAGTTTGACTCAGGTCAGCAAGAACTCAGGACCCATGTTATTGGATCTGCTGCTGGAGGTGGGTCGAAGCCCAAGTCCTGCTATCACTCAGGTCCAAGCCCTTACATTTTACAGTGTTTCCATGGTCAAGCCACAGGCCCAAATCCGAAGATCCGAGTAGTATATGGACATGCTAACATGGCTCTGAGTTCCAGGTTGAGCAATTGTAAACCTAGGTTTACAATGCAGTGTGGATGCTCAAGCATGGGTTTGCAAACACTTGGTATGTCTACGCTGTGGTCAAACGCCTATGGCTGGTCTGTGTTAGCTGACTCCAGCTGTAGGAATGTAAAAGTGCAGTGTAGGCACAGGCTCAGACTGTACCACAGTTAAATAGTGCACAAACCCAACTATCATGAGCCCAAGGCAGCTCATGTGAGCCAGTTGTGGGTGTTTACTTGCAGTGTGGACATACCACCCAGGTTCACACGACTGAATCCCACAGACCCAAGCTTGGTGTACAGGGTAGATGTACCTGAAGGCATCTAAATCAAGCCTGGAACTGATACCTTTCTAATAATGCAAAAGGTGAAGCCTTGCAGGTAGGGGGTTATGGTATGTTACGCTAGTTCTATCGTACTGTCTATGTCAACTCTGTGAATAGCAGGCAGTGCTGTGATATGTGTGTATACAGTGTGAGGTCTCAGGTAGCAGAAAGCGCAAGAAAACTGTATATTGAGTTTGACACCACACACTTGTTAATCTCCAAATGGAGATTTAGTCTTTTGATATGTCCTCTGTCAGTTTAGGAGGTAGAACCCATGCTTCACAGCTCGTTTTAAGAATTAGTCTCTTTTTACTGTTCTGTGGTAATTGGGTCCTGCTCTTACTTCGGGAGTTTCTTTAGGTTTGACCTCTTTTTTGTTCCACACCTGTTGTTAACCTCACTTCCACCACTACTCTCTTTTATATGAAGAAATCACTTCTTTTGCAAAATTGCTTGTGATTAAAAGAACCCTTTTTTGACCGAGAGTGTTGTTTGTACATTTATTTTTTCAAAAAAAATTTTCAAGCTGTCAGTTACTTTTTGGTGAGATTTCTCTGTGCTTTGTGAGTACTCTCTTGGTCTAGCAGCTTGGGACAGTAAAAATCTAACATAGGTGAAATCACAAACTGTTAATTCTAGACTGTAAAATCTTATAATGCTTTCCAATTAAAATGATACTTCAGGTAGTTTAGACCCAAGGTTTGATCAACCTTAAATTGTTGTTGTTACCCTGATAATAAATTTCATCCAGATTCTTCATATTGAGAATGGAGGGAGCACACAGGAAATGGAAAACCCAATGGCAACCATTCTGAGTGGTTCTGTCCCTTCACAAGCCGTGTTTGGCCACTCCCTGCAGGCTTTGAAGCAACAGTTAATCTGTTCCCAGATGTGTGCTGATGATGATGCTGATATAGAGGCCTGATAATATCTTGCTCCACTGATTTCCATGGAGTTATACCAGCTGAAAAGCTGACAGTAGAAATAAGTGGACCCATGCCAATATACACTACTCAGGATCTGGCCCCAATATCAGTGTTTGCTAAATGGAAGAAGAGTCAAACCTCTAAGGAAGGCCTTTTGTTTTCCAGCCCCTGAAAGGGATGTTATAAATAATACAGTGTTGTATAAGCACGGCAGCCTTCTGTAGCTGGTGGCTCATAATAACCCAGAGGAAGAAATGTGCCCGTGTTGAAGATGAAAACCTCTCGTTCTAGCACATTGCGCGTAAGACAGTAGTCTACAAAATTGCCACCAAATACAGAAGTGCTTTTTTGAGACGATTCAGATCCAAAGCATATCATTCCTCCCACTTCCAGCCTTAACTGTTTTCAGCACATATTTCCCCTGCACATGTTTTTGCCTTTAATAGCAGAGCATGGATATAAACACTGCAAAATGTGGGAAGGCTGCCATGGCATTTACAACCTAAACAATCCCACAAAAAAATGGATTGGCTGCCTGCCCCAGTCTGAACAGCGCAAGCAATGAATGAGTTGATGGAATCAAGAAATCTTTTTTTTGGTTGTTGACTCTCTTCCTGGGAACTGTCTCATTGTTTCCTTCTCTTCAACACGTTGTCTTCTCTGTGGCTGTTTCATTTAGTTCCCTTCTCTTTTAATTTCTCTCTTTCCCATTTTCATTGAAATTACCCTTCTGGTTCATTTTCTTTAGTATATTTTCCTCCTCCACTTGATTCACTCGTGATTTCTGTTTCTTGTCTGTTTCTTCTTTCCTATCCTGTCCTTTCTACGAAACCAAAAGAAACTTTATTATAAATGCACATTTATGTTCATTTGGAAGCACATAGAATGACTTAGGGAAAAAAGAGGAGTCTCCTTCCTCACAGTCCTGCCTGGCTGTTTCATTCCTACATGCTATTTGGCTTGTTTCATACTGTGAAATAATCATGTCCTTAAGTAAAACAAAGTCTTTTACAGGGGGACTTATCCCCTTTATATGGTTCATAGTTTACTTCTCACTTCCTTGCCCACCCACTTCGCTCTCTTAAGACCTTTGCCTGGCATTAAACATATGCTTCTTCACACATTTCTTCCCCATACTTCCTGTTTCATGTTTTTCAGGAATACAGTGAGTTTGGTTTCTCCACAAGCTGTGGTTGCATGTGCAGGATGTGTTCATGTGCACACAATGGTGCAAGTGTCAGAATGAACTGGAAAGCCCAGGACAACCGAACTAGGAGCTGAAGCTGCAGCTGTTCAGTAGTGAGAAAAGGCCATAACCCTTTAATCCATTGAAAAGAAGACATGGTGTAAACACCGTAGACTATCTTAGTGGGTGAGTTCCTAGGTGTGGCTGGATAGAGGCATATTTGTTCAAGACATGTGGTCACTGCTTTGGAGAAAGGGACTATGTGCATCTGCTTATTTCCATTCCTGTAGAAGATCTGTGGACAGATAGAAGGGAGAGCTCAAAAAGAAAGGACTATGTCGACTAGACACAGTTGATGTCTGAATGAGAGTGAATCAGGCCAAGCAATGCTGAGGCACAACGGGAATGGTTAATGGGAAGGGAACCAGTTTGGAGAATGTCTCTTGGGGCAGAGGACATATAATTATGGTGAGAAGGTGTTAGGGAGTTTCCGGGTATGATGTTATAGAGGACAAAACTGAGAAATAAAGACTGTATGGGGCAGTAGGAAGCCTTGATGATGCAAGACTTGTGCTAACAGGAGAAATTAACTGTATATTTAAAAAAGCAGAGCATATAAGAGCCTCAGCTATAAGACAGGTGCCTCAAGACCATAAATAGCCACAATTAAAGTAACATTTTTGAAGTTCACATGTGTCTTGCATCTGATAGTGTTGAGTATCTAACCAGTGGCAAGTAACACAATGGGATGATTTCTGTGCTAACCTAGCCAAGCATCTGGCTCAATAAATGGAGATGTTAAGAAATCTCCAGTATATGATAGTGTGACAATGAGTAATGATCGGGGGAGGAAGGAACAACCAGCACAAGCATATAATGTCATGAAAGGTTATTCCCCCAAGTTGTTAAAATAACCTGGTGACTGATGAGGAAACTGCTTTCTACAGCTTTTACTCATCAGCATGTAATCTCATGACAGAGCACGAGGAGAAACAGTATGAGGTAATGGGAATGAAATATATTTGTTGGCCTTTACCCTGGTCCTTGAGAAAAGAAAACATTATGTGTGCACGATCCAAATAGAGAATTCACTGTCACGTATAAAGATAGCCATGAAAGGAAGTATATGTAATGCTACTGGGCACCTGTGTAGCCCAGCAAAGATGCTCGCGTGCATTCCAAACATCAGTTAACATAGCCATACTACAGTCCTGTCATATGAGAAAAAAGTAATAGCCTCATTCTTCTGATGGGGGAACAGAGACATGGAGCGGTTAAGTGACATGTCCAAGACCACACAGGAAATCTAGGTAGAGAGTCCAGTTTGCCTGATTACTCTTGTGATACGTGACCACCCTGAACTGTAGCATAGCAAGGAAAATAGATCTTTCTTAGGAAACAGCAGAGTTATCTATCCTTGTAACTGTCAATTCAGTTGTTTTGCACAAATTTCCAATCATCTCATTCATGCTGTCTCAAGGGAATATGTGTGCATTAATTAGCCTTTAGTCAGTATAATGCTCTATTCTTAAAAATAAGATATTTTCTTTATGCTGGGATAGATTTTTAGCCATTTGCACTGACAGACTGACAGGCATAAACACCATTGGGGGTGAGGATTTTATTTTTGTTTGATCCTGAATGGGGACTAGAGCAAGAAATAATAGGAAGGATTTGAATTATGGAAATTGTGTAAAGCACAGGATAATTTCAAGACTAGTCTATTAGCCTGGAGAACAAGCTCCCAGAAAAAGTGAAGAAAACCTTATAATCTGGGTCATTCTAAAACAAAACTGAACATAGCAACTAAGAACAGGGAGCAATCCTGCATTAACAATAGCAGAGACAGTACAGGAAGAAGAAGAACTTGGCACAACAACCCTGCATATGGAGTGTCTAACACCTACTTGACTGACACATAAAGAATCATTTATTGGTTGATGCAGGTGTTGTCACATTATGGAGAGAAATTAGCATGGTAAGAGAAATGTGCTTCCCCCCAAAAGTCAGTAAGGGTTAAAACAACCTATTAATACCCAGATTCAGTTGCTATGGCAAATTCTTCTCCATCATGATGAGTGAGCAGCTTCCTATCACCCCTGCTGCGCTTCTGGAAAATAATATGCCCAGGCATGCCCTGATCTGTAGCAAGCAGCACAGTTTGCTAATCTGATAACTAAGCTGAAATAACTGCAGACTTCAGAGGTTACACCCATGAGGTCATTCTTTGATCAATATGCATAGTACTCGCTACAAAAAAACATGGCCACGTTATTCACAGGTACTGGAGACAGCAAGGTGAGGAGCAGATTCTGCCCTCAGTCAAGGGATTTAGATTAGGAAAACAAAGAACAGATTCTGGCTCTAAATCACAGTTGCAAACTCTTGGTGATTTTATTGGGAGTCTTGTGATGACTGTTTTTTTTCTTAACTTCCCAGCTCCTGTGGTGAAGTGATTATGAGAGAATTTCATCTTTCATTATTTTTAAAGATGAGTTTCTAACCCTCCTCACTGCAGGAAAAGCTCGTAAACGTGACCCAAGTGCAGCTCAGAAACCAGAAGACAAAGAACCCAATGTTTGCTTATGTTTTAAATCTCTTGAGTTTGTCAGACAGTTTCTTGACTTTTTGAGGTCTGGCTCATAATTTTTGAACATTTGGTGTTGATAATATGGAAATCACCTCACAATGCATAGAAAGAGCATTTTGCTCAGTGTATTGAGGTCACATGACAAGAATTCATCAAAGTAATGGAGTTCTTTGTCCATATCTTTGAATTGCATTGAGTGCCTGCTAAGGTAATCACCATATCGTGAGCAGACCTTCTGACAAAGGATTGCCTTCGTAAGAAGTAGTCTCTCTATGGAGGGGGATACAATGCAGTCAGGTAATTTCATAACAGGGGGACAGTAAGTACAAAGTGCATTGCAGGGGTACTATGATGGAGGATAGCTAAAGAAATACCCTTGAATTTCCGAAAATGTCTGTGTGTGTTAGCAGGTGCTGTGGCCCAGAGCTATAAAATCTTAAAAAATCATTTGTTGCACTTCCCCAACCTCCTCAAAAATTTCCAGAAAAAAATAAGAAAGTTCCATTTTCACAGAAACCAATTTGCAACACAGTGTAAAGAGTAAGTGCTATCTAATCTCTGACTGTCTAGGAATTTCTAGCACGCTCATCCTAATGTCGCAGCACACATGCTGCTGTCTAGCACATACACAATGTTTACACAGTAAAAGGAAAATGTTGTTAAACTATGCTTATTCTGTACAATGCTCAACCATGCAAGAAACTCAGTTTTGATTCCCAACCCAAGCTTCTTGATTCCTGGGAATGGATGTCTGAAACAGTGTTCTGTAGCAATTTCCTCTCTATGAATCACTGGGATCTGAAGGATATAAAGCAGGTGCCAGTGTGAGACAGGGATCTGTTAGATGCCTTCAGAGGAGGGTGAAGATTTTGTTAAACCCAGAAGACTGTTTACATGCCAGATTAGAGAAAAAATATCTATCTCATTGTATTCATGTCTGATCATTATTGAAGGAGAAGCTTCTTTATCATCCTTCTCCCTTCCATCAAAGGGGTTTTGGAAGCACACTAATTTTTCTGGAATAAAATCCATTTTTGTTCTGGAGTAGCTTGTCTATTCAGGGAGTTATTGCAATCAATTTGTCTAGCTAGACAAGTCCTAATATCTGCCTAAACATTAGTTTCCAGAGCAGCACAAGAGAGCATTAGTTTGGAACTCCACACCTTGGTCTTCAATGTCTTCTCTTACCTCCTGGATTCCTCACTCACAGGTGCTGTCTGAATCCATCTCAAAAGGACTCCCTTTCTGGAAAGATGCACAGTGCACTATCAGGAAGCTCAAGCATAGCTGACACTGTTAAAATGTAACCCATGGCATTACAGATGTATTTTGATTATAGGTGAACTAAGCTTATCTGGTTGGAGGTTTGAGATGCAGTAGGAATATTTCAATCCAGATACACAAGGGACTGGGCCCTTATTTTCAATTGCTGCTTTACACAAAATCATTTTCAAGTTACAATTGGATCAGAAAGAGAACAACTAGATGGCCTGCCCCTGGATGTGTAGTTGCTTACATGGAGAGTACATAACCAGTTAAAACAGAGGTGCTGCTTTTCGGGGGGGGGGGGGGAGGACTGTTAGTATATATTTGAATTGTTGTATGCTGTAATTCTAGCTATGAACTCTAATTCTCTCTCTTCACTAGGAAACTACAGCATATGGAGGGGGAAATGCTCTTGAACAGTCTGCACCTCAGGAGCAGAGATATTAATCATTTAGAAGAAAGACATTCTTACTCAGGTAGACCACCATGCTATAGTGCTATGCAGAAGTAATGAGAATATGCAGACATGGTGAGCTTGGTCCTGGGAGCCATAAGGAGGAGAGAAATGAAGATGAGTCCTCAAATCATGTCCATTTCCAAAGGGATAGCCGTGTTAGTCTAGTCCAGAAAAAAAAAACGAGTCATGTAGCACTTTAAGACTAACAGATTTATTTTTCTCATGAGCTTTCGTGGGATTTTCTCCCATGAAAGCTCATGCGAAAAATAAATCTGTTAGTCTTAAAGTGCCACATGACTCCTCAAATCATCCCCTCACTGCCTTTCAGCAGAGTGGTACTGTGACCAATGGAACCCCTGAAGGAAGTTAGACATCTCTTACTTGCTGAGCTGGTCACTACAGGTTCAGAAGGGAGCAAGAGGTTTTTTGAAATAATAGGAAAGTGATCCTTGTCTGGAAAAAAAGGAATGGAGTATCACATAGAATAATAATAAGCAAGGCAATCAATTAATCTAAAGTTGCTTCATTAAGAAGATGGAAGTGTTTCTTTCTTCCATGGGAGATGGTTCTGTGTGGCAGTATGACCTTTTCAGAAGGTGACGGGGAAATTATTCCTATGGCTAACATTCTTCATAACTGAAGGGAAATGGGAAAGAGGCACCAGTGGATTTTTCTGCAGCTGGTCATCTCCTGACCCATCCTTCTTTGGGCAGTGCAGGGTTGTTCCCACAAAGCTCTGTTCAGTTTAGTATGTAACGTCCTCTGCCACATGGTCTGCAGTGGCTCATGAGTGAGAATACCACTACTGAATGCTAAGAAGCAGGTCATGAACCCAAAACTGTTTGCAAGTTCCATAATTAGCTTTCACCTACTAAATAAGAATTGTAAGCTCCTCAGGCAATATCCGACTTTATCATGGAGTCACAGACAGTCCCCTTGGGCATTCCAATTTAGCTTGTCACCCTAGCAAGCTTGGCTCTGATAGATCGTCACATTACACCAAAGATCGCAAAATATTCAGGTTACTCCCAGTCTCACAGAAGCCATCACTTACCCCTGTTCAATTTGCTGCTTTGATCTCATATCAAAGACAGCACCTGTTGACAATCTTGTAATTATCTAAAAGTTTATCAGCTAAGAAAAAGAAATCAGAGTTATTTACAAGGTAAAAGCAGGTGAATGTACAAACACACACCTGAGTTTAGTCTTAGGTTTCAGATGGTGAAATATGCCAGCTCTGTATGTCCTTTTGGACTAACCCAGGTTAGTCCATGGCAGTGTTCCCTGTAAGCTGCACAGGTGCGCAGCAGCCAACACTGACCTGCCCACACATCACTGCTGGCCACACACGGCCGGCAGCCACTGCCCAGAGCTGGCAGGAACTTTTATTCTTCCAGCCAGCAGGGAGCTGCTTCAGGCTGGAGGAGTTAAAATCTCCCACCTATCATGTAGCTCTGCAGCCAGCAGCTCAGGGAACAGGTGGGGAAGAGGAGCAAGCCAGCAGTGGAGAGCTTAGAGGAGGGGTGAGGATTGGGAAGAAGGGAGCATGGAGCAGCAGCCCACAGCTCAGAGAAGGGGTGGAGGACAGAGCACAGAGCAGCAGCCTGTAGGTCAGAGGAGAGAAGTGGGAGGAGCAGCAGGCAGCTCAGAGAAGCGATGGGGGGTCTTGGAACAGAAAGTAACTTCCGAAAATGAAGGCAATGAGGGAAGTGACTGAGGGGATGAGAGAGGGAGACGAGCTGTAAAGGACTCCAAGCTGTAGCAGCAGACCTACAGAAAGTGTAAGTGTCTGACTTGTCAACAACAGATACATGGTCATGATGATTTGGAGAAAAACCTGCTGTCACTCACAACAAGCAAATTAACACAGAATACGCTACGCTATCCATTCAGTCGTGTCCGACTCTCGGTCACTCTATAGATCAATGCTCTCCATGCCGTCCTATCTCGTACAACTTCCTTTAATTCCGCGATAGTCATTCCAGTATCATTTTTAATGGTGTCAAGCCAGTGAGTCTCTGGGTGGCCCTTCCTTCTTTCTCCGCTGACCATTCCTAGCTTAACTGACTTTTTGAGTGAGTTAGCTCGCATAATGTGACCAAAGTATGACAGTCTTTGTTTGGTGATCTTGGCTTCCAGCGATATTTCTGGTTTAACTCGGTCTAAAACTTCCTTATTGGTAATTCTTGCTGTCCATGGAATGCGTAACAAACATCTCCAACACCACAGTTCAAATACATCCATCTTTCTCCTATCTACCTTCTTCAAAGTCCAGGTTTCACAGCCATATGTAGCTATTGGAAATATGATCGTATTAACTAATCTACATTTGATTGGTAGATTAATATCTTTGCTCTTCCAGATGCTGCTCATACCAGTCGTTGCAGTTCTTCCAAGCACTATACGCCTTCTGATAACACAGAATAAGATCTGAACATTTGTGAAGCCCTGATATGCTGTAAATGTAAGACTAGTCACACCAGATCAAACCATTCATATCTATTTAATCCAATATCCTGACTCTGAAAGATAAGTTTATATATATTACAGAGGACAATTAACCATTTATTCCTACTCTTTATTTTCTGTCTCTGTTGTCATCTTCTAAACCAGGGGTGGCCAAACTTATGGAACTCAAGAGCCACACAGGTTGATCATTAAACCTGTAAGAGCTGCACTGAGGCATATAGACATATAGTTCTACCTACTAAATTGATTTGCTGACGTTCTTCCACGAGCCACACTTTTTGATTCAAGAGCCACGTGCAGCTCCCGAGCCACAATTTGGCCACATCTGTTCTAGACCATCACCATATTTTGCTTCTCACTTACTGTCCACAGCACTTTACAAACTTAGGGTCACCTTATGCGCTCCCTTTACAAATATGATAGTTAGGAACACAGGTTTAAAAGTCTTCCATTGTATCAGAGGGAGAAAGAATAAGCCAATGGAGAATCCTATCCCTTCTTGCCAACTCTGCAGAAACCTTTAGATGAAGCTCTGGACATTTAACAAGGAGCTTTGTGGAACTTTTAAAGACTAACATTTATTTATCACATTTCTGTCATGAAAGCTCATGCGATAAATATGTTAGTCTTTAAAAGTGCCACAAGGCTCCATGTTTGTTTTGCTGAACTAGACTAACACAGCTACCTCTTTGGAGCTCTGGACAGTTGAGGCTTTTCAGAGACCCTGAGGCATTGCGACTAGGGATGAGCTGTTTCCCATAGCATCATCCCTCTTCAGAATTATTTTAGCAGAATCCTATTCCACAAAACCAAGCCTGTTTTGAAAGACAAGTGTTGGGCCATGTGGAGCATGTAAGAGTTTCCCAGGACAGTTTAGTTGCCATGGGAGACAGGACTAACATTCTCTCTAAGCTGATGATGCAACTGAGCAAGTTATGGATGCACTTGGGGAGCCAATGGGAAGCATCGCAGGGGCCCGGTCCCAAGTGGGGGAACTGGGAAGGAACTTGCTCAGCTGCATCCATAAGTTGCTCAACTGCATCATCACCTTAGAGGAAACATTGGTCCAGGGGATCTCTTGGTTATGTTGAGGAATCTTTGCCCCCTTGGAGTTCAAACAAGATGAAAAGACCTTCATTTCTTCTGGTCAGGGATTTTTATCCCAATGCACCTAGAGTTGAAGCTGATGAGACAAGCACCTCTTATTGTAACCACTTTCTGGGTGGATGCAATCAATAAGGTCTGTGTTCTACAGTTGCCCATTTGAAGTCAATAATTATTCCTGATGGGCTAGAGATAACACCTTGTGCAGAAATCCAGGATTTTTAATTAAGTGAAGGTTTTTTCCTGTTTGATGAGTTACAGAGTTTAAGAAAAAAACTGAGTTATAAAGAAACAACATAACAACATGTGATACAACTATTATAAGAATATTTAATATATGCAGCAGCTGGCAAGCCCTCCATAAAGTCTAAATACATTCTTATAACTCTAACATCTATTTTAACTATACTTTCTTAGAGCTGACGGCTTCATGCTATGCATTTGTCAGTATTCACTGAGCTCTGCCAGGGACTCACCCATCTTTCCCTGGGGAAGGCTTTTTCAGAATTTGATAGTGTTGAATTTACTGATTGTATATTTGCTTTTCCCAGCTTATCTGACATCTCCCCAATTGTGCATGTGTTTTCAAAAATAATTATCAATCTAAAAAGTTTGTTAGCCATTGTCACTTAGCACTCACAGATATATCTTTTTGGGCCCATCTGCGCCACAACAGCAGCCATCAGTAAATTATAAATAGCATGGGTCATTTAGTGTTCTATCTGAAACCTTAAAAGGCTCTTTTGACAGGTGCACAGAAGCTGTCCCCTGGGTTGTAGTTTTTCAGTCACACCTACTTGTCACGCCACTCATCCATTTCTGAATCAGTGCAATCCGGGAAAATTTGGGCAACTATCTTATAGTGTGCTCTAGAGAAGAGCACTCCGACAAGAAGGATACAAAGCAGCACCAGGCTCATGTAGGACAATGTGCTCTAGGATCTCCATGGCACAGAGAAATAGAAGAAGGGAAGGAAAACCAGCCAAAATCATTGTATGCACATAGTTGAGAAGGGTTTCCTGTCCACACTGCAAAATAAGTGTGCTAAACTGCTTGTCTGCGAAACTAAGTTACTGCCAAAGGCTCTGCTGCTCTGTGTCCCCAAGCTATAGAAATAATCCTTTATATCACAGTATATCTAATGGAGGTTCTTACACATCTTCCTAGCCACTGGGTGTTCTGGGCCTTTATTTCTTAATAGACAATGTAATGGCATGCTGTCTGCAAAATGCCAGTAACAGTGTTGGGAAAGTTAAGAAGCCATTTCTGCAACAGCTTACACAGTGGCTATGTCTACACGGGGAGTGCTTGTTTCGAAACAACACGTTTCGAAACAAGCTGTTTCGAAATAATATGTTATTTCGAAACAACTTATTTCGCTGGACAAAAACCATGTCCGCGAAATAAGGGAGTGAAATAGCAGGTCCACAGTGTGGACCTGCTATTTCGCCTGGGGAGGGGACTGCAGGCACCCACAGGGTGCAGTGCAGAGGGGCACTGCATCCCATGGGTGCCTGCAGAGGGCTGCAGGCACCGGCGGAGTCAGGCGCAGGGCTGCGCCTCACTCCGCCAGTACCTGCAAGGGACTGC
>ML682016.1:3006612-3031030 GCA_007922195.1 Podocnemis expansa | reverse complement strand
GGGTCAGCCCTTCCTCCCAGGGTGCTTAGCACCCTGGGAGGAGGGGCACATGTTGTCTCGGAACACTTTGTTCCGAAACAACATGTCCGAACAGGGCTGTTTCGAAACCTCTGTTTCGAAACAACCCTGTTTCGACAGGTAACGAGGTTTAAGTTATTTCGCAAAGACCACGGCCATTTCGAAAGAAGCGGTTTGCTTCTTTCGAAATGGCCGTGCGTCGTGTGGCCATGGCACTCCTTATTTCGAAACAACCTCTGTTGTTTCGAAATAAGGAGTGTGTGTGGACATACCCAGTGAGAAAGAAAACTTGTTTTGACTTTTTGGGAATCTATAGCATCCTCCATAGCTAGCAACATTTAATTAACCTCAAAGATACCACTTCAGTTACAAGCCACCTTTAATCATAGTGTAACCCTTCTGGCAGCGCAAGATGACAGGACAAGGGCCGGGTTCTATATCTAGGGATTTCCAAGTAATGTTACAGCACCAACTGGCTTGAGCCCTCACCCAGTCTTCTGGGAGATGATGTACCATTCTCTGGCCCCCGCCCCCAAAGAGGTAAGGCTTCCCCACTTGCAAGCACAAGCCTGAGTGTGGTATACAGAACTTCTAATAGTAGAAAAACAGTATGTAAAAACTCAATAGCAGAAATCAGCACTGATCTGGAGAATAAGTACAGATCAGTACAGAATAAGGTTCCCAACATAATCCCAAACAGCATAACAGAACATATAAATCCAGTAGCAAAACCAGCACTGGTCTGGAGAGTCAGTGCAAAACAGGATTCCTCGGCAACCCCCAGGTTACGTAGGGACTGTCTTTCACACCAGCTGCCCCCTGGTCACACGCACTCTGCTCTCACCATCCGCTGGCTCCACCCACTGGTCACTATCTGCTGCTCCTCTTCAGTGGTTCAGCTCAGAGAGAGGATTTTCCTCTCTCAGTGATTCCAGCTCTTAAACCTCAAGTAGCTACAAACAGCTTCTTCCATTAAAATAACAAAGAAAGACCTCATAAGAAGCCCAGCCAAATCTGTCATTTGACAATGAGACCAGGGGCAAGGCAATACCTCTGGGCATAGTTCCAGAAGTAGCCATGCAATCCCCCATCCCTGTCTTGACTTTTTCAGGCTGAGATAGGCAGTGGACTCTCTTACAAGTTTCTTTTTTGTTAAGGGTAGCTTTTACCTTTACCTAACCTAACAGATTTTGAACAATAAAGAAAGTAACATATCATAAAAGACAGTATTTCATGTTTCCCTTCAGTAGAATTACAGATATTGACAGATTTGTGATCAAATAAACCCAAATACCATTACCCATATTGCCCTGGACCCATAGTTTGATTATGCTAATGTGTTCTTTGTGCTCATGCAAACACAAAACCCATGCAGATTAGTTGCCCTCCTTCAGAAGCTGTTAGGCACAGCTGCTAAGCCTGCCTGACAAAAGCATCTGACAAAGTGGGATTTTCTCCCATAAGCTCATGTGATAAATAAATGTGTTAGTTTTTAAGTGTCACAGGACTCCTTGCTTGTTTGGCTGAACTAACCTAACATGGCTACCCCTTTGGAATTTTGCTCCCTAATGTCTCATGGTGCACTTAGCCCTCTGAAACAAAGACATTTGTACCAAGCTGGTGAGGTTCTTAGCATTGGGGATGAATGGCTCTCCAAGAGAAGTTTCCTGTTAAATCATTCATTACTTGAAATTGCATCAGCTTTGTGAAGCAGGGGTGAAATTGTGAGGCATAAATGTCAGACCAGCAGAATCTGCAGTGGAAAGAAGGGCAGTGGTTTGCAAGGAGCCTTGAGGGCAAAAAGCCAGGGCACTGTTTGTTCCCACCATGGTCAGGGCCATAGATGGTATGTTCTATAAAAGAATGCTGTTAGGCAAGGAGCGTGCACTTTATCAGTTGTAAAACTGCTGACTTAAACTACTTTGTTATTCCTCTGCTGAATAACAAAGAAGTTACCTTTCCCTCTGTTGAGGTAATGTTATTTCCTGAATTTTGTAACAACTCTATCTTGTGAGGCCAGTGGAAAGTCATGCCTGTGCACTGGTTAATCAGTAATGAAGTTCAGGGAGTGCTATGTTTGCCTTTTGTGACAGCACGCTGTTAGTGTCACTCTTGCCTTAGAAGGTAAGTTCTTAGGGCTGGGGACTTTGTCCTCCCATGGGCCAGGGACTGTCCTCCCAGGTGAGTCAAATGCCTAACCCAATGGTTCCCAACCTATGATCCATGGATCACTGGTGGTCCACGAGTATACCGCAGGTGGTCCCGGGGGAGGGTGTGTGGAATAGTTACAGCAAGTAAATGTACCACAGGTAAAAGTACGATGACAAGTGCAATATGTTTGTGAACGAGCATAATAAATTATTAGAAATATCAGCATTTTTAATTCTGGCAGCCATAGGCTATGTTAAAAATGTTTAACATGGCTTGCCTTATATGGTGAGCCACAAAAGCTTTTGATGACAATGTAGTGCTCTGCATGAAGGGAAAGGTTTGGAACGACTGGCCTAACCCATTGTTGGTGCTACCATAATATAAACAATAATGACGCTCAATGCCAGATGGGCTCTTATTCAAAATACTGCACTTCCGGTCCCTCTCATCAGAAGACCAGGTCCCTATTTCCCTTTTGTCTTCATAAATATGGAGCTAGCAAGACATCGCATTAAGGTCTCCTGGGAACTGTGGTTCCATCAACCCCCTGCTTATCCATCACACTGCTGACCTACCTATGTAGGCCTGTCCTTCTCCAAATACAAAGGGCCATGCTCTGGATTTTTCTGGTTTACACCCATTCATTACAGGGAGGTTGCACAGGGTGTATATTAGAACAGGACTCAAAGCATAGCCAGTTTTTTACCTAGACAAGGGACTTATCCATCAGCCAGAAGCACTGAGGATTGTTCAACAAAGGCACTGAAACCCTTCTCAAGCTCCAGAAATAATTACCCACAGAGTCTGGTAACCTTCCCTCATGCTATGAGAAAGCGTTTTTCCCTCTTCAGGTGCCAAATAGCTGACTTTCTTAATATTCTATGGTATGGTTTAATATAAAATCTGACTCTTAGTGAAGAGACAGGCTTTGCATGTGGTGCCATGGGAGAGTCTCAGATTCCAAAGAATCACTTCCCATTGGTAAAGGGTCTTCTACAAGCCACATTCCATGAAATAACTCCACTTAGGAAGCTCAGCCTGGTGTCATCCTCTGTTCAGCCCACAGCTACTGCTGCTGTCAGCATTTTCACTCAAGGTGGCATTTTTCACCATGATTCTGTCAGCCAGGAAGCTAGGACAAATCACATGTTTTTCTGGCAGATTCTCATTCATTGCCAGTCACCCTTACAGAGTACATTTGAGTGCTGTGCCCTGTTCCAGCCCAAAGAAAACTCCTGGCTTTCATGTTAATCCAGGGAGCACCCCCCCCTCCTTCTGCCCGTGCCCATGGTCAACTGAAAGGGCCTACACTCATTTAGTGTGGTCCAGCCTGGAAAAGACAGACAGCATTCCATGAACAGATCGCCCTAGCGGCTCTTTTGGAGCATCATATGAGGGCATAAAAGTACAAGTGTCATAGCACACTATTGCTGGAAAATTGCTCATTTTTATCATATCATTATAAATTAAATCAATTGGCCTATAAATTTTGTACTTACATTTCAGTGCGTGGTATATAGAGCAGTACAAACAAGTCATTGTCTATATGAAATTTTAGTTTCTACTGACTTTACAAGAGCTTATTATGTGACATGTTAAAATTAGACAAATATCTAGATGAGCTGATGTATCCCCAGAAACCTTCTATGTACACCCAGGGGTATGTGTATCCATGATTGAATACTACTGCTCTACACAAGACATTCACAAAGCAGCCACTGGAAGGCCTTTCCTAAGGCCTGGTCCACACCTAAAATTCAGGCTGACCTGAATGTATTGTTCAGCCAGTGTAGCTTTCAGCCAACATATTCTAAGGCTTCAAGATTGTGACCCAGTAATGTACACCTGCAGGGATCAGCTTTCTACTTCCCCTTCTCTCCGTCTTCTTACTAGTACTGCTAGACAGAGCCCATTAGTAGGGTTACAGATGATTGCTGCAGGAAAGCTAGTTTCTCCCTAACTGTACGAAAGAGAGGATTTCCATGTGAGCCATGCCAGTGACCTGCTCTGTTGTTGTCATTCTGTGTCACTGACACTAGAAGATAACCATTTCTATTAGCTTGATAACTCTAGAGCAGTTGGTTTCCTGGGTGCAACAGCAGCGGTGACACTTACTGGTGGAAGCCTCTTCTGTTTTTGGATCAGTCCTGCACCCTGTTCATCACATACAAGCATGGATCATTGGAACAGGTAGGAAATATTTCTTTGTATGTAAGGTGTTACATTGAACTAAATGCCATTTTGTCTGGTGCCCAATCTCTTCCTCACCTTATTTTTTGGCCAATCCACTTTCCTTCCAGGGAAATTTGGCTTTGCCATCAGCTGCTCTCCTTTGAATTAAGGAGGCAGGTGATGAAAGCTGAATTACAAGCTTGTTTCCCACTAAAGCCTTTGAGAAATCACAGCAGTCATTAGCAGAGATTATTGGAAAATCAAAGGGTTTGTGTGTGGGAGAGGGGGAGCAGCCAGCCCTTATTGGGATATTTACTACTCTTTTACAGAGCTGTGCTCTCTCAAATGACTTGCTCTTCACAACTGAGCACTGGCTAATTCATCTCTCCCAATGACTAGTCTCTAGTTTCCTTTCTGTATTAAGCTGGATATAATTGCTAAGGGGTCTGAAAGAGCCAGCATTATATGAAAAGTCAGATGGGTGGCTCTAAGAGTTTGATATAATCAGCCCTTTTGTGGCACATGTGAAGAGACTCAAATAAAAGAATCAGATTTTTAAAGGGCAGAAAAGACAGTGTAAAGTTAAAGAGCACATACAGAACATTCCAGCCCAACATATTCACAACCAGTCCTGATATGAGGAGATCTGGAAATTCACTGCAGCCTCAGAATTTGGAATAAGCCACACGTCACCAGTAAACTGACTGACTGATTAGCAAATAAATCATTGTGTCAGGTTTTGGCAGTGAGGGGCTATGGCTGCCTGTGATGATCTCTGGCCGAAAACAACCACCCTTCAGCGTGGGCTTTATCTGTTCTTGAGACCTTCTGCAGTTGCTGAAAGAGTAGCACTGGGTGTGACTGACAGTGTGAAAATAAGAGCATGGGCATGGGTAATATACCCTAAAATACCATAGCCTTCCTCCACAGTCACTTAGCCCCATGTGAAAACAAACAAGGAGTCAGGTGGCACTTCTAAAGACTAACACATTTATTTATCACATGAATTTTTGTGAAAGAGAATCCCACTTTGTCAGATGCTTAAAGATGGGGAGGTTTTTCCTTCCAAGAAAGCTCATGTGATCAATGTATTTGTTATTCTTTATAAAAGTGCCACAGGACTCCTTATTTGTTTTGCTCAACTAAACAAACACAGTTACCCCTTTGGGAAATTAGTCCCATGGGGTACGTCTACACTTCAGTGTGCCCTGTCTGGATAGAGAGATTTATGCAAATGGCTGTGGCTGTGAGACTGAAGCTCACAAGTCCACGGACTCCCTAAGCTCAAGATCCCAGGCTGCAACACGCAGACAGCTATGTTTAGCAAGCTAGCTTTAGGCTGAGCCCCCACTACCATGCATCTGTCTGCCAAGGCTGAAAGGCTCATTCCTTGCTACACAGCACAGAAAGAAGGGTTAATAGTAAATTAGAGCCATGCCAACTTCTGCATAAATTAATCTGTCCATTTTTGGTATATTTTTATTCTTTAAACTTCCTCTGTCATCCTGTCTCATCTGTTGGAAGCAACCAGTCACACTGAGTGTGCTTGGGGGAAGCAACGCAAAGGAGAGAAAAGGTGTCTAACCAGTGCTGGATTATTGGAAGGGCTTCAGGGGCTTAATCCCTGGGCCCTAGCCAAAAAGGAGGCCCCAGGCTCCAACCACTAAAACCCGGATAATCCAGCACCTGCCTGGCTCAACACCAGCAGGGTGGGAGCACTAAGAGTGCTTCTACCCTGCTGGCATGAGGGGGGGCAGTAGGGTGGAGTGAGCCAGCCCCTGTTCACTCTGTCCGCGGTGGACAGGGCCGGCTGGCTCACAGCTAGGCCACTGCTGTGGTCTTCCAGGGTCCATGCTCCCGGGGGGCTGTGTTGGAGGCCCCCACACCACACACCAATCTGCTCCCCCCACTCTTCGCAGCAGCACACTCTGGCCTGAGGGTCCCCCCTCAGCAACAGGGGGCAGGGGTCAGTCCTTGTGGTGGGGGGCCAGGAGGGGCCCCCCTGGTGGGCCCTGTCTCTGACTTCTGCGACAGAGTCACTCCGTCCTAACAGATATAAGAGAGCGGTACTATTGGGTTCTGGGACATGGGCTGGTACGAGCTAAGCCCTCAGCCAGCCTAAGAGGAGGAGCTACTGACCCTGGGACTCAACGAATTTGGAGGGACAGCAAATGAGAAAACAGGGACAGGCACAAAAGTCAAAGAGCTAGACAGAAGGAACATGGAGGGAACAGCAAGCAAAAAGCCCCAGACAGCACCCACTGCTCCTCAAAAGAAACTAAAGAGTCAGCGGATGCGGCTCAGAGGAAGTCTGTCCAGATCAGACAGAGGAGCAGAAATAGGCCCACAGTTGCAGAGCACCTCCTCAGCCAACATCCTCTGTGAGAGAGTGGCAGTGGGCAGACAGATCAGCCCTAGGATGGTGAAGGCCCTGTTCCCCCTGAGCTGAAAAAGGATTACCTCACGTTACAGATACCTGAGTCCAGTTAAGGCTGCCAGTGACCTTTAAATGCCCTCTATCCTCCTTGGTTGGGGAGGGAAGAAAGTTTGGGGGTTTCTTTTGTTTTGCTTAAGAGAACTTCTTGGGTCTACCCTGGAGCCCAACATGTAAAGAAGGGGAAATAAAACCTGAGTGAAGAGAAAAAACCTGCAGTATCAGATGGGTTTACTCCAGGCCTCTACCACTCAAGGGAGAAAACACTGAGGCTGGCAAAGCAAAGGAAGTGCCCCACCATACACTTCACAAAAGAACAGGACCCAAAGCAGGAAACTAATAGCCTTCTGCCATCGCAGCTTTAGAGTGGATGGGATGTTGTGGCTATCCCTGGGATACAGAGGCCAGAAACCCAGCTAGAAAACCCTTTGCTGCCATTGCGAGGCCCTGAACGTAAGTGACACTTGCTGCCTTTGTCAAAGGCTATTTGCCTCCCCCCTCGAGTTGATTAACATTCAGTGAGCTTGCTCTCAAACCCCTGCTCTTGTCAGGCCCTCCCAGGACAGGAACAGATAATTCACTATAACTATCAATATCAAATCCATACGGTGGTTTGAAGGAAGCACAGTAATTATTTGTCCTAGTCAGCAGGATTCTGCTTCTCTAGCTCGCCCACTTTGTGCTGGAGGGGGCCTGTTCCGCTAGTGCTCTTGTGTTTGAGGTCATACAGCTGTGGAGAGTCCAGATGCAAACTGGAAAACCAGCTCTGGTCACGGAGATTAATTTAGTTATGTAAGGCAGAGGGAGTTGCTTGCAGCTGTACAAAGAACTCCTTCCCCGCTCGAGAATACTTTGGGAAAATCAGCCACAAGAAAAGAAGCATTATGCCATCAGGACAAACTCCGGTAGTCTGGTGATCCTGAAGCAAAGACTCTGTTACTTACCAACTCTGAAGCCCTGATGTAATCCTTGATGATGTCACCTCATGGTTCTGAAATCATTCTCATGGGACCATTATACATCCCCCTGCCCATGCACACAGGTGTGATGATCCCTACCTTGCAGCAGCACACTGAATGGGGATGACCCTTTAGTCCAAATTTTCTTTGCAGAGTCTGAAAAACTCTTGTTTTCCCTAGGTGCGAAGAGGCAGCAGACAAGGGTTCATGGTAAGCTGCCACCTCCAACATCAGGGGTTGTACGGAGCAGAGGCCATGGCGTATTCCATGGACTGTAAGGGTTTTCATGCATGAAGCTTGATAATGTTCCTGCAGCGTCTATATTGTTTCCTGACCAAAGCCGTGATGTCCCAACTGCTGCTCCTCTCTGCTCTTTCGCCTCTCCTCCCACAACAGATTTCTCCATTCCTGGTCTCCTCGCTGCTCTGAGCCCCTTAGCCCTTCCAGTACCTGCATTCACTGCCAGCAGCTGTAGGATCTCTCAGAATAAATTGTCCCCGGTCTGCTTATTTCTTCTGCTGACCATGCCACCTTTAAAGGCAACCACACTGGAGGCTGCTGAACAGATAGACACAGCATTAGATTTGCAGTCACAACAGAAAGCGAGAGGTAAGTCTCAACACTGCCTTATGTTATTCTCATAAGCACCTTTCATAAGACGTGGTAATTGTCATGTTAGCTTTGGAGCACCTAATTGCAGCACCACTCTGCAGTATGCGCTGTGGTGAATATTGCCAAATGTGGGGCAGGGGGAAGTCTGTTGCATGGAAGACCTAACCTCTGGGTGCCTCTGTGTAAGAGTGTAAGGCAGGAGTCTGAAACCTGTGGCTCTGGAGCCACATGAGGCTCTTTGGCTGCCCCCTTGTGGCTCTGGGCCCACCCCTACCACTGAGGTCTACCTGCCCCTCTGGGTCGACTGCTCCTGGTTCCAGGCCCCCTCCCCTTCTGCCAGGGGACTCTGCAGGAGGCTCCCTGGTCTAGCTTCCAGCTTCACCCATCTCTCACCAGGAGGCTACACGCATTGCAGCTCTCAAACCACTTGATTATTGAAGAACCTTTTTAAAACTGTTCATTTTATCTTTTGGGTTGCAGACCCCTAGTACAAGGAAAGTGCAGTGAATATTGCCAGTATTTTCACAGTCAGTCAGACCAAGGAATCTGAGAGCTGAGCCGGCTAGAGACCCTTTTATCATTTATTTCCTCTTTTCAGTGGTTAAGGTTGGTGCATTTGTCTCAGTAAGCATGCTCTGCAGGAAATTTCCAGACAACAGTCTAACGATACAGGGCTGCAGCAAAATAAGACAAGAAAAGAAGTATGTGTGTCAGAGGAGGAAATAATGCCCTGCTTCGCCCAGCAAGCCTGGAACTCTAAGAGTCTCTCCGGCTGGTTGCTATTTGGGGAGCACATGCGCATCACATCCTGTTCTCATCTGACCCCATTCCAGGCAGCATATCAGAGAAGCAACTTCTTGTCTCCAGATGGTTCCCCTTCCTTCAGAATTGACCCCCACTCTGTCCTATAGTTCAGGTGATTTCAGAGTGCAGGGAATGCCTGTGTCCCCACCTCACTTCTCCAGATTTTCCTGTCAGCACGAGTAGTTGGCTCCAGGCCAGCAGGCTTTGCTGAGGAAGCTCAGAGGGAATGGAGGGAAGTGATGTTGTGAAGCAAAGAGAAAGCAGAGACAATTTTCCCAGGCACTCAAGGGAGAAGCCCATTTGAGCCTTAATGATTGTACAGTGAGAGTAAATAACAGCCCATCCTCCCAGATCACATGACCCATTGCTAATAGCAGAACTGGAGGGCTGAAAATCTTTTTAACAGCAGAGCAGAAAGAAGCCTCTTTGGAGCAGGGAAGAGTTTTTCCCTTGATGCGGGAAGGGAGCTGAGATGAATTTCCTTCCAAGTTTATCTCTAGAGACCTGGATTTTACTCATTGTTTTTGGGAGCCTCCTCCTGCTGTAAGTAGAACCTGCGTCTACCAGGCCAGGGTGTTAGACCACTACTTGCAACGCCTTGGGTGGAGTTTAGGGGAGGAGTAAACCAGGGCAGTGACTAAAGCTGAACAAAAGGACTGGCCTTCCTAGGAGGTAAGGATGAGGCCTTCAAGGAATTGCTTACAGATGGAGAAAAGGAGAAATAAGAGGACAAAATAATACACAGAGGAGAAGGACAGCCCTTTGCCAAACAAACTCAGCAGAAGAAACTGGCTGCAGTGTAGCTTGTCTGCTGTAAAGCAGAGCTAGTCTTTTTGCTCCCACCGTCTTGGTGCCCACTCCCCACTTCTCCAGTCTTGGACTGGCTAGAACTATAGAGAGGGAATCTGGCTTTTGGCTTAGGAAAAGGAAAAGTCTCTCGCATTTACCCTGTGAAAGCCTAGGGCAGGTCTGCTCTACAAGAGCTGCAGGGGTGGTGCTGCAGTGTAGACACTTGGCAATAAAGCCACCCCAGCTAGATTGACAGAAGAATTATTTTGTTAAACTACTGATGTCTACAAATGAGCATAGTTTGGCTTAACCATGTCTCTTGGGGTGTGTGACTTTTTCCCAGCCCTGAGCAACATAACTAGGGTCAACCTGTGTTTTTAGGTGAGGACCCGGCCTTAGAAATGTATCTAACTCACTAATAGTCTGCAAGCTCCCTGCTACCCATGGCTCTGCCAGCGGCAAGGCTTCTAGTTGAAAAGGAGGACAGTGCAAAAAGACAAGGGGCAGCATGGTCTAGTGACAAGGGATCAATCCCCATTTGGACACTGACTTCTTCTTGGGTAGGGTTACCAGATGTCCAGCAAAAGGAGGACATGTTCTCATTTTTACCTTCATGTCCTCCTCCTCCTCCAGGCATTTTAAAAATTGGTGATTTTGTCCAGCTTTTTACTGATGAGGGGTAGAGTGTTTAAAAAAAAAAAAAGAAAGAAAGCAAGCAAATCTATCAGCCAAGTTCTGGAGCCCAGCAGAGGGATCTTCCCCCAATGGTTGGGTATCAGAAGGGTGAACTTGGTGGCGATCATATGCACACATGGCCTAATAACAGCTCAGCACAATCCAGTCCTCACTAAGAGCTCAAAAAGCAAGGACTCTTGTGGCACTTAAAGACTAACAGATTTATTTATTGCATGAACTTGCATGGGAGAAAATCCCACTTTGTCAGCTGCTGGGATTTTCTCCCATAAAAGCTCATGCGATAAGTAAATCTCTTAGTCTTTAAGTGCCACAAGACTCCTTACTTTTTTCGCTTTACTAGACTAACATGGCTGCCCCTTTGGAAGTAAGAGTGCAGGTATCCCCTGACTGTGGATGGCTGCTTTATACCAGTGGCTTGCTTAGTTGTAGGACGCATCTCTTAACCTAAGGGGTGTGGGTTTGCAACCCATATTAGGCACTTCAATTTTTGGCCTGTTGCTCTCTACCGAAGGGCTATATGGGGAAAAAAAGATAGAGAGACACTAATAAAATGAAGGAAAATAAAGTATACCATAAATAAAATTACTAACAGGGACCAATTAAGTAAAACATATAAAGGGGCGTATTTGAACTGGATAGAAATAATTTAGGCCTTTTTTTATATATATAATTGTAAAATGGGCTGCTGTGGAAAATGAGAGATGAGAACTTTTTTTTAAAACTTTTTTAGGTGTTTTCCAAGTTTATATTTGCAAATTTAGTTTTTTCACTTTTTTTAGTCTCCTGAACATTAATGAAAGGGTCATGAAAAACTTTCATTTAATGAAAAAATCCAGTTTTCAGTAAAAGAAAACGTTTTCATAATTTTCTTTATTTTAAAATAATTTAAAAAATGCATGACATTGCACAGTTTTAATGCTGCATACATTAATCATTACCTACATTCCATGACATAATATGGTAATGACAGTTACATTAATACTGCATTTTCTCCATGTCCTCCTTTTCGTACTTCCCTGTCCTTCTTTCCATGCTTTAGTATCTAGTAATCCTATTATGGTGCCTTGGTCAAGACAAGTACTTGCACTAAGGCTATGACTACACTGCAGTTAGACACCCATGGCAGGCCTGTGCCAGCTCACGTGGACTTGTGGGGCTGGGCTAGAGATGTTTAATTGCAGAATGGGTGTTTCAACTTTGTGAGGTGAGAGGGTCCCAGCAGGGGTTAAACTAAGCCAGAATACCCTGTAACGCCCTCCGGGGCCCAAAGATTTGAGGGGCCAGCGTTCCAGGTCTCAAAAAAATAAAAAAATCAGATAGAAAGCATGTTCTGCCCTGCCTTGGCTGCTGGCAGGTCCCAGCACTGGGACCCGGCAAGGCCACGAGGAGTCTCAGTGGCAGTGTTCCCTCTAAGCCACATGCACAGATGTCCCAGATGTCTGCATAGTGCAGCCACTCCAGCCGGGCTGGCAGCTTTCAAATCTCCCGCCCTGAGCATGCTCAGATGTGTGCTCAGGGCAGGAGCAGCCTGGCCAGGTAAGGTGGAACAGGGCTGGGGGTCAGGAAGCCAGCAGGTCGATGGGGAAGGAGTGGTGGGGGTCAGGGAGCTGGCGCAGCAGTGGGGCAAATTGGAGAGCCGGTACATGGACAGGAAAGGGGCAAGGGGTTCGGGAAGGTGGCGCATGGACAAGGAAGGGATAGGGAGTGGGTTGCCAAACCTGCCAAGAAAGTGCTGGGGGATTGGGGTCTGGGCTGGAGAGCTGGTGGCCGAGTTAGGGAAGATGGTCAAGGAAGCCAGCAGCAGGTGGGTCAGAGGAGTGGATTGAGGGAGCTGCTGCTGAAGCCCAAACATCTAGAAAACAGTCAAACAGCCCCTTAATCTGATCCCCGTGAGGCCAAGTCAGCTGGCATGGGCCAACCACAGGTTTTTTATTGTAGTGAAGACGGACCCTGAGGTGCCTGAAGTAATTTCCTCAGAACTGAGAAATGGATTTAGGTAGCTAAGCTAGGAGTGTAAGTGTGGGTCTCCCCCTCCAGGACTGAAGCCTGGAGTTCCTCTGACTTCTCTCCTGCCTCTGCTGGGAGTGGGAAAGATGGTGTTTCTAAAGCAGCAACAACCACACATTATGCCAGGTCAGAATAAAGTCCAAACGCTCCTTGCAAACAAACAAATGCTCCGTACAGGTCTTTCATGCTGCTTCACCAAGCTCAGGCTGCAGAAAGCCAGCAAATGGTGATGGGCACATCTACTCTAGGGTCTTGTGCTCAACAGCAAAGTAAGGTAACTTTCTAGTTCACCCTTATCCAACAAGAAGGTGTTGTCTCCCAGCACCATGAACATTGGTGCAGGTTTCAAAATCCTCTGTACCTGCTGGCGAGTCCCATGCTGCATCCTTTACCCATTGGAAATGGAAGACTCTTTGCACTCTTTAAAACAAATTACAACTGTAACAGCTCCAAACTGCAGAGTCCCTGCTGAAGCAGCTATGCTTTGGACCAGTGGTTCCCCAATACCGTGTCAGGACACATTATTGTATTGCCACAGTGATAAGTGTGTCGTGGAGAGCTGGGGAGATGGCTGGATTTGGCCTGGGTGGGTGGGCTGATGTGTCCTGTCAAGTTGTGAGATGCCACCAAGTGTGTCACGACCTGCCAAAGGTTGAGAACCACTGCTTTGGACGTTGACTTTATGCTGCTTTGTCCCAGCATTCAGACCTCAGTTTGTCATACCCCTAGTACTACCTGTAGGAGGCTGCATGGAATAACGAGGCAAGAAAGCCAAGGTAAACTGTTAGGACCACATGCAAGCTGAGTCCCTGTGAGCACTGCAGGTGACAGTCATGTGTAACAGGGTCCTCCACACTGTTCAGTTCTGGCATGGGGTAAGCACTTGAGGGCTGCAGACAGCTGGTAGTCATGGTAAAAAACTGCCCTGGTTTTACAGGATCATGCAGAAAGCCACATGTGGGCCACTTTATGCTGATCCTATGGCTACTGTGTCTTCATCACTAGTGCAGAAGGGCTGTGACATGCAGCCACATTCCGGCCCATACACAGGAGCAGTAACTGACCATCAGTGTAAGACTGGGCTATAAGGTGGAGTTCCTCTCCTCATCTGCTCCTCACTGCACCTTCATGTAGTGTGACTATTTGGGCTTTAGTTGTGTGGAGATTTTGCCCTGTGGAGGGAGGCACAAGAAGGTAAATGAGACTGCAACATGCTTATCCCCATCCCATGCTCCTTTCATCTGTTATTTCAAGAGTACCTAAGTGACAGAAGCAGCTGTTCAACTCATTAACGGGAAGGCCATTCCCATCCTGACACCTAAATGACCTATAGCTCACATAACTGCTCTCTATTTACTCCGCAGCTATGGGACCTGGCCATACAGATTCTTTAAGAAGCTGGGTATTCCTGGGCCAAGGCCTCTGCCTTTCATCGGCACATTCCTCGGATACCTAGACGTGAGTATTGGGACTTCTGGATCCTCAGATGCTTTGTGCTCTGTCCATTCAGAGGTTACTAGCTCTTAAATAACCTGTAATAATGGGGTGACTCTGCTTTGCTCCTGTGGGTGGGTTTAATAGGGATTCTGTATCTGGTGTCTGTAGACTACTCAGGGCATATCTTCTTGGGACACTCAGGAAAATTTAAGCTGAATTAATTCACGGCATGAATTTGAAGTTTCTTACAGGTCACTTCACTTCTGAATGAAGAGCTTCAACAGTGTTGTTTAATGTTAAATAATGCACTTTAAAGACACCCCTTTAGTTAGTTCATCTTACCTTTGCTGAGTGTCCCTTTGTAGACATGCTCCGAGAGAGGAGAATTGTACACCAAACCCAGGAGGGTAACTTGGCAACAGAACTTTAGAAGAGGGGAGAACTGATCTGAAGTCTGTGCCTGTGGTTCCTAATTCACAGTTGCTAAACCCTGGTATGTATTAATAGTTAGGTAGACATAGCTACATCAATCAGCAGTGTGAAAAATCCACCCCCTGACTGAAAAGTCCAAGTACGTGAAGGGAAGAATGCTTGTCAATGTAGCAGCCACTGTTCTGGAAGCTCATATTGTTACACGAACAGAAAACCCCCTTTTTCTGATAAAAGCTGCATCTCTCCAAAGGGTTTATGCTTGCACAGCTGTGGCAATGTTGTGTAGACATTGCCCCAAAACAGCAATTTGGATGTTTTTTTTAAACAGGAGGGAGAATCACTGAAGCCTGAGTTCATGTGTCCACGCAATCCAGGTGTTGGTTCTATAGTCAGTTATTTCAGATGATCCTTAAAACTTCAAGTTCTGCTTGTTCTGCCTGGCCACTGAAAGTCTCATGGCCCTTCTTGCAAGTACAGCAGTTAGCTCTTGAGTCTTTGGCCAGAATTTTCCCTCCCTTCATTTATTTTGCAACCTGCTGTGTATGCCTCCAAAGGAGCTGCATTCCAAGGGTGGTTGGTAAAGCAATTTTGGATCTTTTGAGAAGATGCCTCCTTGGGAGGTGTGAGACTCTACCACCAGATGCTGGCTAAGATGACCAAAATGACTGAGTTGTTTTACTCACTTCTATTCTCAGCCACCTCTTTTCCTCCGTAGTTTCTCCTGCCCAGCTTTTGATGCATCCTTGCAGCAGGTGGGGGCCTTTGGAAATCAAAAGCTTAAATCCACAATATCCTCAGCCCCGTTGGTTAAGAGACAAAGTCCCGTGGTTCCTCTTAAGTCTGGCCTCCTTTATGGTTTTGGTTTGTATTAGCTACTGACGTGATGCCAGCCCCAGTCTCTGTAAAGACCAAGAGTCTCCCGGGGCAAATCTACCCAGCATCTGGAGATATAATTTCCACCTCAGGTAGACATAAATGCACTAGTTTTGATCAAGCCAATGTGCTGAACATAGCAGTGTAGCTGTGGCAGCGTGGGCTGGGCATCCTAGCCCACCCCATTGTCCATGCCATTTTAAATGTTAAATTGAAGATTTTGATAATAACACTTCACATCTGAGGGCAGAGGAGATGCACATGTGAGAGAAAGATACACGATATGCCAGGAGAAATGGTTTCTCCCTAAAATGTTCTTTAAAATAAAGCATTGTCCCTTTGTTCCTGTGTTTTTCTTTATTTCTGTCCAGCAAAAATGGTCACCCTAACATAGGCCAGGTGATTCGATTCATGCTAAGGCGTTGATCTTCCCTGTGGGCTGGGAGAAGTGTGTTAGTGACTCATGAGCTAACTTGCATTGAAATCTTGTTAATAAACAGGTAGCTGTGGTGTTAACATGGATTGGTGGGTCAAGGTAAAGACTACAGCAGATCCTGGGATTTTACTCTACCAGCTAACTCATGTTAAATCTGTGACTGCCTTGTCTTTGTTAGTATTTTACCTTGTTTTAGTTAACCAAGTAAAGAACACACCTGTTCGTTGCGGTGGACATATCTGCTCCTCAGGGCAGCGTACATTTCCCCTCTGCCCACATGCTCCATCTCTGCCATCTATTTCTGTCTTGCTGTGGATAAATTTTTTCCATTGAAAGCTAAGCTACAACCACTGTTCCCTCTAAGCTGTGTGCATGTGCGCGCGCACACAGATCATGAAACCTGTGCACACAAAAAAATGAAGTGTGCACAAGAAAATTCAATAGTGCTAATATTGATGCTCACAAAGAAATGTTTTTGCGCACACAAAGAAATTGTTCGCGCACACAGTCTACGAGTAATTAGAGGGGAACATTGGCTACAACCCTCCTTTTTTGCTCTCCATTTACCTGTAGACATCTAACCTCTGCCTCTCTCTTGCAGGGAATTACGGGATTTGATGAGAAGTGTTTCCAAAAATATGGTAAAATGTGGGGGTGAGTTTTCCACAGAACACAGTCTCTAATTTATGGTGTCATGTAGGGGAGCCCCAAAACAGGAAGATCATACCCTTTCAAAGGACCATTGGTCGTTGCAACCTCTTTTTCTCCACATAATGCTCTTATCTTGGCATTTTAATTCCTCCTGTAGTAGGCTAGATAGAAGATATGACTGGGACTACTGAAGCACATTGAGATCTTCATCTTTATCTGTCAGAGGCTCTTGGTATTGTTGAATCCTCACCTTGAGAGTGCTGCCTTGTGTCAGGGTGCAGTTTGCAGGGGTGTTCCTCTCCAGCCCCCCTGGCTAGGCTGTCTGTCTTTGGGGACCCCACAACCCTCCAGGTGAGAAGCAACTAGTCCTGAACCTTTCCAGGGCAAGGAAATGTCTAAGCGTAGTCCCAAGTCCCAGGCTCTGTCTGTTCTCTGGCCTCTGTGTTCAGCCCTCCCCTGGCTTTCCAAGGCCTTTCACCAGCTCCACCCAAGCTTAGTCTCCTGGAGGCCTCTACCCCAGTCTGCCTACACAGCAAAGAAAAACCCGTGGGTGCAGTGGCATACCATAGGTCTCCAATGCCTGAGGGACAGTGCTTTCATTCCTCCCCCACATCAGCAGCAGTGCCCTGTGCGGGAGGTGGGTTTTTTGCAAGCCGGTTTCTTGATCTACTCCATTTTTGCCCACATAGCATGGGGATAGCAAGTGTGGAAGGGTGTAGGAGTGATTGCCTGAGGCAAAAGTCCCTGGGCTACCCGGCAAGGGTAGGGGGTTATGGACTCTGCCCAGGAGACCTGCTGTTAGGTGGACTGCCTGGCCCTTGTGTGGTCAGTGTGGAGGTAGAGGAGCTGGGACGACACTTGCTCCTTCCACAAGAGACCTTGACCGCTAGCAGGACTGATCTGGGGTCAGTACAGCCACTGGAGAAGTTAAAGCCTGGCATCCGCTGTCTGCCTGCAACAGCAGGGGGTGGCTGTGCCTCCAAGTCTTGGCTGGAGCCCTCCCTCCCCCCGCTACCATGTGGGAGCATGCCCCCTGCCAGTACCACTGCGTGGCTGGTCTTTACAGCCAACTCCAGTCAAGGGGAGTTTCATTCAACCCTTCACCCCACAAGGTCCTAGAGTCTGGACTCCAGGTCTGGCTAGAAGTCTACACAGTGATGAGACAGCTCTAGAGCTCATTCACCATTTTTTCCACATCACACACTTCCTTCACCCTTTGTTTCTGGTCAGTATTTTAAAGCTCTGTTTAGGGTTGTGATGGTTGCAAATAGTGCACTGAGCCTTTGTTTCCACAGCAGCTTAGAAAATTGCCCAGTCCTACCTTCTCCAGGCCAAATTTGACACTATGCAGCCCTTTGTGTCTGCTAACCTGAATCAAAAGGATTGTAGGGCTGGCATGGTGCCCCCAGGAATGGCTCCATCAAAGGGGGTTGCTGTACCTGGTTTTGGCAGCTAGGTATATCACCCCTGCAGGGCCATTGTGGGGTCAGGGGGGACATAGCAGGGGTTGGAGGCGGCATGGCTGGGCCAGGCCTACTCCATGGAGATTGAACTCCTCTGTCTACTTCCATAGGGGTCCTTATAGGAGGACACAAATTAGAATGGTCCTCGGGGCTCCCGTAACCACCACCGAGCACACAACTGTCCCAGGGAGGCACAAACTGCTTCTCTCTCTGCTTTCCCTTGTTCCTCAGCAGCAGCTCAGAGATGCAGTTTCTGTCTGTGGAGCGTTTGCCTTTCACCTAAACCCTCACCTAATGGCAGTTGCAGTCAGTGCAGTCCAGATTGTACCCTGGAGCTCCAAGCAAGCCTTCCCAGCCAAGATTTTCTCCAGCTTCACAACCTGCCCAGAAATCACAGTTCTGAGATTCCACACTGAGCCTGGACCCTTTCAAGTTCCCCAAGGGCCACCGTGTTAGCCTAGTCCAGCAGAAAAAAACAAGGAGTCCTGTGGCACTTAAAGACTAAAAGATTTATTTTTCACATGAGCTTTCGTGGGAGAAAATCCCACTTTGTCAGGTGCATCAACTTGCAGAAATAACTCATACAGATTCAGACAGAGATCATCTCCCTTTCAAGTTGCCATTTTGTCTGACCCTCGTAGAGCTGAGCCCCAGGCTGCTGCTACGGGTTTTTTAATCTTGTTTACCAGCTGCTACTCCAATTGGGGCATGAGCTGTCTTCACACCTGAATCCTGGCCTTTTGCACAATGCAGGTTTTGTGTGGACAGAAGCACAGGAGGAACTTTCTTTGCCTGTCCCTTGGGAAGCTCTCAGACTGAAGGAAAAATTGTTACATCAAACTCTGAAAAGTTTCATGAGCTCAAAACATTTTTTAAAGATAAAAATGCTTAAGATTTGCGAAACCTGAGTCACATACCCACATCTCTAACTCCATGGCTAAAGCCCTGGATTTTGAAGTTTTCAGCCAACATTGATTAAAAAACAGACTCTGCAGGTGTTTGTTTTTTCTCCCCCCTCTGTTTGTCTGAGATGCTGTGCAGAGAAATCCATTTTTCTTCCATTTGAGCTAATCTGAGTGGATTTATTACCACCAGGTTGCAATGACGGAAACAGAGAGAGATCAGACAGCACAAACACAATGGATCAATGCAGTGATAATCAGCGTCCGCCTGCCTGAACACACCCTGCTTTGGAAATGCTGTTCTGTGCGGTGCAGATATTTGCTAGAAATGCCTAGATATCAATGATTGGAACTATTCTTCCATCACCATGGCCCCTTTTTACTGACTAATAAATAATTTCAAAGTGTTATCCCTTTCATCAGGTTTTTGGAGAATTTGCGGGAGTGGGAGGAAGAAAGAATTGAGGTTGGTTGTTATTGGGCATTGTAAATTAATATGGATTACTATTTATTTATAACTTAATCAAGACATTCCTGATCTATGTCACCACAAGCAAAGAATTGATTCAGGGTTTCTCTTTGGCCTAGAATTTATGATGGCAGGCTGCCAGTCCTGGCTATTCTGGACCCTGTACTCATCAAAACCATCCTGGTGAAAGAGTGCTACACTCTCTTTACCAATCGCCGGGTAGGTGTCTGTACCAATATTTCTTAGGCAGACCTGCAGCACTGTGTGGGGATGGCATGGTTTCCCTTAGAGCAGTACAACCTTTCGGTAACATAGGCTGCTCACAGGAGAGGTCTGGGAGATGGGACTCCTGGGTTCTATTCCTGGCTGTGCGATTAACTGACTGACTATATGTATGTCATTGTCCAGTTCTGTGCTTCAGTTTCCCCATCTGTAACCCTTCTGGGGTTAAGAGGCCTGGTTAGCTGAAATTGCCCACCTCTGCGTCTCATTTTCCTCATCTATAGCTCTACTGGGCTTATGAGGCCTGGTTGATTGAAATTTGGAGTGTTTCAGTTCAAATGTACTGTAGAATTGTATATTATTTATTAAATCATCCCACCAAGCAGGGCAAGATCTTTGCTTCCATATAAGCAGTAGTACAATAATGGCCTGATCCTGGAGTCTCCTGACAGAGGTACAAGGGGTGCTGTTGTGGGCACAGTCAGGGTTCTGTTCTCAGGACCACCATGGGAAGGTGCTGGTGGAAATCCTATTGCAGTGTGCTGTACAAAGAGGTACTTTTTGCTTTATTCTTCCCCTTAGGTCATTGGTCTAAGTGGGGATTTGCAGTCTGCTCTTACGATAGCTAGAGATGAGCAGTGGAAAAGGATTCGCACTGTTCTCTCTCCAACGTTCACCAGTGGGAAGCTAAAGGAGGTAAAGTCCAAATTACATTTAAAGTCCCAATTTGGGTCAGTGGCTTGAAGGCTGTTTAGGTTGGTGCCTCAGCACAGCACCATCTGGAAAATCATCTTGTGTCTTCCATACCTTGCCAAGCGTTGCCTTACTCATTTGCCAAAAGGGTGCCTAGTGCACCTGAGCTTAAAGGCACTTCAGCCACATGATTTTCTGGGTTTTGGGTGTTTTTTTATTCAGGGTGATGATAAAGGATCTTTTTCCTGTTCTGCCCCTCATTGTGACTTTCTCAACAGGGACCTGACCTCTGGGGAATGAAATAGCTACATTCTCTTTCCAAGGTTTCACATGCTAGGGTATGGCAGTCCATTAGTGGGAAAGCCAGCATTGGCCTGAGATTTCTTCTTACTGATCCCTGTTCATGAAGAGGAAGGCAGCATAACAGGTCCATCTGAGATTGGAGCCATGGGCGTGTGAGTCCCAGCTTAAGAAGAGTACTTGTGTTGGCTATGTTAGCATGCTAAAAGTGGAGTGTGGCCTGGGGACCATAAGTGGCAGGGTGGGCTAGCCACCCCAAGTCTGTTGTACCTATCTGAGATAATAGGCACAGTGTCAGCTCACCCCTTCTGTCACTCGCATCGCCATGGGTAGTCTCTGGTTTAGTGCACTAGCTTGATGAAAGATGGTGCAGGTGTGTGTCTTTAAGCTAGGACTCATGCCATTGCCTTCAGGTGGAGACATACCCTATGAGACTGATTTGTCATTCTGTAGAAATCCCTGTCGAAATGCAGGTTGATGAGCAGAGTGGAATGGTATTTTTCATATGGAATTTTTTTGAGAGAAATATGCAGATTTGGCAATGCTGAAACATTTCACAAATTCACATCCATTTTGCAGAATTGTTTTGGTCACATTTTTTGTTTTTTTGAAAACGAATAATAAAAAAAGTCTTCCCATTTTGTTTTAGTGGTTTTTAAATGTTCTTCTTTTATTTTAAGTCTAAAAATGGTGGATAGCTAAATGAAACATTTTGATTTTGTCAGAATGAAATGTTTAGTTCGACCCAAAATGAAATGTTTTTCAACTGTTTGATACTCCAATTTTTTTTTAAATTTTCATTTTCAGTTGCACTCAAAGCAATTTTTCCCCTGATTTTTGGGAGTGGCTCCCCAAACTAGAAAAAAAAATTATTTGCCCAGCGTTAAGGGTGAGTGTTAGACTGGTGGCAGCAAAGAATTTCCTCTTTCCTTCCCATACCGTAGCCTGGAAGCGAACTAAATGACTTTCTCAGTCCTTTTCACCTGTGCTCTCCCTTCAGGACAGACAGCTATGAAATCTGTCACTGATGGACAGCGCCCATTAGACTTTCCGTGCTTTCTGGAAGGGAAGCTGTGTGTGTTGGTGGAGGGGGGAATTCTTTTTAGTTCACACCCAGATGATTGTGGTCCAGACTCTGAAATAAGAGCAACCCTGCTTTTCCCCACCAGTGTCTGAGCCTTGCAATGATTCCCCTCTCAAACCAGACTGTTACCATTATTAGAGGACAGCCAGGAACTAACGATGCTGAGTTACCTAACAGTGACTGACCCTGCGTCATGAACCTGAAGGCATCTGCAACGCCTTGTGCTTTGGTTTGTGTTTCAGATGTTTCCTATCATAAATGGATATGGCGAGATTTTAGTGAAGAATATTCAGAAAAAGGTGGATAACAACGAGTCCCTGGAAATGAAGAGGTGAGTCACTTTTTGGGCTGGCATGAAAGAAGTCTGTGTTCAAGACAAGGATGGAGCACAAGTCTTGGGAGTTCAGGAGAGAGCCCTAGCCACACTTTTGAGTTTGACTTTTGCTTGTCCTAACCACACCACATCTCACCTCTGGAATATAGCGGAGTTGGAGAGCCATGATAACCTTCACGAGAATCTTCCACTCAACAAACGCCTTACAAACTGGAAAGATATATTTACTTTTATTTAACATGGACATGGATATTCTGATGCTTCCACACTATGAACCAGCTTCCCCACAAAGATATTTCCACAGCCCCACTTTTCTCTTCCGCCTTTTCTGAGGTGTAACAAGGAGACAGGCTCCGTAACAGACTGGCTCATGACATATTTCTCAGATGTGCACTGTCCCTTTCTGCCCGGAGCAGATCAGACCAGTCCTGGGGGGTGGGTCTGTGGGATCTTGTTGGGAATGAGAGAAATGAGTCCCATCCCAAGAGTGTGACAAACTGCAGAAGAGGAGAAGATATAAATTCGACAGTCCCTTTCACAGATGTGAGGTGCTTGCTTTAAAATGCTGGTGGAATTTAGAACCTATTCTTTGCTGCTGGGGACTGCAGGTCAGCACCATCTACCTATGGTCCATCAGGCTGGGCTCATGAAGAAAGATTGAGGGAAGTTTAGTCATAAAGGGAAGTGACAAAAAATGGGAAATGTTTCTTGTTGGTACCCAAGCTGGGGCAAGGAATTGATTTTCACAGAACCAAGGTGCCAGGCTTTTGGGAGTACTGAATCTTTGAGCAAGGGAAGTACTCTGTGCTGAGAATTCTCTCTGGGAGGACCTCATGGACTGTGATACTTGCTGAGTTCCTTGCATTCATTTTCTCCACCTCTCTCCTCAGCATCTTTGGCGCCTACAGCTTGGATGTGGTGGCCAGCACTTCATTTAGTGTGAACATCGACTCCATGAACAATCCCAATGACCCCTTTGTCTCCCACATCAAGAAGTATCTCAAGTTCACCTTCTTCAACCCATTGTTCATGTTAGCAGGTGTGAGGATATTGAACACCTAAACACTCAGATTCCTGGATTAGTGCCTTATGGTCTGATCTTGTAAGGTGCTGAGTACTCTCATCTCCCATTAACTTCATAGTCCTCTTCCCTTTTCAGCACGTGCTTAGTCCCTATAGGATCAGCCTCTCAGACATTTGTAAGGATAGAGAGAAATTGTGTCCCATTCTTTTGTCCAGCCCATTGACACTGTTTGCGGTACCCAGGCAAAACAACTGGGTCCACAGATAAGACAAAGAACTTTTATACCCTAAGCAGGAAGGCTACCTTGTACGTGGCACTGCATTTGATAAATAGAGGAGTAAAAGTCAGGAGGTTGTAAAGTGAAATTCCTACCCACCCCACAACCTTGGGCTCCTCTTATGCCTTCTGGCTGGGAGTCTGTGCTGGGTGAAGTAAACCTGGGAGTCGCCAGTTCTCATTAGAGCCAGAAGCACCAGAAGAAGTGGTTTGGCAGGCTTGTTGTTCTTGGCAAGTTGCCCTAATCTTGCTCCCTCTCCTGCTGTGCTTGGCACTCACATCTCACTGCAGCCCTCTCTGCTCAGCTGCAGCCTATGAACAGCTAGTGGAACAATTTTGTTCTTTTCTTTTCAGTGATATTCCCCTTCATCACTCCACTGCTGGAAAAGATGAACCTTACTCTGATTCCCTCAGACTTCATGAGCTTTTTCCTCAATGTCATCCAACGCATCAAGAAGGAGCGACAGAAGAACAACCACTCGGTTAGTCTGGCCCACCTCGTCCTCCTTACCCTGCTTGCTCTCACTTTGAGAGATGGTGCTGAAAGTTTGTCTGTAGAGGCATTGGACATGTAATTTCCTGCTTTAGGGAAGAGACCCATGCCAGCTCTAATTGAGTTTGTATACTAAAACTGGAAGTCTAGGTGTGAGGGCACAAGCAGCCAGAAGGGCTAGTTGCTCCAAGTCCATCCAAGACTCTGGTATGTTCTCAAGTGGCTAGTCCCTTCTGTGGCTTGTGCTGTTGCAGCTATGATTCTGTTTTTAGCACCCTAATGTGACCAGAGCAAGTGCAGCCATGTCTATTCAAGCTGGAAACTGTATCCTCATACCCTGTTTAGGAAAGGTCTCTGACTCTGTCTCCAGAGGTCTTGATAAAGATCCAACACCCCATACTAGCTCTCGGTTTGCCAAATTTAGAGGAGATTGAAGAGAGTCCAGCTCAGGCATCCATGGCTGTGTTCACACACACACGGTTATTTCGAAACAAGTTGTGTCGAAACAACTTGTTTCGAAACAACACCTTATTTCGAAATATCTTATTTCGAATTAACAAAATGTTAATTCGAAATAAGAAAAAAAGCGGGAAACGAAATAGCAAGTTCACAGTGTGAACATGCTATTTCGTTACCCCTGGGGGTGAGCCGCTGCTGGCTCACCCTGCAGCCCCAGAAAGGGGGCTG
>ML682016.1:2853474-3006212 GCA_007922195.1 Podocnemis expansa | reverse complement strand
CGAAACAAGGGGAAGCCCTTGTTTCGAAACAACTGTGCGTCGTGTGAACATGGTTTTTTTTGTTTCGAAATAACGAGGTTGTTTCGAAACAAAAGTGCTGTGTGAACACAGCCCATGAGTAGAAAATACCCCCTTGTTCAAACTTGATGTCCAGCTTGCACCTTTCAAAGCCTCATAGACCTCAGAGCACAATGGCTTTCTTCTGATCCTCCTTATTACTGTTGAAGGAACTGGGGCCGAAGCATTGGAGGGTAAGTCTGTTGTGAACAAGGCTTTGATTTTTCTCACTGCTCCTCTGAGGGTACATTTATACACACACAAAGGTGTGTTCATAGCACAGGGAAACATTGCCCATGCTGGCTTTGGTCTGCTTAGCATGGGTGAGAGTAATGAAGATGTGTTTGTTTCTGTGCAAGCTAGCAACACCAATACAAGCGTACAGGGAAGCCTAGGCACATAGGGGGTTGATAGCTTCAGCTGAGGTCCATTCCGCTGAATCTTTACGGGCGTTGTTACCTGTTCAGACTTGATTATGGCTAGGAAAGGAATGCCTACTGTTCTGCAAGCGCACTTTCATTTGTGGTGTGGCTGCACCTTGACTCTGTCCTTCCACCGTCAGAACCGGGTGGATTTCATGCAGCTGATGGTTGACTCGCAGAGCTCAGACGACAGCACTGACCCCGATGAGAAAAATCATTCTTATAAAGGTAAGGCTCCAGGTCACTCCTCGTCCCAGCTGCCAGCTGGAGTGTTTAATGTAGGGTTTTGGAGGGCAAGGTTTCAGTACATGGGAGCAGGGTGACCAAAAATTCTGCTTCCAGTGAGTTCTGTGCTTTGCGGGAATAGATGTTCTGATCTGGATCACTTAAGAAAGCAGAGAAAAGGACCTGAACACCAATAATGCAAGTTCAGAGATGCCGAGCACCCACAGTCCTTACTGAACCCAATGGGAGCTGTAGCTTCTCACCCCTGAAAATCAGGACAGTAATGGACGCTGTATACAACCTGGAATAGGATCAAACCTAATGATTGAGGGGCAAATCCTGATGCCTTTTATCAACCTAGCTTGAGATTTACTTGTGTGCAATGTTAGTCAAAGCCTGCAGGGCAAATGGCTCTGGATTTGGCCTATGTGCTTCTGATTATTATAATTTTTTTAAAAAAACCAAACGTCCTTAATGCTCTGCTCTGGTTTCTGGTCTTGTCATCCTATTCTCTGCTATTGACACTAGCCTTGATCACTCACTTGCTGTCATTTCCCCTCACTCTTTTCGTCACCTATTCCAGGATTCAACAAAATTGCCACCCAGCTAGGTGCCCAGCTAAGACACCCCCACCACCAAAAAGCACCTGCGGCGCAGAGCCCTTCCCCCCAGCGCTGAAATACTGTCAAACCCACCAGGCACCAGTAAAGGCACTGTTGGTTTTATTTTTAGGCTCCTCCGACGCATTTCCACAGTAGAGCTAGAAGAACAAGGGTCCTGTGGCACCTTATAAACTAGCAGATTTCTTTGGGCATAAGCTTTCTTGGGCTCCAACCTATGAAAGCTTATGCCCAAAGAAATCTGTTAATCTATAAGGTGCCAAAGGACTCTCGTTGTTTTTGCTGTGCAGAAACTAACATGGCTATCCCTCTGGAAATTTCTACAGTGAAGCTAGGTGTCAGGCTGCAAATTTTGGGTGCCATAATGACCCAGCACCTGGGGTTTGTCAAGCCCTGCTGTATTCCTCTGCACATGGAATGACCTTTCTGGAAAGTTAATAAGTGCTCTCCTTTCCTGCACACCATTTGCCAAGACCCTTATAAAAGAAACTCATCCAGCAGCAAAACAGATGCCACTAGTGGGGAAAGAGAATCAGATGTGGCTATTATGTTTAAAACAATACATAATGAAGTATAACAATATGTATCATATAATTAAAACATATACATAGTTTGATTTTATCCATCTCCTTAGTTTGTATGTTCTTTGGGTCAGGAACCATGTCTTCCTTGTTTTGTACAGTACCTTGCATGATGGGACACCAATCCTGATTGTGATCTCTGGCACTGCTTCAACAATAATGCTGTTAAATAATAATGACTGGAAGGTGCTGACAGTCTGCATAGCATTGTCCAGATCCTTCCCACCTCAGAGCTCAGCAGAGTCTCAGACATCTGGCTGCCTATTAATATTTCTGTTATATTCTTATACAGTATTTTGAAACCCATTGTGGATCAGGCCTACAGCTCCACAAACCCTCTACAGAGCTGACTCTTTCCTATGTCTGCTCTTCCGGCTGCCATGTTGCAGCAAGTACATTCACTGGGCCTATTTTTCCTCTCACTAATGATGGATGTCACTCAGTTGATTTTAATAGCTACTTCTGACTTCTACCAGAAAGAGAGGAGCATCAAGTCCACCACTAGTCCATGCTACTTATTGGATGCTGGAGGTGTTTGTCTACATCAGATGAGCATTTCACAACTATGGTTAAATAAACAGCAAAAGAACCGTAATAAACTGATGCCTGGATAGGACATTCATTGGAGGTGGGCAGTGTATTGAAGGGTGGGAACGTGGATTGTCCCGTCTGTTCCATCAGTCTTAGGGTTTCACCCTCCCTGTGTTTTTTCATGCCTTTCCAGCTCTGTCTGACAAGGAGATTGTGGCGCAGGCCTTTGTCTTCATTTTAGCTGGTTACGAAACCACCAGTTCCACCCTCAACTACCTCTCATATAACCTGGCCACACACCCTGATGTGCAACAGAGACTACAAGAAGAGATTGATGCTGCTCTTCCCAACAAAGTAAGAGGGGTTTGTGGTGCTTTACATCTAGTCACCACCCCTGGTCATTGCAGCTCCAGGGCCAATCTAAACTTGGGTGGGAGGCAGAGCGTCTATTCTGTGTGTCAGGTTTCAGACACTGGGGATGTTAATCCCACACTGTGCACCATTGTGACCAGGCTTCCTTTGACCACATGCCAGTCTTGGTAGTACCTGATCACATGAGGGAGCGGAGATGTCTATCAAATTTCCCCCATGTGACCTGTTCCTCTGTGCCAGGGACACCAAGAAAGGGATTGAGGCCATTCTCTGGTGTCCATCTTAGACAAAGTCTGGATTGGATAATATAGACAGAGGGTAGCAAAGAAGAACCTGGTCAGAGGAGCCTCACTGGGCCCCCATCTGTAAAACCGGGCCTCGCTATGCCCATTTAACCACTGACATCACCATTACGCAGTATTTAAAGGAGCAGCCCTGTATGTGTCCCTCATCGTCACACTAAAGGGCCGCTGGGGATAGACAAAACGATACTGCCCCAGGTCCACCACCATCCCAATCTTTTTAATATTGCTATTGCCCATACACACAGCGAGGCAAACCCTGAGATGGTCTCCTCTTCCTGTGTGCCTGAAAATCTGTTTCCTCCTTTCCTTCCACAGGCTGCTCCCACCTATGATGCCATCTTGCAGATGGAGTATCTTGACATGGTGGTGAATGAATCCCTCAGGCTCTTTCCCATAGGTAGGATTAACACCTGACGAGTATTTGATTGACCTGGCCGGGATTTTTTTAATGGATTTTCCAGTTTCCAGGAAAATAACTTAATCTGCTGGGGTTCTTTACATGGATCTAAAGGTTCTGTCTTCCAGTTGTGTCCCCATGGTGTTCCACTCATGGTGCACTTGTGCTCCCCGCATCTTCAGTTGGATATTTTTCTTAGCAGAGCTCATGGGGCTGCATGTGTTTCCCCAGCAGCACATGAGTTTTCTAATGACTCTGAGGGACATACAAGTGATCCTGATCCCTCAGTTCCTTCTCAGCCACCTCCAGTCTGAGATGGAGTCTAACTACTCTGCAGAACAATTAGCTTTAGTGTTTGAATAGAGTCATATAGTTGCTAGATTAGTTACTTCCAGTTATTTTAGTTCCCGTTATGCTAGACAGCTACATTTGGATAAGCTGAAAACAAACAAAAAAAAAAAAAAGAGAGCGAGAGCTTTCAGTTAGCCATGGGCAGACCTTTGTCGCAGCTTAGAACTGTCATGAAGGCAGCTTCAGGTTTCAAAAGATGTATGACATGGAAGGAGGTTATGCCTGCCTCCGATGGCCACCCAGACTGTATATGTTGTCTGGGTGAGGGACATGTGTTGACAAAATGCCATCACTGTAAAAACCTGTTGTCCAGATGCAGACACAACAGGAAATTCTAAAGGAGGCTACTTTTATTGGAGGGTCACTGAGACCTTCCTCCGATCCTGGATGGGTGTTCCATAGGGAAGAGAAGCCTTAGAGATGGCTCTTTTCTTCTCCTTTGCTCGTGCCTGTTAAAAAGGCAAAAAGAGCTGAAGGGATTTATTGTACCAATGAGGGGCCCTTCAGTACTTCTTGGTGCCAATCAGGGACAATCCCTAGGGATACACCCCAGCAGGGCAGACATGAGCAAAAGCTACTCCCAGTGGCAACAGCTCTCTCAACCACTGCAATGGCTGCCCCAGTACTGCAGTTGATGCTGACTTTGACGACGCTGTCTGTACCATTGTCCACTGCCAAGCCCTTCACAGCATCCAGGGGCAGTCAGGCACTGGGGCTAGGACACATGGCATGGAATGAGAACATGGCACTGTACCACACCGCACAGGTTGCAGGGTCTCAGAACCCCCGTGGGAAAGAGCATCGGCACCAGGGTGCCTTCAAACTGCGGCACCGTCTGAACAGCAGCAGCGACGCGCAGCAGAGCAACCTCCCCTGCCACCATCTATTCCTCCTAGAAAAAAAGAAAACAAAAACTAAGCATGGTGAACCAAATCAATGCCTCTTTCCTCCTCCATTCAGTGAGGCTAGCTCCATAGCACAGTAAAGCCCTGGGAGCCAGTCTGATTGCTCATCCATGGCATCAGTGGAGGAGTTTGGAGCAGGTCAATCCTTTATCTATCCATATCAGTATCAGTCCAGGAGCCATTATGATTTTATGGACTATCAGTATTCCAGACCAGAATTCATATGGCCACCCGGGCCATGGCATGTTGGTCCCCCAAATTACTATCTGCCATGGAGGGGGTGGGAGGCCTGGTCACGGAGTTCAGATTGATATTTCAGACCTGCCGTACCCTACTCAGCAAACACCTGTGCCTAAATGGAGAGTATGCAGATAGCACCACAAACGAAGCACATAATAACAAATCAAGATCAACCAGGGGAACAGGAGGACTGTGATTTGGCACAGAGTCCACTCACACCCTCTGAAGAAAAAATAAGTCAGGCAGCTAGTGCATCCAGAGATAGCTCAAAACAATTTCAAGAGCTCTTTAAAAGAGTGGCCAAGGCAATGGATGTACCCCTACATGACACTGATATACCTTATCATAAACTTTTACCATATATTGCAATCCCCCACTACTTCTAGGGTGGCAATGCCTAGGGATTATGGATTCTGGCAATGTTATCTGGGAGACAGCAAGTACAATAACAGGAATATCTAAAAAGATTGACAAGAGGTACTTCATGGCATCTAAGAACAACAAGTTCCTCTTTATCCATCCACCACACAGTTGTCTTGTGATAGAAGCCGCTAATCAGAGAATGAAACAAAACCAGTTCAGATCCACTCCTCATGACAAAGAGGATAAAAACTGAACTCACTAGGCAAAAATGTGTATACCTACACTACACTTCAACCGCAGATAACTAATTATGCTGCAGTGTTATCAAATTATGACCATGACAGTTGTTCAAAAATAGCAGATTTTATTAATGATATACCTGAGGAGAGAAAACAATATTTCTCTGCACTGATCAAGGAATACTATGTAGTTACCAGGACAGCTTTACAGCAGCACTGAATAGTGCTGATACAGCAGCCAGGACCACTGCTATTGCAATAGTTATGCCAAAAGCATCATGGCTCCACTCGGCTGGTCTCCCAAAACAATTACAGATCTCAACTGAAGATATGCCTTTTGACAAAACTAAACTGTTTGCTGAAAAGACCAATGAAACAATGTACACGGTGAAGGATTCTTATGTGACACTGTATACACTGGGAATCTATCCACCTACAATGAGAAGGAGAAATTTTAAATACCAACCGTATAACCGTAGGTACTCACAATTCAACAATAATAGGAGATATGATAGCTTTCAAAACAGAGCAAGGCACCAACAATGCTGGAGATGGCTGAATCAGCAGTCTTCCAACTCACAGACAGTACCTGTGAAACAGCAGTTTTGAAGCATTGGCTGAGGATTTGCAAGACCTATCTGACATGTGACAGAAAATTACATCTATGTTCAGCAACAGATTACACCCGTTCCTTACTACATGGAGGACTATTACATCAGACCAGTGGGTTTTAGAAGTAATCAGTTGTAGATATACGATCCCTTTCACAACAAAACCCTTTTTCCAACCCCCATCCTTTTAAGAGGAAGTAGGCAAACTTCTCAACATTGGTGCTATAGAAGAGGTCCCAAGAGAGTGTAGGGGAAAAAGGTTCTACTCACATTACTTCCTTACACAGAGGAAGATGGGTGGATAGAGACCAATACTTGGTCAGCGAAAGCTTAACAAATTTGTCAGGGCACAGAAATTCAAAATAGTGACCCTTGCTACAATCCTTCCTGCACTCTACAAGGGAACTGGTTGGCTTCCCTCAACCTACAAGATGTTTATTTTTATATCTCTATATGCCCTTCACATAGGAAATTTCTCTGATTTACTCTTTGAGACAAACCTGATCAATATGCAGTCCTACCCTTTGGACTATGCACTGCACCAAGGGTGTTCTCCAAGGAGTTGCCAACAGTGATAGCGCATTTGCACAAAATGGGAGTGAGAATCTTCCCTTACTTAGACGATTGCCTCCTAAAGGCATATACACTCCAGTCGGCGAGGGAAGACATGGAGATTACAAAGAGGGTCTTTAAATCCCTTGGACTCTTAATAAATTGCAAGAAATCTACCCTCAATCTGGCGCAAGAAATTTACATCACAGGTACACGCATAGATAACATAGATGCCAGGGCATACGCATCAGAAGAGAGATTCAGCAACATCTAGAAACTGGTACACTCCATCCAAGACAGCCTGACAGTCCCAGTACATACATATCTTTAGCAGATAGGACACATGGTGCTGACCAACTGCATAGTGCGAAGTGCAAGGCTCCTCAAGAGACCTCTTCATCTGTGACTGTTGACAGTTTACAGACCAGGCAAGCACTCATTAAACAGCACAGTGTCAGTACCAAAGGACATTGAAACCTCCCTCATCTGGTGGACACTTTCAATCAACCTACTTTCAAGAGTGCCATTCACACTGCAGATACTATTTGATGTACTCACCACAGATGCATTGCTGATTGGATGGGAGACTCGCCTACAGAGGTCCATGGCCCAAGGCAAATGATCACTATATGAAAGGATGTGATGAATAAATGTATTAGAATTACAAGCAGTTCACAACGTATGCTGATATTTCCTACCCCAAATAAGAGGAAGAAAGATAAAGAGTCAGCCAGACAACATGACATGCATGTACTATATCAATTGACAGGGTGCAGCATGCTCCCAGTCCCTGTATGCAGAAGGAACCCAACTTTGGAAATGGTGCATCTCTCACAAAGTCCATCTGTTGGCTGTATATTTCCTGGGCAACCAGAACATCACTGCCAACAACTTAAGCAGGAGATTCATAAAGAGCCATGAGTGGGAGCTCCACAGGAACGTACTCCATTGGATCTTCAAATGCTGGGGGTTTCCAACAATAGACCTGTTTGTGACACCTGTGAACAAGAAATACAAGATGTTTTGTTCCAGAGCAGGGAGAGGCAGAGGCCCTCTGGGGGATGTGTTCCTCATCAGCTTTTCCTCCATCTCTATGATGCTCAAAACCCTTCTCAAGGTAAAACAGGTCAGGGCCAAATCCATAATGGTACTCCGGCATGGCTGAGACAACCTTGGTTTACTTACCTGATAATGAAGTGCATAGAACCACCAATTGCTCTTTGAAAGATATAGGAACTGCTTTCTCAGAATGATGGTCAGCTACTCCCCTCAGCTGGATGGGCTACATTCATTGCATGGTTTCTGGATGGTTCAATGAAATGGAGGAATGATGCTCAGAGCCAGTTAAACTAGTCCTCTTAAACAGTAGGAAACCTGCAACCGTGTGGTGCCGTCGACAAGTCTGAATCCAAGCATAGCGCCAGTATCGAAGTTGTTTACATTAAGATAATCTGGGCTGTCCAATAATACCATCAGAGTGTATCAAATCAAATCAAATCATAGGGCTGGAAGGGACCTCATGAGATCTAGCCAGCGTATCCACCTTCCATGAACCCCTCCATGGAAACACTGTCTTTACACATCTGGTGAGAAAGAGGTTGCTGACTGGATTGCAAAAACCTCAGTCTTGAAGCGAGACCTTTTGTCACGCCCTGGGGCCTCACATTAGTTCTCAAGACCATTACAAAACCTCCATTTGAACCCCTGGCCACATGCTCTCTCCTGTACATGTCAATGAAGGTCGACTTCTTATTCACTATAACGTCAGCAAGAAGGGTGTCAAATGGCAGCGCTCGTGACATATCCGCTATATACAACCTTCTATAAGGACAAAGTCTCTTATAAGGCCTCATCCAAAATTTCTACCTAAGGCCTCCTTGACCTTTCATGTGAAGCAAATGATTCGTCTTCCTAGCTTCTACCTCAAACCACACCACAACCACTGGCATTTTACCTTGACAGGACAAAAGTGTTCAGGAACTTGCCCAAACTCTTTGTGTCTATTGTGGCATGTTCCAAGTGGGAGGCTATATTCAAGCAGAGGTTATCCTAAATGGATTTCATCTTGCATATACATTTCCTACAAACTGACTGGTGCAGATCCACGGGAATGTATAACAGCACATTCCACAAGGTCGATGGTGACATCATTGGTGTTCCTAGGTAATGTTCCAGTTACAGACATATGCAGGGCCATGACATAGGCACCGATGGACATGTTTGTGAAACACTACGCCATTGAACAGGCAACATCATATGATATGGCTATTGGACTATTGATGCTGAGAGTAGCTCAAAGAGATAATTCCGAAGAACCCCCACACCAGTTAAAGGAACTGCTTGTTAGTCACCTTGAGTGGAGCACCGTGGGGAAACTACTCAAAGATAGAACTGAAGGTTACTCACGTTTGTGCAGTAACCAAGGTTCGTTGAGAGGTGTTCCCCCCTTGCTGCCCCACTACCCACCCTTCTCCCCTCTACTTTGGAGTACAGGTGTGTGTTGCTACTGCTCCACGGTAAAGAAGGAACTGAGGGGTTGGGATTGCATGTGCGTCCCTCAGAGCCATTAGAACACTCACGTGCAGCTGGGGACGTGCACACAGTCCCAAGAGCTCTGTTAAGAAAAATCTCTGATTGAAGATGCGGGGAGCACAAGTGCACCTTGAGTGAAGCAGCACGGGGACACACATCTTGAAGAACCCTGGCTACTGCACGGAGCTGAGTAACCTTCAGTTTGCGTTATCATCAGAATACACCTGGATATCTAATGTTAAAAACTTTGCAGTATTCCCGCTTCTGCAGTTTAAACATTAACAGATGAAAGCTGTTGAACAATAGGGCAGTTTCCTGCCCACCAACACGCAAGCACACTTCATGCATGCATGAGAGGGGATTTGAGTTACTCTGGAGTGAGACGTGATGTTTTCAATCTTATCTATCTGTGTTGTCTCTCTAGATGCCTTAAATGGCCATTAAACAGGTGGGGGGGTTGTGGTTGGGGGTTGGAGTTGAGGTGAGCTTGCCTGGCAAGCTGGTAGTTTGTATTTCAAAGGTGGACCCCTACCCCATAGGTGGACGGCTTGAAAGGGTTTGCAAGGAAACCATTGAGATAAATGGAGTGACCATTCCTAAAGACACTGTGACAATTATCCCACTCTGTGTGCTGCATCGGGACCCAGAATACTGGCCAGAGCCAGAGGAGTTCAGACCTGAGAGGTAAGAACAAGGAGGGTGGGGGAAGAAATACCATTTCCTCTTGATGTCTGTCTGTTAGCACAAATGGCAGTGAAAGTGGGGGAAGGGTAACTCTAACATTTAAAAGAGGCATTTCTTATTGTCTGACATCTAGTCCCAGCATTGCTGCATGGGGAATTTTATGATCTACATCCATAAACTGTGCATGGAATTTAATTAACTGTATTGAAGAATATGACACCGAAACCAGCTCTCAGCAGCTATAATGCTGAAGGGTTTATGGTCAGACGTTAAAATAAGAGCAGTAGGGTTACTGGCACACTGCCAGGTAGAACAGTGATAGAAGGGTAAAGAGGTAGAGAAAATAAAATTTAATTTTCCGGTTCGAGTTATGAAACGTTCTCTGCTCAGGAATTACTGGTGGGTCGGACCTTGAGAAATGAGGCAAGAATCTGATGGATTTAGGTGGCCTAACCCTCATTCAATTGCAGAAGGCCCAGCAGCCATTCTGAGATGGAACAGAGAGCCAGGAATGATTCTCCAGCTTAATGATGATACTAAGAGCTGACATTTATGTCAGTGTTCATGCAAAGAGCCCACACTCTAAAATATTGCAGGCTAATCTCCAGTCATTACAGTGCACCAAACTCTGGGGTGAAACAGGGCAGAACAGTGCATGGGTGCACCAGGCCGAGACATGGGAGGAGACATGCAGAATAACATAGCCAGCAGAAGATGCATGAGGAATATTTAGTTACTCAACTGGATTTTTGCACAATGATGGGAACTGTCATGCTGAGTGGCCAAGCAGCTCTAATATCAAGATATGTGACCTGCAAGTGGTACTACTAATGGCAGGTATCAACACAGTAGGGGACACCATTAGAGATGAACATGATTCTTTTCAATGAATAACCTATAAAATGTCTAAAGGAACTAGAAGTTCCACACAAGTTACTCTGAAGTCAGCTTAACCTCTTTGTGACATGATCCAAACAGCTCTCACAAGCTAGGAACATTGGAGCCATCTCAATAGTTGGATTGGCGTCTCCAAGGAACAGCTGTCATTCTGTGTGCATTCTGGAAAGTGATGTTGGTGAATCAGTAGGTTGAACAAGTTCCTTTGTGTCAGCACTGTCCCTGTACTTCAAACTCTGTGCTGTCCTCCTAGAAGGATTCTATTTTCAGAAATTTTGTCCACCCGCAGCGAATAATGCTCCAATACTGTTTTTCGTAGGAGTATGATGCTCTGGCTAAATTCCAGCAAGGGATATTATGTTCTTTACCTACATTTCCCTTTTAGAATGCGGTATAATATTCCTTTTTGCTTCCTAGCCTCAACATTTCTGTAGTATGTCATTGAACACCTGCTTCACACGACCCCAGAAGCTGTGTTTCACTGGCGACTGAAGTAACGCTTGTCCAGTTTGTAAATCCATTTAAATCTCTGAAGTATATTGGACTAGAAAGTGCTATAAAAATATGCATTATTGTTTTGACCCAGGCTAATTAAAAAATTCCATTGGCAAAGATCTTTCATTCAACTGGTTATGTCCTGTTTGCAGCACCATAAAAGAACATCTCTTCTCTTCTTAGTGGCATGTCTCAAAAGCTGACAAGACAGGGAGACCCTTGCTCTTCTTGTCCGTTTACTTGTTCAAAGAAGATCTTAAGCTGTTTTTTCTGATACGGTCTCTGGGATGGGAAAAGTTTGAACCTGAGTTCTGAAAACAGAGTCATTACAAAATCAGTGAATTCGAGGGCTTCCAGCTTGTTTGAAGGACCTGGAGATATGCAGCAAATTCCAGGCAGCAGCATAGGCTCAGATAGGTGTACGGTGAAGGAGGAACATGGAAAATAGATGAGTTGAGATTAAAATATGCAAAACTGGCCATTGCCTCCTCCCAACCCCCAAACATGCCAAATTCAACAAAGAGGACGGGTTCTGAGACAGTGGTTTCTCCTAACTTGTTTCTTCATTTCTTTGTTTGGAGCCAGGTTCAGTAAAGAGAACAGAGAGAACATGGACCCCTATACTTTCCTGCCCTTTGGAGCTGGTCCTAGAAATTGTATTGGTATGAGATTTGCACTTCTCACCTTGAAGGTGGCCATGGTTGTGCTGTTGCAACGGTTTTCCTTCAGAACCTGCAAAGACACTCCGGTGAGAATCCAGGCTTGTGTATATAGTCTCATTTGTTTTACAACCTGTGATGGGCTTTGCCTGTGGGAAGTGTTGCCTCATGGTCAAACTGCTGAAGGGGTTTTGATATGGGAGTTCAGGCCCACTCACTCCATCAGGCTCTAGCCCAGGTCCTGGTGAAAGTGGAAAAGGATCCTGCCCTCCCTGTGCCACTTCCTACCATTCCTCTGTAAATAAACCAAGGGGAATTGACACAGATAAGCTGAGAGTACATTAGAGAGGGAGTATGGCTTCCTCTCTGGCTAGGCCTCTCGCAGGTCCTCCCTAATGCTCCAGAAGAGATCCCACCTTCCTTCAGCTCTTCTCTCAGAAGCTGTCAGTTGCAGGTCTGCTCTCTTCCCTCATCTGCCCCCAGGCAAGCTATTTTACTCTCTTTTAATGCCTCTCCCAGTCTGTGCATCTGTGGCAGGTGCAGGGCTGGCTGGGTCCTTAACTACTTATTGCCCAATGTAGGGTTCATATACTCTGTCATGCTACCAGTCTCAGAAATAACTGCAAGTGTTCATTGTCACCAGTGTCTCAGAACAGATGAGGCATTGTTTCCTTCTCTCTCTCTCTCTCTCTCTCTCTCTCGCGTGTGCACGTGCGCGCGCGCGCACACACACACACACACACACACACACACACTCTCCTTCCCCATTCACAGGCAGATAGATTCTGGAGCACAGAACCTGGTAGATGGACTTGATTCTCCTTTCACACTGCAAAAGCATGACATTTTTATTGTGGATTACAGCAGCATTTCCCAGCCAGTGTGCCACAACTCACAGGTGTGCTGTCAGGTATGAGTTGGTGTGCCATGGATTTTTCTGAAAAACTTCTTAGGGTTCTGTATTGACTCATGAATGTTCATGAGTTCATTTGGCAACTGTATTGCTGGTGTGCCTCAAAATAATTAAAGGTATCAGGGTATTCCATGACAGAGAAAAAGTTGGAAACCACTGGATTAGAGGCCTGTGGGAATAATTAGAGTTATGTTCTACATTATTTTAAATGTCTCAGCATACATTAATGCTTCTTTGGAATAGAATTTAATGGTGGTAAAAATCACCAAACTGAAATCTTTTGCTTATTCACAGAATACATACATGGGGTTGTGGCAACAGAACCTTCTCTCCACTTTTCTGCCAACTTACATCAACCCTGAGCAAGGTGGAGTCCTCTGGAAGGTAGAGAAGGCAGTTCAGCCTCCCTAGTTCCCTCAGGACTTTACCTCCTGCCAGTTGTGACTGTGTGTTTGGTAAAATAGACACACCTGTTAGCTAGTAAATGGCCTGAGATGACAAAATTCATTTCATAAGAGCCATCAACCAACCATCAGATCATAGTGATTTTCAAGCTTTGACTGTCTGGGCTGGATTTAAATTGGTGACCTAGACCAGTTCAGTGTCCCATCCTTTCTCTCCTTAGCCATCCAGTCTCCTTTTTAAATTCTGATGCTTTTAAAATGGGTTAGTGATGGTTCCACTGTATCTACATTGGAGGGATTATATTTCTCTTGCTGGCCAGGTGCACTGCTGAGGCTGGGTGAACCCTTCAGAATAATGTAGCAGATTATTCTCTTCTCTTTCTTGTATTGTCCACACAGAGATGGGGGGCGGGGGAGGAATTTACAAGGGCAAAGTGAAGTAAAAGAAGCAACTGTTGCATTTAGTCCTGAAATTAGTTAATTCCATGGTTATACTTACCTTTCATAGGAATGAATCCTAGGTGTACTTTTCTCACTCACAAGCCTCCTCCAAATGGCGGACAGCTGCTAGTTCCTTTATAAGGTAGCTGTTGTAGAAGATCATGGTCATGGAGAAAGAAACTTTCACCCGGGTGGTCAGGGCTAGTCCTTTGAAGGGCTTTTTTGCATTAGGACAGAGATTTTGACTGGAACTCTGTAATCACTGAGGAGTCAGTGCAGAGAGCAGAGCACACTGGGGTGATGTGTTGCTGAGTAGTTGGGCTGCTGCATTTGTACCCGTTTGAGGTTTTCAAGAGTGTTTCACTTCGTGCCTAGAGATAGCAATCACAGCTGGAGCAGACATTGTGTAGATCACTGTGGCCAGGTCTGCTGGAGTCCAGTGTTCTTGCTGGTATCACAAGGAAGTGGCGGGGGGGGGGTTTAGTTGGTTGGTTGGTTGTGGTGCTTGTTTGTTTGTCTGCCACCATGTTATTTTTTGGCAGCTGCTAACATTGAGTCTAAAAGGACCCCAAGGCTGTGAGCTGATTAAGGGCACATCTACTCCTTAAAAAACACCCATGGCAGTGAGTCTTAGAGCCCAGCTCTGCATAGGGTAAAAGATAATGAGGTAGACATGCCTGCTAAGGCTCTGAAGCCTGGGGAGCAGGTGGGCTTCGAGTTCTGAAGTTTAGCCTGAGTGGGAACATCTGTGTGGCTCTTTTCAATGCTGTACCTAACGCTCCTGGCCCAAGGCTGTAAAGCTTGGCCCTGAGACTCACTGCCATGAGTGTTTTTTGCAGTGTAGACATATCCTTAGATCTCTGAGAACAGATGCCCTCAAAAGTAGGAAATCTTATAGAGGAGGCAAATTCTCCAAAAACCCTCCTTTCTCCTGTCAGCATGTCCTCAGCCTTCTTTGGGCTTCAGCTTCATCAGTGTGCCAGTTGAGAAAGGCACTCAGAAAGTTGGAGATAGTGCTATTTATATTGGACATAAAGAAGGTGCAATTTGGTATTTGAAAGTATTTGTCAAATAATCCCTATTGTAACCTCTTTGTCTGTAACTGCTGTGGGAGCAGTTTGTTAGGCATATTCTGTTCCCTGGCTAAGTTAGCGTTATTCTTAAGTTTTCAGGACAGGTTCCTGCAATTTCAAATTCTAAATTTGCTTTCTCTGAGTATTCTCCAATGCTTACTTAAATTGTGCCATTTCCATTAAAGTGTATGTCTAAGAGTTTGTTTGCTTGGGGGAGAGGAGCCCAAAGGCCATGGACATGCTCAGAACAATATTTGTTTAGAAACCAAACAGGTATTTACAGAAGCTTTTCTTGGCTGTGAGTGTTCAGGTCTAAACTCTAGTGACCTGAGCTGTAACTGTTAAGCTGAAGGGGTAAAAGGACTGTTAACCTGGAGGTGAAAGACTGTAACAGCCACTAAAAATGCCCTGACCTGCCTAGCCTGTGCTGAATGTAAAGGTATTTTTTTAGTCCTGAAAAAACTAGTATCATATCACTAATGCCAATCACCTAATATAGCTCTGTCAGTTTTCCCACCAAAAGACCACTCTAAAATGTGCATCCGGAGTAGCAGCTTTCCCCTGGGCTCGATGATGCAGGCTGTGCTGAGAGCTGGACTCCAAGCATCAAGAAACTACTCGGTATCCATGATAGGAGACTTGCTGGAATCTGCATGAAGCCTGAGGCGACCTGTTGTGGTGTTGATGTATTCCTGTTGTCTTGTTAGGAAAGAGGACACTGGGTATCCTGTTTACACAGCAGATCTCTCTCAGCAGCTTTGAATCTTATGAGCTAAAGAGAGAAATAGACCATCTCCGCCCATCCTTTGCCACTGCAAGATTGTTCCCGACAGTACATCCTCTGCTGTTCTAGCCAGACTCATTTTAAAAGTCTCATGGTTTGATACTTCCATGTGTCCCTGGGAAAGACTGGTCCACAGCCTGGTACATCTCACAGACAGGAAGTTTCTCCAGTTATTCACTCTGATCATACTTTTGTAGTTACATCCCATTATTCTGCATATCACATGAATTGATACCTTTCCCTTCCTAGTGTTTACACCCTTCAACTCTTAACAGACCACTACCATGCCCCCCCCCGTCATTGCTCAGCTAAGCTTGACAAATTTCACTCTTGAAATCTGGCCTGCTACCTTGAGTTTCCTCATCAGTTGGTTTTCCTTTGAGTGCCTCCCGGTTTGCCAATATCTTGGGGGCCAGAATTGAAGACAGCATAGGCCATGCTACTGGAGAACAATATACCTGTACTGTGCCCTTCTCATTAGAGCTGTAGCAACATATTTGGCAGCAGTAAGCTGATAAAATCAATCAAAAAAATGCCAATGAGCAAAAGCAAGGAGTGTGAGCCATAAATGGATACTTTGAAGGTATGTCTACATTTGTATCAGGGGGATGTTATTCCATTCAAGGATTCATGTTCGTGTTAGTGCTCACTGAGGGTATGTCTCCACTATGGGCTTAAGTCGACATAAGCAAAGCGCTGGCCACATTAGAAGTTCGTTAAGTTGACTTTAGGTCTTCCTTAAATCGACTTAATAAATACTGCCCTTAAAGTCTACCTTAAGGGTTACGTCAACTTTATTAAGTCACCTTAACACAATGTGGCCACTAAAGTTGACTTAATAAAGTTGACTTAGTGCATGGGGCCATGTAAGTTGACTTTATAAAGTCAACTTAATGCAATGGGGTCTCACTAAGTCAACTTAATAAGGTCTACTTAAAGTTGACTTTAAGTAGACTTTATTAAGTTGACTTAATAAAGTCAACTTAGCTTTTGTTGCGTAGACATAGCCTGAGATAGCATTGCTGAAAAGAGTAGAGTCACCCTGGGCAAGTGGCCATTAGAGATGCCAAGCTCGTACCTGGAGCAGCTAGCCCCTCTTCCTGATCAACCTGCCATGACAGTATTTTTTGTTTCTTTGTCTGCTCAAGCTGGGAACCATAACCTTAGCCCACATGTAGATGCATCCTTAGTTGTTCCCTGGGCATTGGGCTTTTGTCAGAAAAGGTCTAATGCCTGCTGTGTCCCTTTGTTACTGCTCACATTCACTGGCTTTCTTTTGATTTTTCTCTGTTAATGGTGAAGATCCCTCTGGTGCTGGACCCAAAGGGTTTCGTGCAGCCCAAGAAGCCAATCATCCTGAAGATGGTCCCCAGAACCCACACTGATCCAGAAGAGTAAAAGAATTTGCAATGGAGCAGAGGCTGCTGCCAGCTGCTCCTTCCACTACACTCCTCTCTCTGTCAGTCACATGAGGATAGGAATGAGCCATGTAAAACTGTATAGAGAAAGCTAAAGCACTGTCTAGAAAAAGATGCAGCTGTCAGGAAAGCAGGATCTCATGAATATACAGCATACCAAACTTTATAGGCCTTTCTGTGCCACAGAAGATTGTGGATGGCTTTGCTAGCAAACAAACCTACATAAACTACATACTGAGCAGAGTTCAGTCTTTATAAAAGCAGTAATAGAGACCCAGGCCTGTTTTTCATTTACGCTGAGATCTCTTTACACTGCTCAAACAGTCTGGGACCTTTAAGTGATTGCACCTCTTTTCAGGTCCTTTTGCACTGCAGTCAGCAGTGTGACTCCCACATGTTTAGATGTACCTGAGCTAGCTTTAGTCACACTAGCTTGAGCAATAATTGCAGTGAAACCACAACCGCACAGGCTGTGCAGCTGCACCTTGGAAACCTACGTGTGTACTCAAGCAGCCAACCTCTGCTGAGGCTTCCACTCTGTTGTATTTGAGCTACCTAGCTAGAAGCTCATTTGGTTACGTCTACACTTGCTACAAAGTCCACCTTAGTGTGCACATCTACACACGTGCTCTTCTGATTCCAGCGTAGGTGTTCTGCCAGGCTGTGACTTTGTCTACACTAGCACTTTTGTCAAGAAAATGTTTGCCAGTTAGGGGTATAAGAAACCCACATTCCCAATCAACACAGGTTTTACCAACCAAAGACTGCCACTGACATAGCTACCATTGCTCACTGGGGGTGAACCCTCTCCCATCAACATAGAACGACTACATGGGAAATTTTACAGTGGCGCTGCTGTAAGGTCAGTAATGTAAATGTAGTCTATGTCTACATAACAGATGCTGCACCAGCATAGCTACACCACTGTAGCACCACAGCATAGATGCTTCCTACTTTTACAAAAGGGGTTTTTCTGTCAATGTGGGAGGTGGTGCATTTGAGGCCTGGGCTGATCTGGTTATTTAACCCATGAGAGGATGCCTCATTTGTTTTAAGATAGCATTAGGGAGGTAAATGACTCCTCAGGCTGAAAATGGTATAGTTGTGCTAAGTAGGATAAATAGGTCAGCAGGCTAAAAAGACAGAATGTCAGAGCCAGCTAAGAGAAGAGGAAGAATACCCTGGGAAGTGTTTACAGTGAGCTAGATAGCAGAAGACAAAATAACTGAGTAATGTAGAGATAAGGAAAAGAAGTAAAAACATAGCATGTGGACAGAGCGTGTGATACAGGAATTGGTCTCAGACGGAATCCCTGCAGGATTCTATCTACCTAGCTGCATTTACACTGGAGGTTAAGATGGCTTAACCGGGGTGCTCAGGAGTGTGAATTTTTCACATTCTGTGAGAGTCATAGCTAGGTTTGATCTATATCTTAAGTGTAAACCAGGCCTCAAATATAAAAGAGCCTGCTGCCCTCAAAGGCTACATTATCTGGTGCTGTGATGATTCTGTCTCTATTAACCCTCTGTGTATCAGAGGTTTCTGTTTTATTTGGAAGATTTTGTTGTGGCTGTTTTTGGCTCCTAGTCCAAAGTCAACACCAGTCTTGATGCTTTAAAAGGAGAGATCAGGATGATGGCTGGATTATGCTGGATCAGGTGGGTCTCTCTTTTTTAAGGCTTGTCAGAGTTGTGAGGTTTCTTTCCACACACTCTCCTTCTTGAGGCCCTATTTTTGCTTGTTGGCTTTACAGCATTGTAGCTATATCTTGCAATCCTCTTGGTGTAGATGGTGTGCCATGTCATAAAACAGCATTTGCACCAGTGCAGCTTACCCTGAGACTTCACTGGAGTAAGCTGCATTGTTGTCAGGCCCATTTTGTAGAAGTGAAGTGTATTCACACTAAGGATTTGCTTCAGTTTAAATACATGGTGTGAATAATTCTCTTGTACATGTGCCCTAAGTGCCCCTTGTATCATGGCCATCACCCTTTTAGGGGAGCACTGCCTGTGATGTCTTTGACACCACACCCTCAGCACTGCTAGGTTCAGGAGCTTTTATGAAGCTTTTTGGATGTTGAACCCTGCTCAGCACTTTTATTGACACTGTCAGTCTCTTCTGGCACTCTAATGGAAATCAAGGTGACTAGCTCTGTGTGTTTTTTCTCCATTTCTACTTATCCTTCTCTGTCTTCTCATTTTACAACCCCATGAGAGGTGCCTTCTGGGCTGTTTTCCTGAGTCGTGTGATGCTGCAGTGTTATGGCCCGGCCAAATGTTAATGTGGACCCATCCTTCCAGGAAATAATGTATGTGACCAATTTCTGGTGAGTTTTTGGGTGGCTGTTGTGACCAATTTAGGCAGCTTCATGTGACCAATTTCTGATGTGCTTTTAGCTTGCCCTTATTACTAAAGACTTGGACATGACTCAGTTTGCTGATGAGCTAACTAGGGGATCCTAGCTACAAGCAATTACCATTTCTGAGCAGTAATTTGCAGAGTGGGCATGAAACATATTATGTGTTCTTTCTATTTGTTTTCTTATTATATCCAGTGGTCTCCTGTGGGAGGAATTCTTTACACAGCTAATAACCCAGTTATGATTTTTTAATTTTGTTCTGTATTATTCCATTTTGTAACTTTGGCGAAGTGTTTAAATTGGTAAGAAATGAAATGCGGCATGATGCAGTACAGGGAAAGTCCTTGGAGTCCTGGAAGACATGGATTTAGAAGAAGGATGTCTGGTTGATGTGGAGAGCTTAGATTCCATATAAGCAATTGCTGAGTGTTCTGTGTAATGTAGTGTGATTTCATATTTAGTAATGCAAAAAGTACTAATAAAAGGACAATTAAAATAAAAGTCAACATCATTCCTTATCATTTTCACTGAGCTGAAGCCAACATCTGATTCCACTCTGCTCTCCTCCATATACAAATCAATTTTTTTCTAGGGCATATGATCCATAATCTGAACCAGTGTCCATGCAGTTTACATAATCTTGTTACATATCCCAAATTTAGTAGGGTTGGGCTTTGTCTTTAGTTAGATGGAAATAGTGACTTCTAGCGAAATCCCTGGTGCTGCAGGAAGGGACATTGACTGAGATGGGTACCCTCTTCTTTCTGAATCAAGAATGAGCAAATACCCCAGTAGAGTTCAATGAACTGGTGGAGGGCCCACCTTTTAAATGGTATGTAAAGCCATGGTCTTGACTTCCTATGATCTTATCCCCTGACACCTTTTACAGGAGTTCAGTGTTCTAATTATTGTATCCTTTCCAAATTGCAAATTAGCTAGTCATTCTGTGATATAATACATTTCATGTCCTTTCCTAAAATTTATGGCACGTTATTTCTATGCACTCTTTAAAAGATGCCCTGGTTTGCCCCAAAACTGGCTGCATTTCATTGTGGGAGAAGTGATTTCTATGTATACTTTACACAATCTGTAACATTTGTGGCGCACTTAGGAATCCTGTCTGATGGAAAATCATTATTATAATCAATCTTTACTGTGCAACACAAAGCATTATAGCATTTTGTCAGTGGCAGCAAGAACCACTTCTGACTGCAGCTTTGAAATACAGATCCTGAAATTGGATACTTCTGACTCCTATTAACCAACAGAAATACACCAATCCATTGGAAAAGTCTGTGTAAAGCTCTAGAGTGTCTAAATGGCTTTTGTGCCAACCATCAATTTTAGGAACTTTCTTCTACTGTTGTGTAATGGACAGCTGTAAAGGAACACATATGTTATTTTCTGTATCCTTCTAACCTTATTTGGTAGAATGCCACATTAGGGAGAAATAACATGCTTTCTGCACAGGATGGCATTCCCAATATAGGCCTTTCCTTACCTAGAGAAGGGAAATAAGAGGATGGGGGCAGGGGGGGTGAAGAGGAACCAGCTATGCATTGGGAGAGAGAAGTGTCATATATGGCTCTGATATCTGAGGTTATTGCTTCTTCAACCTTTTATGTTTCATAATCCTCAATGATGAACCTTCATGCTTCTGCTTCTACCTGAGAGCGAATACTTTCATATATTTTCGGCTCTTTCTCTCCTCGTTTTTAAATGTATGCCACATGCAGCTAGAATAATAAATTCTGAGTGGAGAGACCAAATCCAGGCCATCTTCCTTGGAAGACAAACATGGCTCAGTTCTCAGAAGGGAGACCAAACCAATGAACTCCATTGTTTGAAAGGCAAAAGAAAGGACTCTGGAGGTCTGCTGTCTTTGTCTTGTGAGATGTCCCAGTCTGCCAGATGGAACAGTAGGGGGATGCAGTATTACAGTTCAGGAATCAGAGCTATGAATTCTGCTTTCTGATGCACAGAAGACCACATCTCAGCCAAGAGGGCCACATGTCCAACATCTTTTGAAGGGAGAATGGTAAAGGCTCTCTGTTCACTCCATGGCTGTGTTGGGATAAGACATGCATCATAACTAAGTCAAACACACCCCTATGTATGAAATTCAACTTTGCTGACAAGATCCTTCAGGAAAATCAGTCTCTCACCGTCTCTCAAGCAAAGCTTCTCAACAATATGGTAATATTAATAATATACAATTTACTTTTCTGGGAGTGTCAAAATAGTTCAGCCACTCTGCTCACCATTAAAGCTATGTTCATACCCTGACACCTTAATCCTGTGTCACTGACACTTGTTCAGCTTAAAGTTTGCACAGTTTTGTTCACACAACAAAGTTCCTCATGTGGAGAATTGGCTGGTGAAACTCCCTGAATCCCCTGTGTCTCTCGGCCACAATGTATTTGCCCTGAATTCAAATGACGTAATAGTGGAAGAAGTGCTGATATCACATGGAAAGCTTTAGATTGAATTCAGTCTTTAAGAATAAAACTGGAACTACAGGATATTACTATTTGACAGCTGCTTGTGTGGCTTATCTGAAATGACTCAGGGGGTCTCACTCAAATTAGTTTGCTGTGGCCATGTGTTTATGTCACAGAACCAGCACCAAGCACCTTGCTGAGCACAAAGAGAGTAAAGATTGAATGAGACGAACCCTGAAATTCCCATCTCATTTGATCTGTCCAAGGTAGCATGGGGTAGATTTGCACTTGATATGCCTGTTCTCTGGATGAACAGTGCATTTCTAGTGCTGTCTGTTTGCCACCTGCCACAAACAATAAACTGTTGTCAAACTAACATAAATTATTACAGAGCAGTAATAAATTCCACAAAGTAGATTATCAGATGGAAACAACAGTAAGGGGTGGATACAGTCATTGACAATCGGAGATACATGTTTGCCAGCCGCAGCTTGCTCATTTCCTGGGTATGACGGCATTGGGAATCTTTCAAGTGTTCAAAGAATGCTAGCGTGGTGACATAAAGCAGCATAACCCAAATAAAACTGTGTGGAAAGGGGCAGCTGTGTTAGTCTAGTAAAGCGAAAAAAGCAAGGAGTCTTGCGGCACTTAAAGACTATCAGATTTATTTATCGCATGAGCTTTTGTGGGAGAAAATCCCACTTCGTCAGATGTTTTGAAGATAAATAAAACAAATAAAACAGCATTTAAAGGCCCAAAAGCATTTTTGGAGTTCACTGGTAGAGGTGAGAAAGTTAATTTAAATTAGTAAGAATGGTGGAAGAGTTTTGTGTAGGAGGAACTTGAGTGATGTGGAGACCAGTTACGTTAACCCTGAAGATTGACTCCTTCTGGATACCTGGGATCCAGCTTTCTAGTTAAAAAGTGATATGTGATGCTGCTACCCCATCACCTGCTAGAGAAGGGCACACAACCCCCTCCTTCCCCCAAAAAACCTATTAGAGACATGCTCCACAACTGCAGGTTGATTGAGTGATTGATTGTCTCCCAGCCAGAGGGGGCAGAGTGAGGTGGTGAACCCAGTGGTCATCTGGACTTATATGAAGCCTGAGGGATGAGTTGGAGAGACACTGCAGAGGGACTAGGATTTTTCTGCAAAGGAAAGCCTGGTACTTTAAGGAAGACAGGCTGGAGAGATGAGGCACAGGAATAGAGTCAGTGCCAGGATGAGTCCCTGCAACAAGGGACCAGGTGTCCTGGAAGGTATCCTAGGGTTTGTGTTCTGGAAAGGGAACACGGATAATGATCCCACAGGGAGCTAGGTAGGCTGTTGTGTAGAAGCCCTGATGAGGCCCTATCATAAACTGGTGGATGAAGAACTTTTGTTAATGGTAGGACTTTGAGTGCACCAAAATGAGATAGGACTGTGAAGTCTAATGTGACATGGCTAAAGGGCCAGGCCCCAGAAGCCCTGGACTGAGAGACATGCCCTGCAGGAAACACTGAAGCCAGGAATATCTATCTACGTCATTATGCCCTGACCCCTGCAGAGGGTGGCACTGTAACAGAGGGGTAGTGAAGGAAATCGTGTCTATTCTCTGTGCTGATTTCCACTCCCCCATGCCAAATTGAATGAACTTGCAGTGTTGACTTTAGAAAGCAATCCATCGCATTTAAAGGTTAAAAAATGGGATAGTGATTAAGTCAGGCATGCACATGACAATCTGCCCATGGGCCGGCAGAAGGAAGGTAGCCTGTGATGCTGTAGGATACAAATCTGGCAACCTGCCTATTGGCTAGTAAAGCTAGTGTATGGAACATGGCTTCTCCAGCATGGCTTTAATGACTGTAGGCACCAGAATGGGCTGTGTGCCATTGGAAAGCTATTAATATGTTAAACTGTGCCACCACTGTTGTTAGTAGACTGAGACTGAGAGGCTATGATTTATTTTTGTTTTCTTTTTTAGGCTGGAGCTTCTGAATTAATTGAATACGTGTGATGCTGTATGAGCTCTCTCCATCCAGGACAGCATCGTGTAAACAGGAGCAGATGTGTGGAGTAGGTGAATCTAAGGGCTAGGGTTTTTTCCACAACGGGTAGACTATACCATGAACACATGAAGCAAGTAAAGTACATCATGCAGTTTTAGCAAATATATAGTATATGAATGCTTTTGCCCCTTTATGCAACAGTCTGGTATCATGTGCTGCCACCAAGGCAGCAGAGTTCCTCACAGTTCCTTGGGTCAGCCATTGGTTGATGCCATGGACAGCAGGGAGTCTTCAAGGTGTCTGACGAAGTGGGATTTTCCCCCATGAAAGCTCATATGATAAATAAATTTGTTAGTCTTTAAAAGTGCCACCAGACTCCTTGTTTGTCTCCCCTGTATTCAAAGCTGCCCTTGGTGGAATCAGGGAGGTGAGAAGAAGCTGTGCATGCAGGGAGACAGCAGCTCAAGGGAAAGGGGCTTAATGAGGATTGGGGCACTGAAGGGCATGGATGATAGTGAGGAAAGGAGGGATTTATGAGAACAGGGGGATGAGTGGGGATAGAGTCCTGAGGGGAAGTGGGCTGATAGCTTAAGAGGTTCTACAGGGGGCACCTGGGGAGAATGGGGATAGGGAGAAAAAGAGGCATGAGGGAGAGTAGACAGAAAAATGGAAGCCTGAAGAGAAGCAGGGTCTTGTGGCATGAACTTGAGATCCCTCTGGCTATATTTTACCACTTGGACTGTAGGTTTTGAGTTGAAGGAGTGTGTGTGTAGAAGCCACTGAGAGAGTCAAGTGAGCTTGATTACACTAGGTGGCCCATGATTTTCTCATATTTCTGAAAACATGCTTCATTGAAGTTCACAAACCCCTGCAAGAGAGTGGGGGAGGGCAACTGGGGTGATGAGCAGGGTTAGTTCACAGACCTTGTCCCAAGGGCTGTGCTGCTTTAATGCTGGAAGGCTCATGTAGATCAGTTCACAATACTCCAGGCCTGTTCCAAAGGAAGGCAGAGGCTTTGGCCCAGGAAGACTGCATTTCTTATAGAACATGAAGCCTAGATCCCATACCTGCAAAGAGAGAAAAAAGGTATCTGTGAAAGGCTTGCTACAGTGTTATAGGGAGTATAATTTTGTGTGGAACCACTGGCTCTCCATATAAACCTGGGAAGCTGGAAACCCTGGCTGTCCACTGCCCAAGAGGTTTCTACCATCAGTCAATGACAGTCCCTTCGTAATTTGTGAAACTACCTCAGACATTTGGGTTTGTTTGATTGTTTGTTTTAAAACATCTGGTTTTATTTTTAGGTCATGAGTAATGTGAATGGTATTTTATATAGTGTAGGAGAATGTGCACCAACTGTAATCAATTATTAATCATTATCTAAAGAGCCAAAGTGTAATCAATCCTTAATTGTTACCTAAAGAGCTAAAAAACCCAGCCCAGCTGATCCACACTCATCTCCCTGCTCTGCGCATGTGTTTCATACAGTATATTTTCATTTGACCAGCAGTTGGTTCATTGCTCCATGTAAGTCTAATTGGCAGGGGGTAGAAGAATAGACTGCTAGCAGTTGGAGCTTGGGAAGAAAGAAGGGGGAAACTGGATCAGGTAGGAGAGCATTGGGAGCATGGGGAGAGAAGGCAAAAGTGGGAAGAGCAAAAGGGGAAGCACAGGAGAGAAACAACAAGATGTTATTAATCTGTGGATGGGATTGTAGAAAATGTCAGTGAAAAAATCATCAAAGCTATATGCCTGTAAGTGCAGCAGCCAGCATGTCTTTCCCTCCCCATCCTTGGACAAGTCTGGTCAGGAATTTTTGTTTCAAGAAACCAATGAAAACAAAACATTAGTAGACCACGTTTTCAGATGCATTAAGAAAAATTATACTTGATGAGTCAGCAGAGCTAGCAGTACAATAAGAATTCAGGTTTCCATGGAAAATTTTGAAAGAAAGCTCAGATTCATTCTCTATGTTATCCTTTCAGTCTCTCTTCTTTACTTTTCCCTGAACTCGGATGAATCTGTGGTTAAAATAAAAGTCATACAGTGCTTCTTATTCCTTTTGCTCCAATATGCCTCACGGTCATTCTGTCAACACTTCCCTGACATGGGAAAGGACTTGAGAATGTAAGCTTTGAGGAGAGAGCAAAGTCCAGCAGGCTTTTTCTGCCAAATTTTGAGGAGGCCTAATGATCAATTTCAAAACCTTTTTCCAGGGTACACAAGGTAGTTTTTCTCAGTAAATCCCTGTATTAACCTTATGTTCCTTCTGCCCTGTTGGCATGAGATTCTGATCTGCCCCAATAAGCTGCTTCTGATAACAGGAGATAGAATTATTATACCTGTCTATATACAGTCTAGAGAACTTGAAAAGTGAAGAGCATGTTTAGAGTAATCTTAAAAACTGTGGTGACTGCAAGGGCAAAAGAAATGGATCAGATTACTAGCACTTGTCAGTCAGTCTTCTGCGTGTTCTCCAGTCAATCAGATCAGGCTACCTTACTCTGTCTTGGCAATGGTCTTCAGTCTGGTCAAATCAAATCATAGGGCTGGAAGGGACCTCATGAGATCATCAAGTCCAACCCCCTGGGAATTGAACCCAGGACCTTCTGCATGTTAAGCACCTCCCATAAAGGCCACCTGTGAATTTGAATGCAGAGTTTACACTCCATTCCATTCAGTCTTCTCCTGCTCTGAGTTGAAACAAGTGACTGTTAGTTGTGATTTGGACATCGGTGTTCTAGGAAAAGGGCAGAGGCTACCAACTAATTTCATTCTGCTCAGTGTCTAGGCATAAAAATGGGAGTAATTTGAGGACATCATTGACATGGGCCACAACTTGTCCTTCTGAACTCAAGGTTAAAGGCTTCATATATGGCTAGCTATGCTGAAAGTGTATTTAAACACCTTATCTATGTTTTTTAATATTTCACTAGTAATAACTATTTTCCAAGATTGTTTATTGTGTATCTTGCATTAGTTCCACCTACTCAAACTTCTCCTTTCCCACCCCTTTCCAAATGCTGACAGATTTAGAAGATGACAGTTACTTAGCCTTACTAGCATTTCTGCAACACCACAAATCCCTCTCCGCTCCACTGTTCAGGCCCTCTTCCTTGAAAGCCGACAGATCTCTCAGACCATGGACCTAGTCAGGCTTTGGCTGGTTTACAACAATGACTCTTGGACTTTGCTTCTGTGACTGAAGATTAAGATAACACATATGTCTGGGAAAGCATTGAGATATGTGGGAACCAGCTAGAATAGTCAGGTTAGTTTTATGTGATTAAGTTATGGTGGATCTAAGTTTCTTTGTTGTTTTATTACCCCATAACACATATATAGTCCCATGAGCTGGTGGCAGCAAACTATAATGGACTGTTACCAGGGCATTATTCCTGTTTTTCATTCTTGACAATATTGTTACATTTATTACTTCATTTTATGGGCTCTAGTTATGTGCTGATCTTACTGTATTGTGGCTAGAGCAACAGTTTTTCATTCTTATCAAATTTAGGTATGTTTGTTTTCATCACTAGATGGCAAGTGGATCCTCTGACTGTTATTCCCTTTTCTGAAGCTGCTAACTAGCCCAAATGTGATTTTTGCTGAATATGTTTTGCTTTTACCAATCTTTCTTTCTCTGTGACTAATCTTTCTTTCTCTTTCTCTTTTTGGTAAAAGCTGACATTCTTCATCTGCTCCGGATTTATCGATCCCTTCTGCCTGTCTGTTGGCCACTATTGGTACCTTACACCTATGTGGTTGGTTTGTGAAATGCTAGATAAGATGCCCATGCCCATTTATGAGCTAGAGTCCCTACCCATAACTTTCAGCTAACAGTTTTTTTCTTAACTCCTTACCTAAGATGAATTACAGTTAAGCAGCAAAGTGCCTTCTTTCTAGTATCTACAAGTATACTGTTTTGAGTATGTACCAAAGCACTGGCAACCATTTCAGATCCATGATGTCCTTTTTAGTTCTTTTTCATCTTCCCCAAGGAAATCTGCAGTGACTTCACAGCAGGAGCACACCTGGCCCAGGAAAAGACCCAGGGCTTAGGCAGCAGGATTCGGAGCTTGAGTGCTGTAAGCTTGCTGCTGCTGTAGCCACTGCCACGGCAGACCCAGGGCTCTGGCACCGGGACTCGGGGCTCACACAGCACTATAGGCAAAACTTTAATTTCTCCCACTTTAGACCTTATTCCTGTTTGGGGCATCTTGTTGGAGCTGCCATCCTGGACAAGAAAGATGATGTTCCTTACTCAAGAAGAGAAGTGACTGTTGAGTGTCACAAAGGATTGCTTCCCAACAGATGCAAGCAGCACTTCATCCTTTAGTGGGAGTGGTCCTGCCTCTGGCAGGGGGTTGGACTAGATGACCTATGAGGTCCCTTCCAACCCTAGGATTCTATGATTCTATGATCTCTGGTGACTATTTTTCCCAACCCCACAACAAACAAAACAAGAGGTGGTCATATAGGAAACTGCGTATCAAAGACATCCAAAAGGCTTTTTTATTTTATTTACAAATTTTACATCAGTTGGTTGACTAATTGGATTACAAGATAGAAACAAATTTAGTAGTACAGTACATAAGTAGCTTATTTAGATTAAACCCATTCCTAACACTAGAGCCCTGTGTGGATACAAAAACGTGGCTCCACATACACTTCGTGTTAGCCTGCATCTGATCTGAGATCTGCATGCCAGGTTTTATGACCATCAGCATCCACAACACACTGCCTCGCAACAGCTCCCGTTTTGACTATAGAAGCAGAGCCTCTGGCTGGCTGCCACAGCTTTGCTGAGCTGAGGCTGGGAGGAGGAGGGAGTTACCGGCCGTGCCAGATGCCATTCAGAGCCTTCCTTGGCCCTGGTCTCAACAATTTTTATTCCATCTGGATTAGGGAAGCCAAAGCTGCTGAAATCATTCCGCTGTTCAGTGGCAGTTGCCAGTCATCTGACTGGATGGCCGGGAGTGACGGAAGGGGCTCGGGTATAGCTGCTCATCATCAGCTAATTGGCGGAGCATGGGGAGTGGCTGATGGGGCTCCTAGAGTCAGAGCTCAGATTAGCTGGTAAACTGAGGGTCTGTGAGTGACTGTCTCTGATTGGCTGACAGACACAAGCAGAGCTGAGCTGGGATTGGCTGGAGCACTTCCTTTGTTCCCTGCTGTGCTTACTTTTGCTCACTGCTCTCTGCAGCAGACGCAGCAGCAATTAATGCACATTGGGCAGATAAAAATAGAATCCGCATCTGAGCTCCAATCTGCATCAGTGGGTCTGTGGTATCCACATCTGCGGATACCGATACCCTGTGGATCTGAAGCAGATACCCCTGGATCTGCAGGGCCCTACCTATCACTTTGACTAAACTAAGCAATAAATCATCCCTACAATAATGAGGACTGATATCACAGATTGTTTAGCATATGCTAATACTCCAAATGTCAGTAATAATGTTCATACACAAATTTCCAAGATAGTCATGTTGGCCTGAATGAAGACTCCTAAGACAATTTGCCTGTTCTGTTGATTAAATGGATATTTCCTATAGGCCAGGGGTCTCAAACATGCTGTCTGTGTGCTGCATCTGGCCCCTTAAGCTATTTCTTGCAGCCCACAATGACACTGTTGTTACATGTATTTGCAATATTGCTGTATGAAAAGGTTTAAGTGGTGCGGCCCTCAGGCTAATGTACAAGTCCTTATGTGGCCCTCTACTCATCCTCATGCGCCCTGGTGGTGATTTGAGTTTGAGACCCCTGCTATAGGCAGTGCTCAAATGATCAAATATTTGCCTAAAGCAATCCCATTGTTCAAGGTATGGGGAAGCTGTGTTATATGTAAAATAAATGCATTTGTTCAGGAAGTTCTGAACAGGATAAATGATCAAATTAATAACCAGAGATTGAACTGTGTAGAAAATGCTTTACATTAAGAATCTGAATGGTCAGAATTGAATATTTCTTTCAAATGACAAGAAGTGATTGAACACATTCATAATATATAAAACAGAAAAATGAGCTCTGACCAACATATTTTTTATTGATTTCTGTCATCTCTGTATATTGTTTCTTTATAAAATACATGTATAACACAAGAGATTAGATAGCATAATATGGCCTCACTGCAACCAGACAATTTGAGGTTGTATAACTGTATCCAAATAAGATCTATATGATACTTAAAATATCAATACATCAAAAAGAATCTTGTCATTCATCCATTTTTCATTGTGTCTATTCCAACTCAATAATAATAATAATAATAATCACCAATTTCTGTTAGTATTAAACAGATGTCTTCTGCATCTTGAAATAGATAGTATTTTTCTCCCATTTGGGAAGGAATACCAGTAGAAGAGTCAAAACTGACCTGTACTGAAATTTAACTGTACTACAGTTGCAAGCAATCAAGTCTGTTAACAGCCAAGTGTGGTTTGGTTTAGTTTAATCAGTTAGCTAGCACATACTGAACGTGGTTTGCCTTTGTCCCCACTTCCCACTAAGCTGTGTTCCAAGTCCAAGTTCCTTAAGCTAAAGCAATTGCTGACAACCCTGCAACATTTAAATTTTGTACTGTAGACCAGATAACAGAAGGGAACTTTGTGAATGTGGTATTACTCTATTTTAGAATCTTTATTTTGTAAATACATTCTATACAATTGGAATTAGAAAAGCTATTTAAAATCACTGTCCAGTGACTCAAATTACACTTCTGAAAAACATATGCAAATATGCAGCACTGTTGTAGGATAATAAGAGAGAGGCTTTTAAGCTACACAGAGCTCCTCTCCAGATCCAGAAAGATAAATGTAGCAGCTAAATAACAGATAGTTTAGTGAAAAGTAGTTAGCACATCTTCTAATGGTCCTTTACTTTACCAGTCTTGTCTTTGTCTCTCTAGTCATGCTTTTCTGATTCAGCAGTTGCCTTCTGAATTAAACTCTTGTGTGTGTTTACATTAGCTTCCCAGAATAATGTGTAAGCTTCTGTTGGTATATGAGCTGTTGGTCTCTGAAGGCCTGCTATGAAACGCTGCTGGATTTTACTCTTTCTGCTCTGTGGTTTTGGAGACTAACTTCAGAATGATAGGTTTCACTGGAGTTACGAATCCTCTTGAATTTAGCTTGAGTGGTATCTGCAGTAATTAGAAAAGGTCATTTAGATCCCACTGAATGAAAGGCAGATGAAAAAGGGACACAGAAGAGGCACTTTGTCCTTGGGAATAGGGGTGCTTCCAGCCTCCTCGGGAACACAAACCCTTCTATATCTGTGTTACAGATTTTTGATTTTCCTTGTTTGAAGTTTACAAGATCTGTGCTAAAGATGAATGTTTCAGTTCACATGGGTTTCATGCAAACTTCCTGCATTTCACAGCTCTCCCTTTTCCCACTGGTTTGGTTGACTTACAGGTTTAAATTAAGCCAAAATAGCCAAATGAAACTCATTTGGAATAGTTCTGCCTGGTTTTTGGGTAAAGAGGAGCCTGGACCAAACCATGTACTCAATGGCTTATTTTGCAAGTCTCAGAATTTCATTATCATTTTTGCTAGGACTTTGTGAAGATAAAATTGAAGCTATCAGCCTATATCAATGTCTTTAGGTAGAATGATCTCTTTCTTTGTAGACCTGGTGAAAGGAAGAAGTGAGCTCTGTCCTGATGGAAACAAAAGGAACCAAGGACAAACATGTACTTGCCTTCCTACAACAAATTATCCAAGAGATAATTCTTCGGTCTGGATGGTCCTATGGGCAGCTACTCACATGTTATTGGTGGAGACATGATCATTCTTACAGTCCCTTGCTCCCATTGTCTCTATGATTGACAACTAAATGTTTCTCTATGATGTTCAGGGAAGGAGGTAATACATGCATTTTTTGAATAGTAAGGAAATGACAAATTCTTGGCAAAATCCCTTCTCCAATATGTCTGTGTCACAGTACTCTTGGTTATGGATTGTGAAGGCCTTTGGCTTTCATGTATGAAGTGTTGGTCTCAACAAGAACTTGTTTCCTGCTAAAAATTTTTGAAACCTGTGACCTTAATATTTGCTAAAGGAGGTTATAACTTTGCATTAGAGGCCTGGAAATATTTTCACGTGAACCAATGTTTTCTTAGGGAAATGCTGCACAGGCAATCAAACAAAACCAAAGCAGCTTTGGACTTCTGAGGCTGTGAACTCAGTGCAACTAAAATTTCATACAGACAATAAAATTTCATACAAACTTGTTAATACCGCTCTATATACTACATCAGTGTTTCTCAGGCGGTGGGATATGTGATTTATTTTATAATTATATGGTAAAAATAGGAAAGTAGGCAATTTTTCAGCAGCAGTGTGCTGTGCCTCATTTGTGTTTTTATGTCTGGTTTTGTGATAAAGTAGTAAAATGAGGTTAAACTTGAGGTCCACAAAATAAACCAGCTCCTGAAGGGGGAACAGCAGTCTGGAGAATTTGAGAACCACTGTTCTAGGGGACCTTTATTAAATAGAAGGAGGATGAACAGTGACTTGCAGAAACCTCACCTTCCCAGAGACATGAATAGCAAAAAACAGGACTTGTATTGATAATGTGTAACTGGATATGAGTCAAGCAATTTCATTTCTGTCTGGAACACAGTGCTGATATCAACTAATATACTTGATTGAAGGTTTCCACTAAGCTAATTCATCCTCTCCTCTGTCCTCTAATTTCTCTCTCCCACTCAGTCTTTTTTCCTTTTCAGAGTATTCCATTATAAATTTCAGAATACTTCATGCTACAACACTGAATACAGTATACAATCTGCCGTGTATTACACCTGTACACTTGTGTTGTATATTTATCTTGCACACTAACCAGACAAACTGAGACAGTTTTATATGAACTGTTTTAGCAAATAACTACAAAGAAATCTGGATTTCTCACCGGAGTTTCTTTGCAGGGTCTGAAGGTGAAATTCTGCAGCAGGCTGATGAGAGCAACTTTCATGACGAGGAGAGCAAACCTCATTCCAATGCAGTTCCTTGGACCAGCTCCAAAAGGCAGGTACGTATAGGGATCTATAGTTTCTTTGTTTTCTTTACTGAACCTGGTTCCAGATACAAGAACATGAGAGTTTAATTCTTGCCTGCTGTAACTCTGTTGACTTCAGCAGAGCTAAACCAGGGGTAACTTCACCTAAAAAGTCTTTTTTATAGAGAATGTACTCAGTTTTGGGGTACAGAAACATGATCTGGTTTTAGAAATAACTCCTATCTGCCACACAAATGGTCTAGCAATTGCCCAGCCCCTTGCCATATGGAGGTACTTCAGTTTAAGATCAAATTTCTCTCCTTTCTTCTGACCCCAAGGCTTCATGGTAGTATCTTGAAAGCAAAGTCAGAGGTTGCTTCACTGCACTAGGATCCTTAGTGGCCTCTACAGGTTCAAAGACTGTGTGTTGTTTGCATTCGATCACATGTGGGTGTGAAATCAAATCATGTCCTGAAGAATGGCTGGAGCAGCCCTGTTTCAGGTAGGAATGAATCTTGGGATGAGTTTGGGTGTGGAATGGAATTGGCAAATGGGAAAAGTTGGCAAAGTTTCATGAAAACTCAAGGCACTGTAAGAAATTGCCAGGCTCAAACCTGGGATTGTGAGCTCCTAATATCAACAGAGAAGACTGGGCTCTTGTGGGAGGGTCCTGAGAGGCTGGACCCTGGAAGAAGTGGTGCCCTATCCTGAGTGGCAGCTCCTTGGAGCCTACTCATTGGCTGTCACTGGTACTTGAGTCAGGCAGGTATGACAGAGAGTTGTCTGAGCAACAATACAGGCTGCCTGGGTGTCTTGCTTCAGACCCAGTGCATGAGAGATCTCAGACTCCAGCTTTTGACCTTGCCTGTTTCCCAATGCCTGACTCTTGATTTGCCCTCTGGCCAGTTTTGCATTGAGACCTTCTGGTAACCTAAATGTCCCTACCTCTTATTTGCCTTCTGACTTGTCTTGGACTCTGGCCACCACAGAGGTGTTGTGAGATTTCACTGAATGGTTTTTATAAAGTGTTTTTAAATCCTCAGATGGAACTTGCTATAGGGGTGTGAAGTAAAATCAGTATACTGCTAGGGAGCATATACTGCTAGTCTCTATCTACAGGCATGTCAAATATGTGCAAGCATGAAACCCTCTCAGCAGCTGCCGATGCTGCTGAAGCTAATGAGGGCTCTTCTTAATCTGAAATGGTAAAAGACTGTGTTTTATGGCCAAGAAGATCATGACTTTTGTACACAAGTTTGATTCTATCTGTGCAGCCATAGAAAATTGACAAAGTACGTATGGGTATCAAGTGGTGTCAGAAATGACTGCCAAATGCAGGCGGGACAGTAAAGTCTGCAGCAAAAACAAGGGAACAGCACTAACAATCCCCTCCCATAGAATAGGATACAATGGGTTTTCCTAAGGCAAAACAATTGATAGGCCTGAAAATATCTGACTGAGAGTTTTAGGCAAAGCGTCTGCAGAATAATGAAGTCCAATTAATGCGTGTGATTATCTCTTATATTCATTGTCCAGCTGTTAATGCAGTTATTGTATCACATTGCATTGTGTCAGTACCTCCCCATCACAGCATGGTCTGTCAACAGTCAGGCTACCGCAAAATGTAAGTGCAGGAACACAGATGTCACTCATCTGAACCAGACAAAATATTTCCCTATATCTTCTCTATGTAGCTGTTTTAAAGGGGCCCTTTGAGGCATGGACAGTGGTTCATTCCATGAAACGCCAATATATCTGACACACACTTGTTCATATTGAGCATAATCTTGCTCCTGTTAACGTTGATGAGGAATTTGCAATTGGCTTGAGTAGGAGTGGGTGAAGGTATTTTGATATTTGGACAAGCTCCAAAGGGATCGCTGTGTTGGTCTAGTTCAGCAAAACAAAAGAGGAGTCCTGTGGCACTTAAAGGCTAACAAAGTTATTTATTGCATGAGCTTTCATGGAAGAAAATCCCACTTCATCAGATGCTTTGAAGATGGGGGACTTACAGAATGGGAGGAAAATAAATGAAAACAAAAACTGGAAGTAAAACTGGAAGTTCCCTCATCTTCAAAGCATCTGATGAAGTGGGATTTTCGCCCATGAAAACTCATGTAATAAATAACTTTGTTAGTTTTTAAGTGCCATAGGACTCCTTGTTTCTTTTGATATTCTGAGTCCTCCCTTCCTGTCTTGTTATATACAAATGGATCTGAAGGTTGAATGAGGCAAAGAATTTCTTCAAAGGAGACTGATATTTAAGAATAAATTTAAAGATGTCAGTACACTACTTCTTCCCCAACAGTGTAGATTCTGTACCTTTCTGGTCTGAACTCCTCTGGTTCTGGCCAATATTCCGCGATACGATGCAGAAGAAAGGGTGGGATCATTACCACAGTGCCTTTTGGAATGGTCACTCCATTGATCTCTACGTCTTTCTTACAAACCCTTTCAATCCGCCCTCCAAAAGGGAAGAGCCTGAGAGTTTCACTCAGTACCATGTCAAGATACTCCATCTGCATCAGGGCATCATATGTGGGAGAAGCCTTTCATGGAAAGCAAAAATTATTGTCAGGCCTATGGGAATTTACACGTCTATTTTTTAACTGATCAATTTTAACACCATCTTGTATTCTGCAGTTTACCTCTTGTCACAGTACTTGTCCTAGGTTTGCTGGGGGTGAAGCTGGGAGTTCACCTTGATTTTCCTTCCTAAATGCAAGTTAGTAGAAATCCATACTTATACTGAAAGCTTAGATTGGATAAGGGACTCCACTTAAATACAGAAGATATATGAACACAAGGGTTGCAGTTAATATCAGCAGTTCTGAGCCCCTTGATGTGGCCAAAATATTGGTGAAAAGTGGCTTCAGTAGAGTGACAGACGTACAAGAGCCCAGTATAAGAGATTTAAACACAACTTGGAACCTATGAAAATGACATGAGTTGCCATATTGTTCTGTCATGGGTCCAAGTCTCTCAGCCAGCCTCCCATCAATACTGCCCATATACTTTTCTTTTTATATTTGTCTCCTTCCTTCCTCCCCTTGCCTCTGCTGCTGCCCCGGGAGTGCCTTGTTATTGAATGGCAGGATTAAGAAAGCAGACATATATTGCCTTTCTGTTGAATGGATGGATTTTGATGAGAGATGACTGAGTGAAGTTGGTGGGATGAGGAAACACACAGATGTACATGCAGAGAAGATTTATATACAAGTTGGTGAAATGTCTTCTACTTTCTTCTCACTGTGTTCTTCTGAGCACCCAAAGGATTGGTAAATCAACACTTAATTTTTTTTTTTGGTGTAACCATTTAATTTTTTTAAAGAACAATGTTGCTGGCTTTGAACTTGAGGAAAGAGATTTCACGTAAAGAGATGACATAATTGCTGAGCATCCAGTCCTCTTACCTGATTGGGAAGAACAGATTCTATCTCTTCCTGTAGCTTCTGCTGGACATCTGGATGAGTAGCTAGATTGTAAGTGGTGTAGCAAAGAATAGAGCTGATGGTCTCATAGCCAGCAAAAATAAAGATAATTGCTTGTGCCAGAATCTCGGTATCAGTCAGGGCTGTGAGATGAGAGGAAAAAATCCGGCAGGAAGGTGAAGTTCAGATGCGGCAGCACATAGATGGAGCTGTTTGTGCCACGGTACATATTGGATTTTATGTACATACACACAGATGAGCCTGGTTTATTTTACTGTCCCATGTGGAGGAGCCACAACATTGGGATAGGCAAATTAAATATGACGATCATTGATTTTACTCCCTGGTACTGGGGGGTTGGCGTATTCAGAAAACACCAAGCAAAACATGAAAAAAATCAGAGTTAGCTGTAGTTTCTGTTCAGTATTATAACTCTAGTTCACTCTAATAAAAGAAAAATCACATAAAATTTATAAACCTGTCGCAATCCCTATGAAAGTCTCTTCTGATTAAAGCAGCAGGGCCTAAAGAAATTTATAGGTGTAGATAATGGGTTCAGCCTGATGAGCCTGTTTGGCAGAGAGTTCAATGTAAGGTCGGCAGCTCACTAAAGCCCTGAATCCGGGGGCATGAGTCAGAGCCTGGGATAATCATTACATGGAACGGTTAAAATGGGAATGGCTGTGTTTGGGTCCCAAGCTCATCCCTCACCCAAAGCTTGTAGAAGCTAGAGATTGTCCTTCAGTCCCTCCCAGAAGAATACAATGTGTGTTACTCTGGGATGACCCTGCTAGTTAATGAATCATCAGTGGCTGGGCTCCAGGGGCAACTGTGTCTTGTGCTGTTGAGGCAGAGAAGGGGTCTCAAATGTGCAACTTTTGCAGACAGATGAGAGAAGAAATAAGGAGTGGAAAGGAAGAATCTCAGAGAATACTGTGCCTCCATTCACCCCTGAAAAGAACTGAGACTTTGCTCATAGCAATAAGAAATTCAGTTCAAACGTATATTTGTGGAAGAGGCAGTTTATCTCTGCATATGTTGGTACATTTCAACCCAGTATCTTTCATTGGCCTACCCTAATTAATGTACAACCAAAGATGAAATGGAATGCACTTTTCTCTTTTTTTTTAATGGTAGAAAAGTATGTTCTATGGAGGCAAGTTATGTATTTTATGCAACACTGTTTTCAAATGTATATGAATGGGAATAAATCTCCTCTCCAACAGAATAAGGTGAACAATCCTATTCCCCTCAATTCAGGAGCATCCAAAGGTCCTCACAGTTATAAATAATTTCATGGTGTTACCTTTATAGGAAGAAGCCAACCCATTGCTTTCATGACTGGCATTAGAACTCTGGGAGTCAATCATCAGCTGCAGGAAATCCACTCGGTCCTGGGAAGAGAAGCACCCATTTAGAAGAGAGCTGACAGCAAAGACAGCAGACTTGGATTTTAAATCAGTGTCACAAGGAGCACTGTGCAGAGCCTGGGACTGCAAAGCTAAACCTCTAGTTCAGATTGCCTGGCACCCTTATACAGCTTTACTATTTCTATAATAGGATTCATTGTTCTCTCTAGGACTGGATAGAGGCAGTCCTCTAGTGTTAGAAGAGTGACTGTCCTCTTATTTTCGATGTGAAGACCGTGTTTTTTATGGGGACCATTTTGCTGAATACTGAGTGTTTGTATTCTTGAATATATGTAGTGCTTACACCACAACATCTCTGTCTGTGTCTGCTCCAGCTCTCCTATTCCACTTCATGGGTGATCACATCATCTGCGAGTCAAAAGCATTGCAAACCAAACTGCAATTGCTTTTACCCTGATGCAGCCTGACCTCACTGCTCCATTCTGTTGCGTGATTCTCCTGGGATGTTCTGTCAGGCAAAACTCAGACAAGGAGTCTGGTGGCACTTAAAAGACTAACAAATTCATCTTGAAGTACTCATGTGATAAATAAATTTGTTAGTCTTTTAAGCACCAGAAGCAGACTCCTTTTTTTGCTGAACTGGACTAACACGGCTACCCCTTTGCAAAATGTAGTGAGCGTTAGCATGGGCTTCTGGTTTTTTACTTTAGTTGCATGTTCAGTGCTGTTATGTGAAGAATTTTTCATTTGGGCTAACTGAATGAAAAAGATTTTGTTCTATTCTGGAAAAGTTTTCCTTACCATGGGGGCCTCTTTCTTGCGGTTTTCCTTTATTTTGGTGACTGACCGTGCAAAGAATTCCACGGCATCACTTGGGAAAATGTTCACATTCAGCTTATTAAGAACAGGAGTAAGGAATGGACATACACCTAAAGGTGAGAGAATGAGACCATTATGAGACCAAGGCAGGCTCCTGGACAAAAAGTTCATTTATCTGGAAAAAATTTCCATTTTATGCACCTGCTAAAGTGGGATAATATCCATGAAAGCTCATGTGGTAAATAAATTCATTAATCTTCAAAACTGCCACAGGACTTCCTGATGTTTTGCTGAGATAGATTAAAATGGCTGCCTCATTAGAACCTTCCCACGCAGTTCCTTCTTAAACTCTCTCTGGGGCATTGCAACTTCATACTACCCTTTTCCGAGGTGGATGCCAAACTGCTACAATTTAGGTCTGCGTCTGACTCCTTCCTGCCCCAAGAACATTCCAGTCTCTCGAGCCATTTGTGTCTGGTGTCTTTTTGCCATTGAGACTAGTCTCAGTTATACTGTGTGAGTGCAGAACATTGCAGCTACCACTATCACTCTTCAAGAGAAATAGCTTCCCACCTCAAGAAATCTATGGAAACCACAAACTAATAACAAAGCATGGCATACTCAGGATGAAAATATTGTTATCCCTTTTGTCCTGAGCAGCTAGTCAAAGTTAGGCACCTTGGGGTCATAAAGAGAAACTGGTGATAGTTAGATATTTATTTGAAGCAATTTTGTTTATTTACAAAGTCTTGTCTCTCAGAACACAAAAGGAACAAAGAACAAGAGAAGCCATTTCTTAGCTTGCAGCCCATACATCTCTTTAGCAACCAGATTCAAAAGCTTTCTTTAGCTTGTTCCAGAGCCAAATTTCTGCTTATAGGCTCCTGCTTGATTTTTTTCTTGCCTCTTTTCCTCTCTCTGTTCTTTATTGTGACCTCAGTATCTGTGCATATTCTCACTTGCTGGTCACAATACCCAGCTGATCTCATTGCCCCATGGTGCTAGTTTCTTGGCAGCTTGTATTAGACTGTTTTAGATGTGGCCCTTAACTGTCTCTTACAATTGTCTTAAATGGTGGACATGTTCACAAATGAGATTGAGCAAGGCTTTATTTCAACCCACAAGAAGGCTTCTACCAGCTCATAGTATTATGAAAACTTTTGACGTTCCTTCCATTTGTTTCATTCAAATTGGCTTGAATGTTCTCAAATCCTTCACTGGTCCATATCCTAGGTCAGGAGGCAGTTCCAAATCTCCACCACCCTACTGTGACCCTTCCCACCTGCTATGCTAGACATGGGCCAAATTTTGGTCTTATTTGTGTCAACACAACTGCACAGAATATCTTGTCTGTTCTAGAGATGACCTAGCATTTGGGCATAGCCTGCATATAAATGAGTATGATTTGACCCAGAGAAGACCTTCCTAGTGTAATCAAGCATGGAGAGTGTAGTTTCTCTAGACTTTGGCCAAGCTATAGAATGGAGCAGCATCTACTGTTGTTGCTTCACTCATCCTTACTCAATTTCAAGATCACAAGCTTGGCTTTAGTTTTCAATGAGCTGGAGGCCAACTTACTTAACAAAATGAAGAGTGGGGAGAAGAAGTCAAACTTCACTAGTTTCTTAACCTCCTTGACAAAAGGATCTTTGGGGTTGTTCATGGAGTCGATGTTCACACCAAATGACGTGCTAGTTACAACATCCATACTGTAGGTGCCAAACATGCTGAGAAAAGATGGAAAATAGACTACAGAAGGGGACTGAACATTTGAAACAAGTCATTATAAACTTCCACTTGCTTCCCAAATGACACTTCCTTGAAGAAAACCAAACCCTCAGGAGGCTACTCAACACCAGTATCACATCTGCGGGGAAACAGGGGAATTTCCCTAAAGCCTCACTGTGGACTTGCATAGTCTGGAATCTGATAACCTTCATCTGGACGTTACACAGTGTAAGGTATGAGCTCACGTATACGTCTTCTACTGATAGTCACGCCTGCTCAAGTTCTGTGATTACCTCATAATCTAATGGCTGTCATACTTTAAACGCTAATAGTGAGATAGTGTCGTCTCTGTTTGCCCAAGTAGTAAAATCTGTGGTTTTGGAACCAAGTATGCAAAGTTCTGTTCCCCGTGCTGCATGTATGGTGACAATGAATTTATTACCATTAGTTTTATTATATTCACTCCATTAGTACAAATTCGCTAGGTGCACCCCACACAGACACAGTCCCTGCCTTGACAGGCTTGCAAGTTAAAATTCGGTAGGAACACACCGTATCAACAGCTGTTATCTGACAAGTTCCAGCTTTGCAGTACAGTTACTTACTCTTTCATGTCTATAGGCTCATCTTTTTCCACATGCTTCTGAACATTTCTCACCAAAACCCCCCCATAATGCTTCATGATGGGAAACATCTGAAATACAAATCAGAGCACGCAAATAAAAATGTCATATTTATAGCTATTTAATATAGTGATTTTGCCCCTTGGTTAAAACATGGTTTCTAATAGTCTAGGGGAGAATCACAGGCACTCACAAATATTGTTTCTTTCTGAGGATTTTCAGTTTAATCCTTTCCTTTTTACACTAGGAAGCACAAATGAAACAAGCAGGTTAGGTGTTCCGATTCTCACAGAATAGAACAGATCATTCTGACTTTGTCTCAGTGTGGTCTGTGCATTGACCCAGTGATTTACTTTATGACTGCTCCTCTCTGGGTTTTACCTCCTTCAGCTTCCCACTCGTGAAGGTTGGAGAGAGCACAGTGCGAATCCTCTTCCACTGCTCATCCTCAGCTATGGAGACAGCATAATCCAGCAGTCCTGTCGGACCAAATTTCTGAGGGGAAAAGGCAAGAGCCCAGTTCAAAACTGTAAGTGTGCTAAAGGGTTTCTCTAGAGTGGATGAGAGTTTGCTAAGTAATCCTCTGCCCTTCCATCCGCTCTTTTTTCATATGTCATTGTAAAGTACCAGTGAAAGCTAATAGGTTTCGTAAGAAGTTGTAGAACTGGGAGAGACGGGTCTCAGAAACACTGGCCATGTGTTAGGAATCTGGGGGGGAAAGTATTTGAAAAAACACATTTTTAATAATAATTTTGCCCTTCCTCTAACCTTTCAGTTGTGAGGTACAGTTTCCAATTACATAAACACATACCTATCCACATAAATACTCCCATAATCCCTCCACTTTGCCTCTGCAGGGGCTGCATGAATTGATAGAGACCTGCATGAATGCACATACAGTAACCAGTGGGCACATGTGCAGATATGCATAGAAAGGGTCACATTCAGTTCTTAATTATTCTATTTTGGAATTTGCCCTGCATTTTTTGTATTATAACTGCTGTAAACTAAAGGGTTCACCAGCTTTTGAAGTGCAGTCAAATACATTTCTTTGAGAACCAAGGGACCCTATTCCATTCCCCCCTTCTTCTTTAGTATAGGATTGTAACAATATCCAGTAGGGCAATTCAGTTAATCCCACGTGTGTGTTTATTCTCATGTACTGAGATATGCTAATGCTGTGCATTTCTGATACTATTTGAGATTGTTTTAGTGTGAGACTTTATTACATCTGAATGAAGAATGGTAAAAGAGGAAACTTACTCGCCGGTTGGTAAAGACAGAGTAGCATTCTTTCACCAGCACAGTTTTAATGATTGTAGAATCCAAGACGGCTAGCACAGGTTGTCTGCCTTCATAAACCCTGTAGGAAAAAAAACACACTGCAAAACCTACCTCTGTCAATGGAATGGAAAATAATGAATTAAACTGACATTCCTTCACCAAGTTTTTCTCTAATGTTCATAAGATCTAATCGTCATTAGCATTTTGTAGTAAAGTCCATGACTGGTTATGAATAATAGAAATATTTTTCCTGTAATTTCTTTCATTTATAATCATCAAGGTGCAACTGATAACAGGTTTTCAAACAGAAGTGTGATTTTTAAGCTGATGACGCTCATTAAATTTCTTGCCATTCCTTCTAGTTATGCTATATTAATACTCTAAACACCTTCTTTGCCTCCCTGATGTTTGCATCCTTCAGATACATGAATTTTACAGAACTATCTGCCTCATTTTGCCAAGCAATGCATACTCAGTTACTTAATCTCACTTCATAAATCAAACGTCCATTTCCACTGGAGCTAGAATAGAATTGTTTTTTGTATTAGATTTGTAGTGAAAACATCTTTCCAAAACCAAAGGATTTATGTTTTTCTGTGACACAAGCATCTTGCCTTGTGTCATTAGGAAACATTTCTGTAACATAGAACAGGAATAGAAGTAGGAAGTTCTTTTTCCAAAAATGAATGTACAATAATATATTACCTTTACTCATAACAAAATGTGAAAATTTAAGAGATTTCTTCAAATTTCTTTACAAACCTTCAAGAAAAGATTCAGGTGTGCAAAGGACCAACCACTTCTGACTCCCACTGCAATCCATGGGAGTTTAAGGTGCTGTGACTTATCAGCTGTTAACTCTTGCAGTTTTAGGCATCTGTATTAAGGTTTGAATGGTGTACTGATTTCTGGCATCAAACTCATGAATTTTGCCACTATTCAAAATGCCCACCATTTTCCATTACTTTCAGAGTGTTTGAAGCCTAATGTGTCCTTAGTGAAAATGACTTCCATTTTCCGACTTTGCATGTAAAAATGAGTCTGCTTCTAGTAAAGATATTTGCTGTGCCATATTGTATCCAATGCGCTACTCTTAAGGAACAGGTTGTCCTTGTGCTCTGTGTAGGAAATTGTAAGGAGACATGAGAGGGAAAGTAGGCAGGAAGATGGCTGGTGCATGGATACGTGGATCGATTTAGGGAGAAAGTGGTGGGAAGCAGAATATGCAAAAGTAGAGTAGGGTGGAGGAGGATGCAGCAAACAGGAGGGAAGATGAGGGGGCCCAGAGACGTAGAAGTCACAGAGCAGAAGACCCACTGCCTTTCGTGGTGACTACTATCATCTCATTTGTCGTTTATCTTAGATTTGGATTATAAACTCTTTGAAACAAAGACTCTCTTTCGCTCTGTGTTCAAACAGCTCCTACCACAATGATGTCCTGGTCCATGATGGAGGCTCCTACATGCTACAATAATTCAAATAATAGGTGATATAATTAATGTGTATAGCAGTTTGTGGGGAAAGGGAGGGAAATTGTGATGGGGAAAGCTATCTTCCCTAGACTGAAACTTTTTCAGAGATGTTACAGTGAACAGGTATATAGGTTGCTGAAAACACCAAGGTTATTTTCCAAGCATAGTTAAATTATGGTGACAAAAGATGTAGGAAACATTCAGTGCAGAATAAGACTGGTGGGAATGTAGCTGTATTATCGTTTATTGGGTCACGATCAGGACAGATGTGAGAAGGCAGACCTATCAGTCTGTTTCAGGGGCTTCAAATACACTCATCAGCTGGAGTATTATGGCTGTTTCTGAATGGAGCACCTGTTGTATATATGCTCCATCACAGTTTTTAAAGACGGGTAACAGAACACCAGAGTTATAACAGGATCTTGTTCCTATTAAGGCAATAGAAATTTTATTACTGGCATCACTAGAAGCAGAATCTAGTCATTTGGATCCATATCTGAACACCTTTCATCTGACAGGCCAGATTAAGCTCTGTATAACATGACTTCAAGCTTACTTCTTCTGGTGGATTTTTTCCCACCATCTGGTTTAGATTTTGGGTAAACCATAAAGACCCTGAGATGATAAATACTGCCTAGTAAAAATACTCACCCCCAAAATTTCCCATATTTTTGAAAGCAGTTTTTGTCAAAGTCCAGAAACCCCTGCAAAAGAAAATTTAAAATGGATTTAGAAATGGAGCATGAATATTCAGGCAGAAATTTCAGCAGGTATATGGCAGAAACAGCCCAGGGACTCTGGAGGGTCTGCACTATGAGCAAATGCCGCCTTCAGGTAGATATGCACATTGACTTTGATGGTTATGTTATATATCTATCTATGGCCATAACTTAGATTTAGTTGAGCCTCTTCATTACTTAATTCAGTTATTAGTTCATTATTTATTTCAGTCTGTTCATTAGTGTGATTTCTTTTTTATACCATAAATACAGCTGGGTCAGTTTGATGGCTTAGCCATTTTCTGGGTCTGCCTTTTGCTCTGCCTGGGACTCTCTCTCTTTCCAGGAATGGACTGGACGGAGCATTCCACTGCGTGACTTAGGGTTGTTCAGACAATTCAACTGATGCTCAAGTGGTTTAGTAGTAAAATAAATAAATTTGACTGTGTATTTCTCCTTTAACTGTGCCATATAGGAAGAAAGGAGGAAACCTGCTGAGATAGGAAAGTGAAGCTAGAGTTGACAGCTATGCTGAGAAGACTCCTGAACATACAGCTCCTGAAACCTGTGACTTTGTGAGTGACAAGAACGTCACTGAATATGTGTGGCCGTATATCACGCCTAAGTTTACGGAGTCTGCATGCAAAAAAAAAAAAAATTATGCCAACGGTGAGTCAGCAAACCAGCTACATCTATGTTTGTCTGTATTGATTTATCACCAAGGTCTCACTAGATCCATCACTTGAACTGTATAGTGTAGGTATCATGGTATGTATTACAGAGACTGTGTGGTCTTGGGTGTCACATGAGAGCAGATTTTGTACAGAATGGGTCCATTAGTGCAGTGTAAATACTTAGGTACTGTAATCTGAGAGACATGTATTTCTGAAACCTGCAGTAACTTACCTTGCGATATGCCAAGCTGATCCCAAAGAAAGGCAGGGGTTTTGGCCCAGGAATACCCACTTTCTTAAATACACTGTACGGCCAGATCCCATATCTGTAAAATAATAAAAATCTGAAATCAAAGAACAGTGACAGGGATGTTGGATCTCAAAGCTATCCAGGGGCAGCTGAGCTGTTGCACTGTAACCAGACAAGGCTGTGGAAAATGTGGTCCAAAAACCTGTATTTTGTAAATCTGTTTAACAAACATGGCAAGTGGTAAGCTTCACTGCTGTGATGCACCATCAGAAGGTGAGCCCTGAGGTAAAAGCAATCATCTCATAAAGGAATAATTGGTCCAGTAGAATGGGTCCAAAATGCAAAAGAGGAGCTTCCCTGGACTCATTGCCAACCCAAGAAGAGAAGCCAATAAAGGGAGAGAACCGTGCAAACAGAGCTGGCATATTTTTATTAGAGACAAACCAAAGTCTTACCTGACATTGTCTTCTGAGCAGGACTTTTATGAAGGCTGCACTTTAATTTCATTTATTGTTCCCTGTCCTTAGCCCAATGTCAGTGCAGAGTGTGTCAGGGAGCCCAATTTGATGGGTTTCTGTTTGGATTTTATTGACAGCTTTGCAGATTTCTCTCCTCTGAAGACCCCTTTTTGGTATTGTAAAGTTATTACTCCTACCTCAGGGCTCTCTGCTCCTCTGTGAAAATCTGGGCTGCAGCATTTTGAAATTTGTCTTTGGCTGTGCAGAAATAGCTTTTCAAAATATTTGTTTCTGGATGGAGATTACCAGCTTCCCCTGGAAGAACTTTATCACCAACTGAACATTCTAGCTCTGATGTTTCCCAAGGAAACCTTTGCCAGGACCTTATTTAGGCTGAAACAACATTGGGGATTGTGGTGGGGATTTTAAAAGGGTGAATATATTGAATCTTGCTGATGCTATATTTTATTGTGCATCTCATTGACATTGGAAATTGTACAAGACATTTATCAATATTTATAACTCATTCATTCTCAAATCATGTTATAGATTGAGTAATATTCACCCCAGAGTTCATCCCACTTTTGCCACAATAGATCCTAGAGGAAGACCTTGGAGCCCAAACTCTTCCTGGGTACAAAAGGAGGTTGATGTGGCAAGTGTCTACATGCTTCCATATGCTGAAGGGTCTTGGGGAGTAGTGCTGCCCAAAAGTGTGGTAATGACTTGGAAATTAGCATGGGGAGGGTACACAAATTTAGCACATTCCTTCACATACCAGTACCAGCAGAATTCCATCCACAGCACAACTATGATTCAATACTCTACAGAAAACTCGGATGAAGGGCAATAGCATCAGCATGCTCAGTCTTTCCCCCAGGTGCATATATATTATAACAGAGTTTACTGACCCAAAACTGAAATGCTCCCACCTCTGAAATTTTGCATGGTGTAGGAACTAGTGAGTACAGCACAGGCCTGCGTGTTAGGAGATACATGTTCTATTCTTGGGCATGTCACTGATTTGCTGAGTGATCTAGGGCACGTTAGTTACTTGTTTGTGCCTTAGCTTTTCTTTATACAAAAGCAGGATGATTGTACTTCTCCTCCTCACAGGTTGCCAGGATCCTTAAGTCACTGATGCATGTGTAATGTTTTAAGGTCCCCAGATAGATGGCAATAAACTCCATGCCCAGGTGAGACTACATGGGAGTTTTAGGCTGGCAGAATATAATTACCTAATCTGAAATGTTGCCAGGAAAACACAGATTGACACAAGTAACTGAAAGATGATCTACCCAGTCTGTTACTTTCCATCTGCAGAAAGTGAGTTGTACTCCAGTTTAATCCCTGTAGGTAAGGAGGGAGTTTTCATGGGGGGGATCCACTTCAATTTGATTGGTGTGGAATCTAAGCTACCACAAAATCAGAGTAGGAATAGAAATAATGGGATAATAGAACTGGGTGAAAAATTTGGCATTTGAAATTTCAATAAATATGTCAACATTTCAAATTTTAAGTAAAAAATGGAACAAAACTGTTCAAAAACTTTAGCCTATTTTTAATTATCTTTACTGGATAGTATGTGGGCAAACGACTTCTCTTCCTTAGGTAGATTCATAAATGTTCACAAGACTCTTTGTCTGTTTTGCTGAACTATGCTGACATGGCTGCCCTTCTGGAACTGCTAGAAACTGTATAATTGCTGTATGCTTTTAATATTTAATAAAAATTCCTGTTCAAGTGGGCTGTACTTTCAGAGCAGGGAGATTTAGCTTTTATCACTATTGTCACAGGGAAATTCATAATAGTCATGGTGTGCAGCCAAAAGACACCTAGGATGTCCTAAATGGCCATGGGTTTATTAAAATATCAGGGTTTGGATCAGGGCCGTCCCTAAGGGGGTGCGGGGCCCTGGGCGAATCGGTCTCTGCGGGGCCCCCACCCGCCCCAGCACTGGGGGGTGGGGCTGGCCAGCCCAAGGGAGTGTCTGACAAGGCACATCATTCCCTAACCCCTCCAGGTTCCTGTTGCTGAATATCAGGAGCCAAGAAGCTCCACAAATAGGAGTAGGAGGGAGGGTGATGGATCATACTGTTCCTGGGACTTCCAGCCCTGCCCCTCCCATGAACTTTGCTGTGATGCTTGCCTTCCCCACAATCTTCTGAGTGGCAGCATGAGAGTGGGGAGCAGGGGAGGGTAGAGTGGGGTATCAGGAGACTAAGAGAAGTGCAGCTGAGTGGCAGGCACCAAGGAAGGCAGCACAGCATCTGCAGTTTCCCATGCTGTTCCTGCCCTAGGCCAAATGCCTGGACCTGCTGCAGGGCAGAAAACTTAAAAAGGCTCTGGCCTGGTCCCAGCTTACAGGTGCATGCGAATCAGGTGAGGGAAGTTAGGGAACCCATGAGGCAAACAAGTCCATTTTACTCAAGATGGGAAAAGCAAGAAGGATCCACTCAAAGAAAAAGAATAAAATACAAGATGAAAGTCGTGTCTGATCACCAGCCATTTACAATGATCACATAGGAGCTCTGAGGAAGCAAGATACAGGAAGTTCCATAGATTTACTTGAGAGTCAGCAAATATAAAAGATGGGTAAAAAGATGAAAACTTACCCAGTATGTGTGGTAGAAAGAGCAGGCAACACTAATTGTCACCTACTCACCCTGGGATGGATAGGGGGAATTCAAACATCAAGAGATTAATTTTAAAACACAATATAATCTTGCCCCCCCCCCCCCGACTGATTTTTGCCATTCTTGTGATTTTTGATCTCTTGAAACTGGCAATAATAATACCACACACTTCACTCAAGGAATTCTTTTCCCTAACTGTATTCTTCGTGCTAGTGTAGCAGGCTTCTGTAGCCACAATGTAGGGACACAGAGATAAAATTAATTGAATGTACCTTTTAAAGCATCTGTTAGGCAACAGTGTATCTGTTTGTTAATATCATAACTGAAATAACTAACTCGGTTTAATAGACATTGTAACCAATGTCCAACAAAGCTCGATGCTGTAAATTTAGAAATCTATTTTGTATTCTTGATAAAAACTTCTTTTAAGTGTATACTCTGGAATTTCATTTAAATGTGTGAATAAGATATGTGAATGAAGGGTGTGTGTGATGGAATCAGTTAATACCAGCCTGTCCTGATGAAATGCAAGTACTACCTTAGTGGCTAAGTGATGCAAAGAAGTCCCACAAAAGCGAGGGTCCACCCCAGAAAGAAAACACAAAGCAAAAGTCATGTCTGTAAATGGCTGGTGATCAATGATCACACAGGATCCCTGGCCCAGCCTGCCCTCCAGCCTCACCACCTGGCCTCGGGGGGGTTGGGGGGACAATCCTTGGCCTCATCTGCCTGCCATCCTCTCGCCTGGCCACCAACCCAGCATGACCTTGTACCCAGAGGGGCATGTGTGATGGTGTGCACCCTGGGTTATGATCTACATGATTTTCTTGTTCACTTATACACTGGAATTGTATGATTTGCTGCCAATTGCACCATGCAGTGTTTTTGTGTGGATGCTAATAACCTATTCTACATGATTTCCATGATGATATGTTTCCTATAACTTCATACGTGTGAACAAACATGTAACATGCTTTCTATGGTTCAGGGATAAGGAAAGAGAGAGAGGTCTCTCCCAGCAGTGTCAGACAGAGACAAAGGTATGCTAATGGAGGTGCCTGTGAAGAGACAAAAGAATCACCTTAGCCCTGAAATGGAGGGGCTGAGGGGTTTGGAAACAAAGACTGAGACAAGCATCTGATGAAGTGAGATTTTCTCCCATGAAAGCTCATGTGAAAAATAAATCTTTAAGTGCCTCACAACTCTTTGTTTTTTTGTTTTGCTGGACTAGACTAACACGGCTATCCCTTTGGAAATTGAGACCTGAAAGTTTTTAAAGTTTTTTGAGCTGGGACCCTCCATCTTGAAACCACTCCAAGCAAGATATGGGCCCCGCCTGGCCTCAGGTACAGACTAGCTGTGCAAACATCTAACCGCCAAACACCTTGAGCATAAACTTGTTTGGACTATGAGGTTAGTTTAAGTAGAAGTATTAGGTTAGTATGCGTATTTTGCCTTTTATTTTCTTGTGGTCTCTCCTGATTTACTTATACTGTGATTCTGCCATGCTTGGCCATATTCTCACTTAGAATTATAATCTGATCAATAAACTAGTAGTAGTTTTCCCTAAAGCTGTGTGATCTTTAGAGGGTATGAGTGAAGGAGGCTGGGCACAATCCTTTTCTTTGTTAAATGGAGGGGCTTGAGTGTGTGGTGGTTGGGAGTGGTTCCCGATCTCTGTAGACAGTGGCTCCTGGTGTAGTAACAGGGGCTGGGGGTGCTTGCTGGGGGACCCTCCCTCAAGTAGCCAGAGGCATGGACCCCCTGCCTGGGACCGACCGTACGCAAGAGGCTGGAGTGGACTGACTCAGGAGTGAGTGGTCACTTGGCAAAGGGAGATGAATCAGGGTTCAGGAGTGGGAACTGGGAGGTCACAGCAGCACGCTGAATGGGATCTGGGGAGTGGTCTGTCACAGCATGATCCCTGCTCTACCTGCCCCCCACTAGCCCAATGTGAATCGGTGCCCAGGGGGAGTCTTGGATCCCCAGCACCCCTGTCCCCCTCCAGACTCCACCCAGTACTTACCTGGCTGTGTGTTCCCTGGGCTGGTGCAGGCAGTGTCTGCCGGAGGAGGAAAGGGTTAAACTTCCCTCTCCCCTCCAGCTAATTGCTCAGCTGGATCCAGGGGGAGGGTCAGCAGGTAACTCAGGGGCAGAGCAGCCTCTGAGTGAGCCTGCCTTTGCAGGCCAAAAACATTCAGGCTCACTGTAGGAGAGGTGGGGCTCGTGCTGGCTCCTGCCATGGGGGGGTGCAGGCCCCCAAAAGCGCATGGCCCACGTCAAATGTCCCCTTTGACCTACCCTAAGGAAGGCTCTGGTTTGGATCAGGTAAGGACCCCAACTAAAGCGAAGAAAGTACATGGGGGCAAGAGGAAGGGTTTGTCCTTGCATGGCACAGCCCACCTCAACCTAAGTCATGCAAAGATGTTCAAGAATTAGGTGGTAACAGTTTTGGAAGTCAGATATTGCTGAGTTTTAGGCACTGGATAGTTGCCAGCACAGATCAGATAAACAGACTGTGCTATTGACCGCATTAATCAATAGGCACACTTAAAAACATGCCATCTTTGTCTAACTCTGTTAGTCTATCAGTTTCCTCCAGGAAGGTAGGTGGGAAAAGCGGGCTTAATAAAAAGATCCCTCAGCAACTTGTCAGAAACAATGAACTTCCAATCTCTATAAAGTATTTTTCTAGAACAAACTCCATGACACCTCAGTCCCTGTCATGCCATGAAAGGGAGGGCAGCATTGTCAAGTGAGAAACCAGATTGTTCTCCTGGACCCTGTTTTCTTGTATTGTCTTTCTGCTACTCTTTACTGTTAAAGAGTGTTTGTCTGTGTATTTACATATGTAAATTTATATAAACTCTCTGAGGCAGGGTTATCTCTTACTATGTGTTTTGACAGTTCTTAGCACAATGGGTCTGTGATCCGGGCTGGCACTCTTTGTGCTGCTATAATGCAAATAATAGATGATAAATCTGCCTAAACCTTAATAGACAGTTCTTTAACTAACCTAGCAGATATAGTTTTAAGGAGATCCAGAGCTTGGAAGCTGAAGCTAGAAAAATTAAGACTAGTAATAAGGCACGCATTTTTAACACTGAGAGTGATTAAACATTGGAACAACTTACCAACATCTGTGGTGGATTCTCCAATAATTGCTGTCTTTAAGTCAGGACTGGATATCTTTCTAAGAGATCTGCTGTAGCTGAAACTGAATTATGAATCTGGGGCACAAATATTGGGGAGATTATTTGGCCTGTGTTATACACAAGGTCAGACTAGACTAGAAATGATCATAATGGTCCCTTTCTGGCCTTAAGATACATGAATAATACAAGTATCCATCATTATCTCCAGGCTTTGTTATTACCTTCATACTTTGTAATGAGATCATAACAATTCACAAAAATACTCCATTTGCAGATCTTCCTGGGTTGGACAAAGAACAGATAAACCATCCTTTTTCCCCATATGTCTTCCAATGAGGTTTGCTAACCAGAGTCCCTTTGAATTGAGCCTCTCAGAGTCTGTAGCTCCTCAAACTCCACAGTACAGGGGCAGCCATGTTAGTCTAGTGCAGCAAAGCAAAGGAGTTCTGTGGCATTTAAAGACTAACAAATTTATTCATTGCATGAGCTTTTGTGGAAGAAAATCCCATTTCATCTTCTCCCACAAAAGCTCATGCAATAACTAAATTTGTTAGTCTTTAAGTGCCACAGGGCTCCTTGTTTGTTTTGCAGTATACAGACAGATCTACACTTATGGCGGCAAATTTACCACCATCAATCGATAGATCAATTGAGTGGATCAGCCAGGAGACCTGCTTGATAGATTGGTAAGTCGACTGGGTAAGACCACCCCCTGAAAAAAAGTAGCTCTCAGTAGACAGGAGACTATTTCCTGTCAACTCAGTGCACTGTAGACACCATGATAAGTAGGTATTAGGCAGTCTAAAGGAGATACGCAAGTTATTTGAGTAACTTGCCAATCATCCTTCGACTGCCACTGGAAACAGTGGTGCATCTCAACCAGGGCCAAGTTACATTTCAGACCATTGGAATTAAGATATTGACAGTTCTCAAAAATCTTGAATTCAAGAGCACAAAAAGAAAAGCAGTCTATGGAACTATACTTACAACAGCAGGAGAGCTAGGAGAGTAATCAGAATAGTCCAGGTCTCAATGGAGAAATATGGAAAGAAGTTCATCTTAGCTCTGATTCTCTCTCTCTCTCTCTCTCTCTCTCTCTGATCAGTCTGACTTTGTTTTTCTCTTCTTTGCCCTTGACTAGGTTGCCACACTAGGGAGGAAGAGAGTTTCACAACTGTTAATCCGTTTTGTCGGTGCTCATACGAGTCAGTGGTGTTTAAATGTATCACGGCCGTCCTTTTATTTCATGTAAAATGGGAGGAGCAAATGCCAGAGCTTGTGGAAACAGGCATATCTGGAAAGGTTATATTACCTCTATCTCTTGTGATATCAGAACACCAGAAACTAATCTCAAGGGGTTTAAATGTCTTCCAAACAAATAGTTCAATCCATAAACAGTCAGTAATTCCTAGCCTGTGTGAGGGATGTTCTGTTATTATGGTGCTAATTGTATAGCCTTTAAAAAGGCCAGATCATCTACCTGATCTCCTACATAACACAGAGCAGAGCACTCATCTCATCCAATAAATTGCTGCATTACATGTTTTTATTTGAGCTAGAGCATCTCTTTTTAGTTTCTGATAAGTAGTAAGAATTCAAAAAATCCAAGGATATTATTATTCAGTAACCATCACTGTCTGAAAGCTTCTTGTCTCTTTAAGGGAAATAAGTATAAATAAAGTTATAGTAAATAAATACCGTTCCCATTAAAATAGTGCTGAAATCAGGACTCAGAGTTGGACTGAGCAGAAGTTAGATGTAGCAGCAATGCATTAAACAATCACATCTCCAGTAGTCCCGTCATTTTAGTCAGAATTTAAACTTTTGTTTAAAAAAAAAAATCTAGCTCTACTGAAGAAAATCTGCTTAACACAGACCAATGCAGTAATGTCCTAACGAGTCTGCAGATAGAGGGACTGAAACCAGGGGAGCATGCTTCTCTACTCTCTAACACCAAAGTAAGTCACTACAGTTCCTTGTGATTTATACCAGTGTTAATCAGAAACAAAGTGAACTTCCTATTCATGAATGTGGGGTGTTGGGGGTGTTCACAGTTTAAACAGCGACATTGTTGATTGTTGCAACTGAGTAGAATTTGAGGCTGCCTCATGACAGCATCTAATAAACCAGGGGTCTCAAACACGCAGCCTGTGGGCCACATGCAGTCCCTAAAGCTATTTCCTGTGGCCCACAACGACACTATTTTTAATGATATTTGCAATATCATTGTATGAAAGAGTTTCAGTGGTCTGGCCCTCGGGCTAACGTACTAGTCCTCATGCAGCCCTCATGGTGATTTGAGTTTGAGACCCCGACAATAAACCCCTTCCCACACAACATAAAATCTTTGAACAACAAAATTTTTTTAACACTATCTACCTAAGTTTCTCGGTACTCTGAAGCACTGTGATAGGATTTCAGTGGCGATCAAAGTGGAATATTCTCCCACAAAGGCTCATGCGATAAATAAATTTGTTAGTCTTTAAGTGCCACAAGACTCCTTGCTTTTTCTAAAATATCTTGTGTATCTCCCTTTGATTGCCTGCCACCTACTTAACCTTCATCTCAGCACTACTCCAGTTGCCAGGGTCGTCTTCAGTGATCAGTTTCCTGATTGGCTGAGTGGGTTTTCACAGACCCCCCCCCAGTAGGATTGGGAAGATCAATCTGATGGCAGTGAAGTCTAGCCCCAGGTGTTTACAGAAGGGGCTTCTTGTCCACACAGACACTCAGGAGAAGATAACTATGTGGGAATGTCAGCAGTTCTAAATGTGCTTTTTTAATTGCCATAATAGTAGGAAGGGCAACCAAAGTGTTCTTTAAGTAGATGGCTCCTGTATTATTATTTAGGCCTGTTCTAGGAATAAAACATTGATGCAAGAACATATGTTTCATGTTCACTCATGGGTGGAGTGATGTGTGGATAAGACCAGAAAGTACCATGATCTTATTTCAGGAAAATCTGTATTGCTTTCTACCTTCCCCAGCTTTTGCTGTGAGCTTTAGGTACAAATCAGTCCCAGATTTATGTTGATTAACTCAAATGTCTTTAAAATATTATATGACTAGGTAAGTTAATGACAGGATTAGGTAAGCACATGGCAAGTTAGTTTCCTGTTCTCCTTAGGCGAGGAGATTGGACTATGTGATCCAGAAGACATTTTCCAATGCTATTATCTAGGATTCTTCAACAGTGACTGGTCACCTCCAGGATCAGGGAGTTGCCAAGGTTGTACATGCCACCTCCTGAGATATGTAAGCAGAGGTTAAAGTAAGCTGGAACGTCCCAGAACGCAAACGGGCCAGAGTTCCAGAATCTAGAAAAATCAGGCCCACGCATGCACGAAGGGGGCCCAGATAATACGGGAAGGGGGCTAAGAGATTAGGACGGCTCCAGGGCCCTCAAATTATACTTTAACCATTGTATGCAGGAGTCAGCTCAGACACAGTTCAGAATATGGACTGGTGACTTAATGTTTTCCTGGCTTTCCACAGCAGCCAGCTTTTTGCAAAGCAATCATAAATTACCTGATACCAGGGGTTAAAATAAGCTGGAATGCCCCAGAACGCCCCCTAAAAATAGACGAACACGGGAACGCAGCACTCCGGTGCGTTCCCCCAGGGCCGGCTCGAGGGGCGAGCCTGGCCGCCCCTCCCCCCTTTCCCCAGAGCCTGCGGCAGCCCCCCCCCTTCCTGCTGGGCCTGGGTGGCGCGTGCGGCCTGGACCCAGTCTCGGGCCCATGTCCCCTTTCGCTGGCCGGCCAGTGCTGTAGTCTCCCTCCCCCCAGCCCAGCCTGGCTCAGCTCCTCAGCCACCATGGCGGCGCAGGTAAGGGGGTCCTTTTTGGGGGAGGGTTGAGGACAGTTGGGCAGCCGGTGGCTAGCGTGGGGGAGTGGGAAGAAGGGGTCGGGATAGTGGGCTGGGAAGGTGTGGAGGGGGTCGGGGGGCTGAAGGGGGTGAAATGAAGACGGAGACCTGGGGGCTCGAGGGTTAGCAGAGCTGGGGTGGGGACATGGGGGCAGGGAGCTCAGGGAATAGGGATTGGGGCTGAGGGAGACATGGGGAAGGAGTGGTCTGATAGGGAATAGGTGTTTCAGGGGCAGCAGCTGGGGTGGGGGCAGGTGTTTGGGGTGTGCAGTAGCTGGGATGGGTGAAGAGGGCCCAGAAATTTAGGAGGGTTTCACCCTGGCTGATCCCCTCTCGACTTTTTTTTTTTTTCTTTTAAGTCCAGTCATGTGAGTTCTCAAGTGCGGACAGAGTCCCTCGGGTGTTTATTGATACAAGAAATACCATAGGCTATCTAAACATTTGTGTAATTATAAGGGCATGCAAGTTCATTAACTAACAGGTATTTTTTCTATCTTATGCAAATACAGGAGGCCAAAAACAGAGCTGTCAACTTTCCTCATGTCCAAACCTAGATTTCCTGTAGAAATTGCTTGAGGAGGAACTCTGGGGGGATGGCAAACACCTTGAAAATCCTCTGAGGGGAATCCTCTGGGTTCCACAGGAGCCCAAGATCTTCTGTGGAGGGAGATGACCTTAAGTGCCTGTTCTAGGGCTGTTAACAGCTTTCCCAAGTCCCACATAGGATGATTAGCTTATTTAGCTGGTTAAAAATGAAGCAGAGATCTCCACTGCTAGCAAACTCATATGTTTAATACCTTCTGTTCATTTTAACAATTTCAAATCTGACCACAAAGAAAAGAGAGGAAATTACTATCTTGTAATGCCAAATTGATTTTATTATATAACGTCTGCATGTGTACATGGGTGTGAGGGTTGCACACCTGAGTATGTGCAGATTTGAAAAGCCTATGATCTTTTGGAAACGTCCATTATGTGTGAGTAGATTCCAAGTAATTTGGCAACTTGGTAATTCCCAAACAATATTTAAAAAATGGAAGTAGTGTAAAAAAATCAATGGCATGCAAACTAATCTTTTGCTCTTTGCACGCTTTTGCTTATTTGTAGGTTTACAGCGCTAGATTGATTTCTTAGACTTATTACCAGGTAAAAGAGAAAGGGGACAACTTTGCCTCATTCCGCCTTCCCAACAAAGTATACATAAAAGGATTTCATTTGTCAGTTGTTGCAAAAGGGGTAGATAAAGGAGTTCAACACAGTTAGGAGAAACAAAAAAACACAGGTAAGAAAAAAAATAGTTATGAACCCTGCACCTTATCTAGGATTATCAGAGATAAAATGACTGATGACCTGCCTAGTGACTGAGCTTGGTGAATTAAGTGAAATATTTTCTTTTGCTATCAGCAGCAGTTCTGCCTTTCACAAAACCCACTTCACCTTTGTAAATAATTAAAGGGATTGCATCATTTAAGCAAGTTGTGAGAAGTTTTCTGAATGTTTCATAATCTGCACTTAACAGAGAAATAGGAGGGAAATTTCACTACTTTTGACTAACTTTATCTTTCACCAAAATTAATGAGACATTCTTAAATCAGAAGAAATACATTCCTGTCAGAAAGTTTCAACAAAGAATTTAAGTAGGCTCTCTGTGCGCAAAATCTCTGGATAAAGTTTTTTTAAAACTACTTATGCAGACTTTGGTTCAAGAGTGCCACTCCATTCCTGAATTGGGCTCTGATTCGGGAAGCACCCTGATGAGTAATTGTAGTTAAGCACTTGCCTAGCACCCATCCTGAATAAGGATAGATGTAAGAGTCAAGACAGGGTGGCTGTCCCAGTTCAATTTCTTGCTCTGCCACAGACTAGTTTGTAATCTTGAACAAGTCACTTTGTCTGTCTGTATGTCAATTCCCCATCTGTAAAATGGAGATAATTAACATTGCCCTACTTCACAGGGTGCAGTGTAGTACATTGAAAGATTCAGAGGCCTTTAGATACCACAGTGATGGGGGACCATATAAGAACCTAAAATAGAATTACCTTGCTTAAGTGCTTTTCTGAATAAGGGCCAGAATTATGAGCTGTTATTAATAGCTTGTCACACTTCAACTTTTTTTCTTTTTGAGTCATTGGGGAAGGTTTTAGAGAGGCAAGTGAAACATGGATGTGCCCTTAAATTAACTCTCTTACTGTATTGCATCTGGAAAAAAGTAATCTGACTTAGAAAGGGCTTGGCCACTGCAGTGCAAGACCTGATGCAAAACAGGGTATCTGTCAACTGTATTCTAAGATCAGCTGGAAAGGACAACATCCTAATAGCAGAACAGCCTATACAAAGCTGATGTTCACAGGCCTCAAACCTGTGCCTGTAAGGCCCTTACTAATGCTCTAATCATGTCCACCACCCAGCAGCTCATCTGAGGCCCTGGAGAAAGCCACTAGTGAAGTGCTAGCTCATAACCGCTCCCCCTTTTCAGCCTTGTCACTTGGCTGGAATGCACTAAGCCAGCAAGTGTTATGTTTTAGGTGAATTAAAGTCCGGTAATGGGCGGCAGCATACTTAGAGCTCTGTATTTAATCTTTATTGAAAGAACTGAGAGCAGGGGGAACCAGACGGACAGGTTTCCTTAGCACTAAAACAACCCTCCCATTTATCACTGTGGCAACCCCAATAACCCTAGCTAGTCCAAAACACCACAGAAAGAGGCACACAAAGTTGTTTGAACAACTGGGTGAATCCTGGTTGGGTTAGGGTTACCAGATACCAAAGTATGGAAGACACTGGAGGACACATGGAGAAAATGTAGTATTAATGTATTATTCTTCTGTTTTTAGGGGGTCCTGGAACACTTCCCCCAAAAATAGGGTGTTCTGGGGCATTCCAGCATACTTTAACCCCTGTAAGTAAATAGCCAGACAAAATCATGTATTCTTAAAATGCCTGCGGGACAGAGAATTTCTTTTGCCTGACGTCCGGCAACCCTAGGTTGGGTGCTGTTAGTGACCCTGCCTAATTATCTAATCCTGCCCTTCTTATCCCAAACCCCTGCCTGTACCTGGTTCTTGCTTGCTTCATTCCGGATTCCTGTCTCTATGGCCCTCTCTGATGTTGACTCCAGTTCTGACCTTGAGCTTGGCATCTGACTTGCCATGGCTCTGATCACCCCACTCCCTACAGTTGTTAATTTATATGGACTTCTTGATATCTGCAAGATAAACAAAACAGGATTTTGCAGCCCAGACAGTGTAATCTCTGCGTAAGTGAATTGGGGGGGGGGGCGGTAGTTCTGCTATTGTGGGGAACTTTCCTGGCTCTTACATGACCCTGGTGGAGTTGGTTAGCAAAAGAATCTGAGTCCTTGTTCCCACTTCCTTTATCCAGAGGCCTGCCTGACCAAGCACTCCCCTCCCACTGTACTGTGTGATAGAAACAAGGAGTCCCGTGGCACTTTTAAAGACTAACAAATTTATTTATTGCATGAGCTTTCGTAGGTGAAAATCCCACTTCATCAGACGCTTAATGTGATGAAGTGGGATTTTCTTCCATGAAAGCTCATACAATAAATAAATTTGTTAGTCTTTAAAAGTGCCACGGGATTCCTTGTTTGCTTTGCTAAACTAGACTAACACAACTGCCACTTTGGCACCCTTGTGATAGAGTCCCTGTTACCCTGACAAGGACCCCTGGGTGAGGATCTTGTTGTGGTCACTTAGGGCAGAAGTTTGGGTGCCCCCCCCCCGTGGAGTCATTACTCCATCTGGACTGGGCACTTCCCTGCTCACTAATTTTTGCATTCAGTTCAAAGCAAATATAACTGATTAAATGGCAGTCAATTTTAAATAAATAGAAAAGAGAAGAGCTGTTAAAAGAAGACAGCTAAGGCCACTCCATGGCCTGAGGGACTACATACAGCAGTCTCTGGAAAGTAAGGGACTCGACCCAGGTCGTCTGCCTGCCTGCGCTGCAGGGATCTGGCCACACACCCTGAGACTTAAGGGGGCTGGGCCTTGTCCCAGCATTGTCTCCCCTTTTGGGGGTCATGATTCCCCCCAGTATGGCTTGCAGGGCCTCTTAGTTGGTGGTGTTTCCAGGGCCCCCTCTCACTCTCCCCAGCTACTCACCGCATCCAACTCCAGACAGCTTCAGCCCCTCCTTCCAGCCCTAAATCTGCTTCATGGTGGCTCAGCTCAACTCAGTCCTCTTGGATGCTCCTTGGGCCCCCCTGGTTCTGCTGCTGTGGGTCTGTTCAGCCCCGCTCCCTGACTTTTTCTCTCACCTCCCAGCCTCTGGCTGCTTTGTTTTTAGCTAGTCCCTGCTCTCTGCACAAGCAACCCCACCCTACAGAGGAGGGGACCCCTGCTGCCCTTCTGGCTCCCTCATTGACCTGTCTGCCCTGTCAATCAGTCTGACCTGGTGCAGTGGCCTCTCCCCACTGGCCCTGAGGGGCTGTCCATTTCAGAGTCCCTTTGTTTCCTCAAGAGATGCCAACTAGCCCCAAAGCCTCACTAAGTTTCAAGAAGGGGCTAGTAGATACCTGACATCTGGATTGAAAAGGAATAAACTCACAGAAATAGGATAAGTAGGTGGCTAGTAAAATTAATAGATACAGATTGATCATCCATATTGTATACACAGGCAGTTTTTTGGTGATTGAGTAAAAGTGATGCGGGTTAACAAAGAACTTCAGAAACTGCTGTGACTATCATTTTCTTCTAGAAGATTCATTAATGTTATCGCGTTACAAATCATATACATCACCCCATTTGTTACTGCTGACTAGGTCATCTTTGACCCTTGCTGCAAAATTATTTGTATTTTTCATTCTTGAAAAAATGAGCAGTATATTGTGTCTACACAGGAGTCTGATGCAGTTTAACTAATTAATTTTTTATTCACACCTACTTAATTTGGATTAATTTTCCTAAGTCATCCCCTGTAAACAAGCCCAGGAGGTCAATTAATTATAAACATTAACAACACATGACATGTGATTTTTGAGATTTTTATTAACAAGAAGAATTTCTTGCCCAAAAGAAGTGCTTAGTAAGTTATATTTTGCATGAATATTCTACCTAGTCCTACACCAATCAAAACAGGTGCTGCTGATAGGGAAAGGGCAGATTGAATGTATGTCCCAAAAGCTAGGTTTTTGTTTATAACAATTATCTAAATCATTTGACTGATTGGCTTATAAGATAGAAAGAAAATAATAATGCTCCACTATGTGTAGTAAATAGCCTTCCTCTTACTTTGTGACATCTTCTTATCAGTGTGACAACTAAGTGATTGATCTTGTCACAAATGTAATAAGTAGGACTCATATCAGAAAGTGCCTAGCAAATAGCCGTACTGAGAGTATCAATAAAAATGCCTAAATAACGCAACTTTCATTGTAGTCATCTTGTTCATTATCACACAATTCTTCCTTGGTCTTTGCCACACTCAGAATTTTGCCCTGCTTTATTGATTAAATGGCTGCATGATCTTGGTGATGATCAAATTAATAACCATGACCTAAAGTGATCCATGTAATCATAATAATAGGTAGGAATTGCATTACTTGTAATTCACTTTGCAGTAGGAAGCTTTGATCAGGTTAAGTAAAGGACCAACTTCAGTGAATTAAATGGAAGATGCTGTATGTGAATAATTTCAGTGGTCCAGACAGAACATTTTTTCCAGCAAGAAGTGATCATATTATTCAGAATATGCATCAGAGAACCCCTTCAAGCATTCTGTTCTCTATATATTACACACTTTACTTTTATTAACATATGACCCAAGAAAGAGTTAGTTTTTAGGATATAATCTCACCACATTCCAGTCAGCTCCACAGCCCAACAGTTGCCACACTTCTTCAAATATCATTACAACAACAAGAACAAAAAATAAAACCCTGCCATTCCTTGTCATTCACTCCTCCCTGCCCCAGTAGCTCTAGTGATTTCTACTTTCAGCAGAAAAGTTCCCACTGCCTCTTGGATGAGACGATGATTCTCTCTCCAGATGGAGGACTTTCATTACAAGGGAATCAGAGACATTGAGCAGCTCTTCTGTGGAATTCTTCCTTTCTACACATTCCTTAAATCTGATTGTATAAAAGCTATTCACAGTCACTGCTCAGTGACCCAGCTTACATTTTGATAATCATATTTTTCTGTAGTTAGTAAATGCCTTCAGAATGAATGGAAATTTTTCCACTGTATTGATAGCAGAGGCCTACTGAGGTGTAAACATTCTGCTGGTACTCTGGAAATCTGCTGTAAACTCTGTTGGGTCTCACTCCTCTGACTGTGAGGGGCCAGTTCTGGGGACTAACTTCAGAACAATAGGTTTTTCTGGCATTATGAATCCCGTGCTACTCAGCTTGAGCGGGATCTGCAACAGGAGGGGAGAAAAGAACATTTGTTGCCCAGAAAATAAGAGATTATTAAAGAGACATTACAGCACAAGCCTTTGTTTTTTCTTTTTTTGCCCAAAATCCAGTTTGGATTCACCCAAAACCTTCCTCACAGTTACAAGTTTTACAAACTTGGAAATGCTTTTGATTTTCTGCCATTGTCCCAATCCAGATGTTACTACTTGCATGGAATTTTGGTAAGGAAGTTTAATCCAGCCCTAATGGGTCCATATGTGGGAAGTGCTGAGTGTCTCCTGGCCTAAATGGAAGCTGTGGGTGTTCAGCATTTCTTACATTCACGGTCATCTAATCCTTTTCGGCCCCCCTGCTGGAGGCACCTCTCTACCTTGACACGCCCATTTCAAAGAAAAGTGTCACCTGGGAAACAAGGGCAGTAAATTTACACCTGTCAGCATTGCCTATTGAGGCAGCTCAGGCTCTAGTACTGACAGAAACAACAAGACTTAATCCTCTAGTGGCTAGAAAGGGTGGGAGGAGGCATAACCAATCAGGACCCACCAGGTGAGATAAGATAGTCCCCCCCCCCCCAGTGATTGCTGGCTGAATCTAAGGCAGAAGTGTTTCTCCAATCCAATGCTAAAAGCACTCTGACCTGGGTCAGGGCCTCACAATCTGACTGCACCTTTAGTTAAAGACTGCAACAAATTGTTTTTATTGTGGCGTTAAAAGACCAGGTGGCCATTTTTTAACTGCATTTCCACTAACAGTAACAGGATTAGCAAAGCAGTGTGAATGTGTTTTGCTCCTGTGGCAAAACCTTAAATTCACCTGCTCTGTGTTTTGCAGTTCTTCCACTCTTCTGTCTTTCATAATTGCTTAATCTCAGTGAGCTCTGTAGTGAAATTTAGCATTCCCCATTCTTTGTAGTTTTCTGGTAGATAGCGTGTTCCATAGGTCAGGGGGTAGGACTGACAATATGGAAACCTGAACCTTTTTTCTTAGCTCTGATACACTAGTTGTCTTTCCCTGTGCATGTACTGCTTCCTAACTAGGATTCCCTATGTGTAAAAACAGAGATAATGATGCTCATTTACCTTACAGAGATCTTTGAACTCCATAGATGAAAGATTCTATGTTACTGCAAAGTCTCAAGCATTATTCAATGATTGTCATGTCATTTGCCTATCTAATTGTGTCAAGTACAGTGCTGGGGTTTCGGGATGGGAATTTCTGTAGGCAGAATTAAAATGTTGGGCATACCAATGTTCTTTTTAGGTAGCATGAACTCTTTCTATGTTAGTCCTCTGGAAAGCAGTAGGTTTATTAAACCTTATTAAACTACAGGCACCAATGACAAATGCCCACTTGCATTTCTTCTAAGAAATGTCTAAAAGACATCCATCCTTTGACTTATAAGCACTTTTGAAATGTCATTTGTGTCCCTGGCTTATTTCTGATCACTCGTGTAGACCACATGATTCACAGCTAAATTTTCCTCCTTGATGCCCAGGGAAGGCAGGACATTGGTTTTTGTAAAACAGAATGTCTCCTAGTTTCAGGAAATGATAGATCCTTGGCAAAACCATTTCTACAGCACATCTGTCACAGTATGTCTCTATTACAGTATTCGTGAATGTGGTTTGTAATGACTGTAGCTTTCATAGAAGACAGCATTCATCTCAACAAGTTTATTTCCTGCTTTAAAAATAATGCAATGCATCTATCCCTAATATTAATGAAAGATGATTAGAAGTTTATTCTGCAAGTCTGTAATGTTTCAAGCTGTAAGTTGCTTAAAGACATTCAAGCCATTCCTTGTCATGCCCTTCATAAAACAGGCAGCACTGGCAAGCACAGAAAAGTAAAATAAGTTTTAGATTTGTCTGTGATCCACTCAATATGAAGGTAGGACTTCCAGAAATCTCACCTTAAGCTACTAAGGGATTTTAGCAGTGGAAACAAAGATACATATTTATAATCATAACTAGATATGAGTCAACCAGTTTCATTCCTCTATGGAACACAGTGATGCTGTGACCAATGTACTTGAATGAAAGGGATCACTAAAGCTGAGAACACTTTCCTCTAGAAGTCCTGTAATGTTTTCTTGGTTGCTACATTTTTCTTACAGAATTACTCCCACTGTATAGTTTAGAATACTACATACTACACACGGAGTATGCAATGTGCAAGCTACTATGTATTACAGTTCTACAGGCTGTCATCTGTGTCACACAATTTATTTTGCATTTTTCCCTAGGTACCTTCTGTTTACCCAAATAAAGTATTTAAAATTGTTTTTAATTAACTGTTTCCAGCAAATAATCCTCTGGTTTCCACAACTGAGTTTTCAAATGTACATCTGGGCTTCTCACCTGAGTTTCTTTGCAGGGTTTGATGGTGAAATTCTGCAGCAGGCTGGTGATAGCAACTTTCATGGAGAGGATAGCAAACCTCATTCCAATGCAGTTCCTGGGACCAGCTCCAAAGGGCAGGTATGTGTATGGATCCAGGGCCTCTTTGTTCTCTTTACTGAACCTGGTGCCAATCACAAGTACATGAAGGAAATTAGGGAGGCAAAGACAAAAGAATCTAAGTATTTCTCCTTCTCTTTTTAAAAGACCCTCTAATTGTGCACCAGAGAAACCCTGCTTTTAGAACTAGCACATCTTTAGTTATCCCAGCAGTCTAAGAATTACACAGCCTCCTATGATATGCAGGGTGGGGTGGAGGGAAGAGCTGAGTTCAAAGCCTATATTATGTCCTTTGCACCCAGGCTAGCACCATTGTGAGTTCCACTCTTGCGAAGTGACCACCACTTCTTTCCCATCATTTTCAGTGAGCATGAAGCCAGCAGACTTCTTTGTTAAGATCAGTTTCTGTTGTTTCAATCCTACTGGGAACAATAGAAGACAGGTGGTGGCCATTTTGAAATGGCATTTAACTGTGGGCAAGTTATGACCTCAGTCCTGGGAGATAGTATCAGTTTGAAAAAGCACAGTTGTGTGTGGAATTCTCTGTAGCCAACGCCTTCTGAAGAAAAAGCTTTCAATAATGAATACTAATTGGAAAAATTACTATTAATCCTAATGGCTTTCAAATGTAGCTTATATGAAAGATTTTACTGGATGTTGACTGTCTGGGAAATTTTGAAGTGTCCATGGTATTCTGTTGTTAAGATGAGAGAAAGAAGTAGTCTGACAATGGGTGCTAACTTTCTCAAAAGAACCAATTTTTAAAATTAATTTTAACTCCTAAATTAATCGAACTAAGTTGTACTTGCAAAATTTCAGATAACTCAGTCTGTGCTCAGAAAGTAAGTGCTGTACTTTTGGGGAGGATCCGCTGTATTCTTCATGCTGGCTTGAAGGGCAAAATTCAACTAACCCTTAGCTGTGAAACCGTGAGTGATTTCTCTTCCCCAGGAATCTTCTCCAACTTTTGTACTGGCAATGGGTGTTAAGATTAAACACAAGAAGTTGTTTGTAAGAGGCTAGTGCTTCGGAATGATGTAATATAGTCAAGAGAGATAATTACATTGCTTGTTCCCTGTAGATACAGATTTTGTACCTTTCTGGTCTGAACTCCTCTGGTTCTGGCCAGTATTGTGGGTCACGATGCAGAACAAAGGGTGGGATCATAACCACTGTGTCTTTTGGAATGATCACTCCATTTATCTCTACGTCTTTCTTACAGACCCTTTCAAGTCGTCCTCCAAGAGGAAACATCCTAAGGATTTCATTCACTGTCATGTCAAGGTACTCCATCTGCATCAGGCCATCGTAGGTGAGAGGAGTCTTCAGGGGAATAGAGAAAAGGTGGTCAGGTGTGTGGAAATTTAGATCAGATTTTCATGTGATCAGTGCTGAAACCATCATGTCCTCCCCTCTCATCAATCACAGGGCACATTTCACATTCAGTTCTGAAATGAATGTTCAGCATGAACCCATAAATTCACCTGGATTTCCCTAAATAATGTAATGGAAAACTCTGCAAACTACATTTGTACTTAAAAGTCAGTAATTCTGAGTCCCTTGGTCTGGCAAAGTGGCATCTCTGAAGACACATAGAAGTTCAGTGTAAGAGATCCCAAACACCAGCTAGTTAGTACCCATGAACAATGATATGAATTTCCTAAATTATTCCAAGAATGCTCCATTTTTCCCATCTAGCATCTTCAGTCCAAGGATGTAACTTTCTTCTCCCTATCTCTTCTTGTTTTCTTTCGCTGTTGCTTCATAAACAATTCATGGTTGATAGCAAGGTAAAGTAACTAGAGGTAATTTACCCCTTACTGAGCATGTGAATTGTGATGTGAGAGATAAAAAGGTAGAAAAAAAGGGTGTTATGGGGCAAAGATAGACAAGAAGTGATAAGAAAAACAAGGGGCTGTGTGTGTACGCACATGTGTATGTGTATGGTAACAACATATTTGGCTCACTGAGGATTTATGTTATTGTCATGGCAGAGTTACAGGTTTGCATTTGAGACTGGGGAATTTAAAAACTGTACTAAAGACTGGTTTGTAATCCGTGGTATTGCCAGGCTATTGCTATCCATGTTCACCATCCCTTTAGCCTCCCTTACCCTCATAAATCATCTGGGGATTTTGAGACAAATCTGTTAGTCTTTAAGTGCCACATGACTCCTTGCTTCTTCAACAGCTGTTACATATGTAATAGTTTTGCTAGGAAGTTTGCAAGACAATCATGGAATATTCCACACATGGCATTTTATGTAACACACCTGAAATGGACATATGCATTTTGGAGGCAAATTATCTGCTCTCCTTTTGGTGAAAGCAGAAATTTCTTAATCCGTGCCTGTCACGGTTTCCAAAGGTTAGCAGAGTCAGTATTTGTTAAATTGTAGTTTTTTTAGCACATGCATTTAAGATCTTTAAAGAACAGTCTAATTTGACTTAACCAAAGGGAAAAAATCTGGCCTTAAAGAGGCTCTGCATGTTAACTGGGCATCCAGTGCTCTCTTACCTTATTTGGTAAAACTGAATCTATCTCCTCCTGCAGCTTTTGCTGCACATCAGGGTGGGTGGCCAGTTTGTAAGCCAGGTAGCAAAGGGAGCTGCTGGTGGGCTCATATCCAGCAAAAATAAAAATAAATGCTTGTGCCAGAATCTCAGCATCAGTCAGACCTATGAGAAGAGAGAAAAACAGGTGGAAACGCTGAGGCCCAAATGCAACAGCATGTAGGCTGTGCCCTTTGCACATAGAATCAGTTTCTTTTAATATTATCCCAAGGCTGATGGGGTGTGGTGCGAAAATTAAACAGGGACTAATGGTTGATTTGTAATCTCTGGTATTGTTGGTTGGTTTATGCAGACCACACTAAGCAAAACATGGCTTCATGCCACATTTGCTATGGCTCATTTTCTGGTTATGTAACCTAACTATTCTGTGCTTTCATAAATGTCACAGGACACCAGCTATTGTCCAGTCCTGAAAAGAACTGAGATCATCTCTATACAAGCTGTAATTGGAGCACAGTTTTATTTAAATGAATTGTGAATAGTGATGTAATACAAACAAATAGCTGGGGGACAGAGCTGGCCTTTGCCCCTTACTGTACTGGGCAGGCACCAACTCAGTATTGTTCACTGCCCAACACTAATGGTTATTATACAGCATGAGTTGGCCTGGAATGCATATTTTCTATTCTACTGGTGGAAAAAATGTATTAAAATGATAAGTTGTGCCCATCTAATTCTGTGCTAAACAAAAGCGTATGTACAGATGAGTCAACAAGTCCTCCTCCCAACCAGAGATGGGAAATGAACCATTTATTTCATCTCCACGAGGCACTCTTCATATTCCCCTCATGCCAGCAGCCCTCAAAGGCACTCACAAGTAGGGGTGTTTTTATGGTGTTACCTTTATATGTGTGATTCACTCCATTGCTTTCATGGCTCATGTTAGTGTTCTGGGATTCAATCATCAGCTGCAGGAAATCCACTCGGCCCTGAGAAAAGAAGTAACCACTCAAAAAGAGCTGCTCTGGTGAGAGATCCCCTAGGGAAGGCTCAGCAAGATGGGTCTCAGAACACAAATGTATTTTAAAGTCCCCAGCAGTGGCTAGAGAGGACTCAGCAGAATGCAAATGCCTTTCTTGTTACAGTGACTCAGAATGTGAAACTCATACACTTCTGAGAGAGTTCTGTCTACCCAGGCCCAAATAGATACAAGCAAGGACAGCAGACTTGGTTCTTGCTGTCACAGCAAATGATAAGCAAGGTCTGAAACTTCAGCGCTATGCTAAGAAAAAAAAAAAAGCTTCCGATGACCATGCATGAGAGCGCATGTACAACTGATTGGGAATGGATATGAGCAATGACTTGAAAAAGAACTTTTTAAATCCAGTTTTCAAAGCACTCTCATTACTACAGCATTGCAGTTTTAGAGGTAAGAAATAACTACATCATGGAAAGTGGCTTTTAAAAGGAGCTCTCTTGCAACACGATTACTCTGGGGAAGAGAAAATGATTCTGTCATTTTTTGGAGAGTGAAGACCACCTCTTTGAGGGACTGAGCTCCTGAATGCCATGGTTATCAATGTCACTGCCCTAAGTACTGGTATTCACACAAAGCTCTGCTGCTTGCTCAGTGAAGTCTCTGTCTGTCTGCTACAGCTCCCCAAGTCTACTCCTTAGGGTAGTTTATTGTAAACCATAATCTTTGCACACTCAAACTGCGATCCATTTGGCTTGGCTTTTACCCTGGTATAGGCTTAGATCGCTGGTGCATGCCTTCTATTCTGGTCCCTTGTTAGACTCTTAACTGAAGCAGTGAAGCACTTGTGCTAATTAAATAGCGAGTGTTCCCTGGTGTCATGATGGAGAGTCCTGCTTACCCCTTTGGCCTCCTTCTTGCGTTCCTCCTTCATTTTGCTGATTGACCTTGCGAAGAATTTTATGACATCTTTAGGGAAAAAATTCACATTCATCCTCTTAAGAACGGGAATGAAGAATGGGCATACAACTAGAAGGGAGACAAAGTAAAGGTACTGAAGCAATGTCCAAGGAACAAAAGTTCATTTCACCTAAGACATGTATGGGAAAATAACAATTAGAACAGCTGGTAATCTTCATTAGACAGATGAGACTACATCATTCTCAGTTATGGCTGTACTTGATCACTTCTCAGGAGCTCACCGAGAGCCTAGCTCATCTGTCACCATTTTCCTTGGGGAGCAGGTGGGCTCCATGTTTTCCCCTACTCTTGTTTCTGCACAAATGACATAAGTTAGCCCTAAATGTAAAAGCGTGTGAAAGGAACATTCCACTATCTCACACCATATCTGACTGGCAGTGCTGTCACTGAAACTGATAAGTCATATTCTGAGTGCAGAATATTCCACCAGTTTGCACTAGCAATACTCCATCGATGTTGATCTGGATAAAAATATTCTAAAAGTTTTGAAATTCTTCCTGTTATTTCAGCCTGACCTCCATGTTCTGGTATTCACTAACTTCTCATGTCCCAGCAAACATCTCTACACCCCACCACTGCAGTGTTGTGATCCTTTCCACAATCCATAGGACAAATTCTGAACTTAATAGCACTTGCGTAATTCCAAGTGATTCTCATCAGTGAAATTGTATGAGCATAAATTACAGCAGAATTTGTATGAGACGACCCTGGAGACTTCTATTCTGGAGAGAGAGGTTGCTGTGTCATGAGCTATTGCCTAAGGTATATAGAGTAGACAGTTTATCTGATTCTGATGCTGAAGTCATAATGTCAGTCTTCAAAAACCAAACCCTTAAATGGAGTTCTTAGTGAGCGGGAGCCAACTTACATATCAAAAGAGTGAGTGGATCAAAAAGGTTAAACTTCACTAGCTTCTTGATTTCCTTGACGAAAGGGTCTTTGGGATTGTTCATAGAGTCAATGTTCACACCAAAGGAAGTACTAGTGACAACATCCATGCTGTAGGCTCCAAAGATGCTGAGAAAAGAGAGAAAAGCGAATATAGATTGGGGCATTAATATTTCAAATAGGTAGTTACAAGTTTTCCCTCCCTTCCCATAATATATCTCTGTGTAGAAAACAAAACCCTCATGAGACTTTTCTTCATGGTGTTGAAAAGGGGGCAAGGTACGCATCCCCAGGAGAACGTCTATAGGGAAAGCAGTAGATTTTTGTAAAGGTTTCCTTAGAGTTTTCAGTGTCTAGAATCTGGCAGCTTTGCTGTGGATGTTGCACACTGTAACATATTGGCCTCTGGTGAGATCAGACCTATTCAAGTGCCTGTGAATATCTTGTCAGCTGGCTATGGCCTTTCAAGAGGCTATGAGCCCTAATCCTGCCGACGGCTGATATTAAATCTGTGTGTGCTCCAGTGCTAGAATAAATGAGCTGTCAAAAATAAATACAATTCATATAAAATATCAGGAAGTATTTCTTTATTGTTTGTATTCTTGTAGTGCCCCAGTATGCTGGGTCAAAAGAAGCAAGAAAACAAAATCTCTACCACCAGAACCTTCATGGAATCACACTTATACAAAAATGTTTTGTCTCACCCCCACGTGCCAGCCTCCACTGAACAGCTTAAACTATGGTCCTCATATACTAAATCATAGACCTTAGACATAGTAAAGGCCTGTTAGACCATCCTCTCAACCTCTTTGTCAGTGCAGGATTGGTTCATGTACTACTTTTTCTAGTATTTTTTCCACTCTAGTTTAAAATGTGCCAAACTTTCTACCAGTTCCATAGGAGTCACCTCCAGGAAGATTTTCTTGAGCTTTAGCATAAATTTTCCCATTTAAATTTCATCCACATTCTTCAGCTAGCTCTCTTCATCATTTCAGAAAACTTGTTTGTCCAATATCCGGTCTGCTTTGCCAGCAATGAATGAATCAAAGAGTTGCTAACAAGATTTGGCATTCAGCCAAATGTTACTCACTCTTTAACAGCCACGGGCTCATCCTTTTCCGCTTTTTTCTGAACATTTTTTACCAGAACCTCCCCGTATTGCTTAATAATGGGAAACATCTGAAACACAAGTCACAGGACATGACTTAAACATGAAATTTTACTTCTTTGTTAAGCCTACCTTCTGAAAAGCTGAGGTGTGGTTCATTAAAGTTTACAGACTTGATCCATTTCTGCAGTCTGTGGCTTTTAGTTTTAATCCTTTGTCATTCTTCATAGATTAGGAGGTACAAATGAAACAGGCAAGTTTAATAATTTGAATCTGACTGAAACAACCAGACCATTAGAATTGTTTTAGCCTGAGCACATTTGTGCACTGACCCTATGATTAGTTCGTGACTGATGATACTCTGGGTTTTACCTCCTTTAACTTCCCACTGGTGAAGGTTGGTGAGAGCACAGTGCGAATCCTCTTCCACTGCTCATCTTCAGCTAAGGAGACAGCAAGCTCCAGCTCTCCTACTAGACCTAAATTCTGGGGTGAAGAAAGCAGATTTGCAACTGTAAAGAAGCTATTGGGTTTCTCTTGAAAAGTAAGGGTGCACAAAGCAGTTCTTTGTCCTCCAGATAGACACACGTATACTTCCCCAAACCATCCATATTGGTTACAATTTAGCCAGATGTACCTACATAAAAACACCAACTCCACATACACTGGACAAGACCCGCACAAACGTATACACTTTAATGCAGATTGGTCCATGTATACTCACATGCACTCATTATCAAATTCACCTCTCATTTATACTGTTGTAAGCAAGAGCTGACTTTATCCTAAACACTTTTCTAAAAGTAAATAAAAATAAACGACCCAAGCAGCTTTAAAGTGGAGTCAACCAGCTTTCTTTGAAAGCCTGGGTGTCCAAAAGATCTCCCAGCCTCCTTATTCTTTTAGGCTGTGTCTACACTAGGAGCTTAAGTCAACTTAAGCAACTCCATGGTGACTTTTGGAGATCATTAAGTTGACTTATGCATTTGCTTAAGTCAACTTAACAACTACTGCCCTTAAAGTTGACTTTAAGAGTTAAGTCAGCTTTATTAAGTCAACTTAATGCAATGTGGCCATTAAAGTCAACTTAATAAAGTCAATTACTGCAGTAGAGCCTTTTAAGTCTACTTCATAAAGTCAGCTTAAGGCAGGGGACCCATTTAAAGTCAACTTTATTAAGTCAACTTTAAATGGGCCCCTGGCTTTAGAAAATTGACTTAAACAAATGGGGCCTCACCAAGTTCATTTAATAAGGTCTACTTAACAACAGCTTTAAGTAGACCTTATTAAGTTGACTTAACTGAGCCCTGTAGTGTAGACATTGCCTTGGTGATTTGCGGTGGCTGGTTAGATTAATCCCAAGTGTGCATTCATTGTGCATCTTTGAACAAAATCTTCTGTATTTCTAGGATTTTTAACCAGAGTATTTGATGTTCTTATAATTTTATTACATCTTTTTGATTAATATTAATAATTACCAACCTACCCGACGGTTGGTAAAAGTGGTGAAGCACTCTTTCACCAGCACGGTTTTAATTATTGTAGGATCCATAACAGCCAGCACAGGTTGCCTGCCATCATAAAACCTCAGGGGGAAAAAGAAATAAAAATTCATGATTAACTAATCTCAGTGAAAGTTAGGAGTTGAACTCAAGCTCCTTCATGATGTTTCTTTGATAGCTACATGTTCTAGTCTTCATTAGCTTCAACAGCAAAGTGCACTGCCAGGAAATGCAGATGTAGAGAATTGTAGAAATTAGAGGTGGCAAAGGCTTTTTGGACTGCCATCTATTTCAACCAACCATTCCAGGAATGTTTCCTTTGAGAGGCTATGCCTGTCTGAAAAAATCTCTCTCCCCCTTACATATACACAAATATCCCCAATGTAGAACCTACACATATCTTTTCAGAATGGGATCCCTATGTCCTATTTTTGTCTCTTAAAAAAAAAGTAAATTAAGTGGTATTTTAGGTACTATACCTGTTCCCAATTTCCCCTGTCAGTGTTTACAGTATTATGGGTGTCTTTTAAATTAGTTTTCTGTTTCTGGGAGTTGCATTAAAGACCCATGCAAAGAACAACAGGAACTGACTATCTGGGAAAACAGTGAAAATGACTATATATGAAGTTCTGTCAAATGTACAAAGTAAACTGAAGACACAGAGAAACTCTATTTTTTCTCTATTTTCTTTCATTTCTAGTCATCTGGGGGTTACTGGTAGCACTAGTAAATAAAAGATATGCAGGGAGAGTGGTGTCATTTTAAAGTTAATGCTACTCATTTAATTTCATCCCATTCCTCCTCATTATACCTCCTTCTGCTGCCCTGAACTCTTCTCTCAGTTTGCTGCTTATGTCCTTCAGATGAATGTAGACAGTTCTTTGTGGTTCTTCATTTGCCCAAGCAAAACATTTATTCCTTTCAATTTTCCTCATAAATCAAACCCTAGATTTCCTATATGAGATTTGTACTGGAAAATCCTTTCCAAAATTGAAAGAATAAGATTATACTTTTTTTCTGTGACACAAGCACCTCAAATGATGCCATGTATAACTTGAACAATAACAAAAGATTTATCATAAACAAAAAACATTGGGCAAGGTGGCACCATAACTTAGTTATCAAACAATGTGGAAACAAAGGGCTGCTTCAAATTTTTGAAACATTTTTAGGAAAAGATCCCATCTTCTGGGAGACTAAATACTTTTCAGAATCACTGAGAAATGAGGGGTGCTGAACATAAAGCACTGACTACTAAAACAATAGATACCTTCACTTTCACTCTTTGAGGACACATTTCAAAACTCTCATGCTGTATTAGGATGTTAGCAGTAAAGTCGCCACCCCTCCCCACTCTTTTGATTCAGTTGCTTTAAACTTTTCAGCTGATTGCACTGAAATACACCTATGGATTGGCCTTAGTTCTTGTTTCAAATCACTGTTTTAAGACCAAAACAAACAAGAAGTCCTGTGACACTTTAAAGACTAAAAAATGTACTTAACACATGAACTTTTGTTGGTATAATCCCAGTTCATCAGATTCATGAAATGGAAACCACAGGATTCCTTGTTTGTTTTGCTGAAATGGACTAACATGGCTACCCCTTCGGAACTTGTTTTAAGACCACATTTTTAAAGATTTATTATCATATAATGAACATAGGTTAACTATGGATTTATAGGGATTCTTGAATGGATGGAAAGATTGTATACAGGCCAATTGGATAAAAAACGTACCCCAGTGCTTTAGGAATATTCAGTGTAGACTAAGACCAGTGATAATGCAAACGTATCACACTTCAACAAGTCAAAGTTAGAGACAGAAACAGAGCTGGTAGAACTGGAATCTATATACAATAACAGAATAGCATCTGAAATACATATACTTTCCTTTCTAGTAATCCAAGGGAACTGGATTTCTAAATTACAAATTTCTTTTCAAGTCAGTGGCAATTCTTTCATTAACTTCAGTGGGAGCAAGAGCTGGCTGTTTGCAACTGATTTTGAACCACTTTCATGTGAGAATTCTGGGCTCAGCCCCATTGACATTTTTTGGCACCACATGAAGACCCGCGTCCACCACCAATGCTCCAGTTTGAAAGCTCCTTTTTCTGTGGATTTTTTTCATCATCTAGTCTGCATTTTGCCTCTAGGAGAATGTGAGGAGTACACCAAACAGCATTGGTTGGGAAACATACTTACCCCCAGATTCTTCCATATTTCTGGAAACAGTTGGTGTCAAATTCCACAAAACCCTGCAGAGAGAGATTTTTACAATGGAATTAGAAAGGGAACAGGATTTCCAAAGGAGGGGATGGGACTGGAGTTATAATGGCACTAAAAGTCAAGAGCTAGCAGCTACACTGAGCACTCCTTTGTGCAACTCCTGTAACCTGTATGACTTACAGAATCTTTGTAAGGGGTAGAATCTTTAAGACCATCACTGGGTCTAGTTATTCTAAGTGTGTATCATACTTGAGATAAAGAGTCTGTAAATAAACTGTTTACAAGAAATTCAGTAAATAGTAACTGCAAACCAGCAACTTGTGTATGTTCACCTGTTTTGGGCAATATGGGGCTCATCCAGGCCTTCACAATATAGTCTGCATTACAGAAAAGTTGTCCTGCATTGGGTCCTACACAACCTGTGCGTTAGAGCAGAGCTTAGCACATGGGAGACCTCATCAATGGAGAAAGCTAGCTTCTGTATGAGGGACATATATTTCTGGAGCCAGAAGATGCCTTCAAACACTCACTTTACGATACTCCAAGGCAGTTCCAAAGAAAGGGACAGGCTTTGGCCCAGGGATACCCAATTTCTTGAAAAGTCCAAAAGGCCAGATCCCATATCTATAAAAATAACAGAAGAATCTGAAAGCTTCAGAATGCCAATGTTGGGGCTGAAAGATCTCAAAGCCTATCCAGATGCAGTGAAGTCATCACATTGGCTCAAGAATGAGACACCCGTGCTGGAAGGTATGCTCCAAAAAATGAGTACTTTGTACAGCTATTTAATAATCACAGCTAGTGATAAATCTCACAGCTTCACCACAAATGTTCAGAGAGACAGCCCTGAGGTAAAAGCAGGCCTTTCATAAAGGAATAGGTGCTCCATTTAAAAAAAGCATTAGCAAAATGCAAAAGAGAGGCCTCTCTGGGCTCTTTGCCAGCTGTTGGAGGGGAGCCAGAAAGGGAAATAAAAAAAGAATGAGAACAACACTTATTAGTTCCTCTTTTTTTCCCCCCAGAGAAATCAAAATAGAGCTGGAAGTTAAGTCCAGAGCAGGGCTTTTATGAAAGCTTCACTTTAATTTCATATATGGTTTTCCATGTGTTTAACCAGTGTTAGTGTAGTGTGTCAGAGAAACCTGTCTGTTTGGATTTTATTAACAACTTTGCAGATTTCTGAAGCACCCTTTTTCAGTGTTCTGAAGTTATTACTCCTTTCTGAGGGCTCTCTGCTTCTCTGTGAAGATCTGGGCTGGAGTATTTTGAAGCTGGTCTTTGCCTGTGTTGAAAGAGCTTTTCAATATATTTGTTTTCAGAGGATGGTTACCAGTTTCCCAAGCAAGAACTTGATCACTGAATGAATGTGACAGCTCCAATATTTGTCCAGAAAACCTTATCAAAGGCCTGTTTGGGCCAGAACAATAACAACCATACAGCTTGCCCATCATCCAGGCAACTCCTTGGGATGGCAGTAGCCATACTGGCATGGGGCGTGTAACTTACACCTCCTTCCATTATTGCAATGTAGTATTTATATTATGCCTAGAAACCCAACTGAGATCAGCCTATTACGATAGGCACTGCACAAACACACTGTAAGTGAATCTTTGTCCCCTGGAGCTTACAGTCCTGATGTCACGTCGAAGAAAGACAAAGAATGAGAAGAAAGGAGATCTCATTCTCTTCACTTTGCATGTGGGGAACTGCTACCCAGAGCATTTTGCAGTTTTGATTGGTCTGTTCCAAGTGTGCATGTATCTACAGTGGCTGTTTTCTCACCACTGAAATACAGTCACCTCTCGGGCTTAGCACTGCCTAGTGAGCATAGCATGGGACTGGAAGAAAGGCAATATGGGCTTTTTTTTTTCAGGGTGTGTCACTAGCTGGCTGTGACTGTAAAGCAAATCACGAACTTGTCACTGCTGTTTCCTGATCTTTAAAATTGGGATGATGACCTTTGTCTCCCTCCCAAGCCTGTCAGGCTCACCAGTGTTTGTAAAATGCCTTGAAATTCTCAAACAGATGGTGCTACAGAAGTGCCAGACATTAGTAGGCAGGACTGAAATGTAGCCAGGACTACACAGAACAGTACACTTGTTGTGTTGACATAGTACACCCAGGACATTTTCAAACAATGAAAACAACCAGAAGAGTCCTTTCCATTTTCCACAGGTGGCAGATGTAGACACCAATATCTCCATCCTGAGAGTTAGCAGGGATGCTTGGGTGCATTGCCTCCATGAGTGCAGCTTCAAACCAGGTACCTATGCTGCTCCTCTGAGTGCTGTTTATGGTTCCTCCACAAGTAATTGCTGATTTGCATGGGAAAGTTTCCTACAGTAGGGGAAGACATAAATCAGCTCTGCCAAGGAATCTCTGGTAGAAGATTGGCAAATACCTCCAGGAAAGCATCCTAAAGATCTCTCTGGAGGATTCCTGTGAAACCTCAGCATGCATTAAGATGTTTCTACCACATTGGTTCACAAGGATTGGGAAGAACATGCAAAGAAAGCTACTTCAGTGCATTTCTATCCCTTCAACCAACTATATAATGCAACAAAGCAAAGGACAGCTGTTCCTCATGCAACCAAGCAGGATCAGTGCAAAAAAATCACTTTTCCATGCTCCCTTCTGTACCCTGCAAGCCAGCGCTGAAGGACCAGGATCAATGTTCCTTCTAAACTAATGATGCAGCTGAGGAAATTATGGATGCAGTTGAGCAAATTCCCCACCAGTTCCCCAATACCCACTGGGCCCCTTCCCTGCTGCCTGCTGGCTTCCCAAGGGCATCCGTAAATTGCTCAGCTGCATCATCCGCTTAGAGGGGAAGGTACTGGGTTGCAGCACCCCCTGCTGTTGATGCCGCAAGACTGGAATATATTACTCAAAGATGTAATTATTGGGTCACAGGCTTAAATGATTTATTTTAACTGGGTCCCACGAAAAAAGTTTTAAAACCACTGTTAGAACACTTTAGAAATCATGCCTCCACAGTACGCATTGCCATACCTGTAAACAAGTCCTCAGTTTGTCAAATGGGATTGTCATTATTGGTTATTGTTGTATGTTGCTGTTATGCCCATAGATGTAATTAAGAAAATACCTTATATGTGGACTAAGGATCCCAACCATTTGCACCATAATATCAAAGCTTATAGGATTATTTCAAAATGTTCTTTGTCAGAATTTGTACTTCTATAGCTACCTAAATGCATTTCCTCTTTATAAGAGTTCTGGGTTAATAGCCCTTGTCCTTTCTGAAGCATTAAAGGCTATGCGCTGTTTAGGAAAGACAGATATAATGGCAAAGGTGGTGGTGTGGCATTGTATATCAATGATGCAATAGATTGCAAAGAAATTCAGAGTGATAAAATTAGACTCTGTCCTGCTATCTAGCACAAGATCACATTGGAGAAGAAAGCTACTAGAGTTTCTCCTGGATTAGTGCTTGGGGTGTGTTACAGACCACCGAGATCTGATTTGGACATGGATAGATGGATAGAGAACTCTTTAAGGCCTTTAAGGAAGTAAACACTACTGGGAACTGTATGATTATGGGAGATTTTAACTTCCCAGATATAGACTGGAGGATATGTGCTAGCAGCAATAAAAGGGCCCAGATTTTCTTGGAGGTGATAGCAGATGAATTTCTCCATCAAGCAGTTTCCAAACCACCAAGAGGAGATGCGATCTTAAATTTGGTATTAGTCAGTAGTGAGGACCTCATAGAGGAATTAGTTGTAGGGGACAACCTAGGTTCTAGTGATCATGAGCTAATCCAATTTAAACTGAATGGAAGGGTAAACAAAAATAAATCTGTGACCACAGTCTTTGACTTCAAAAGGGCTAACTTCAAAAAAATTAAGGGACTGAGCTAGGGAAGTGGACTGGACCAAAGAATTCATGGATATGAACATTGAGGATGCTTGGAACTGCTTCAAGACAAAGCTGCAGGAACTATCTGAAGCCTGCATTCCAAAGAAGAGGAACAAATTTTCAGGCATGGGTTCTAAACCAAGCTGGATGAATGTACATCTTAAACAGCTGATTAGGAGGAAACACAAGGCCTACAAGGAGTGGAAGTTGGGAGGGATAGGAAAGGAGGACTACGTTTTAGAGGTCAGAGCATGTAGGGATCTAGTGAGGAACACAAAAAGCCAAGCAGAGTTAGACCTTAGAAAGGGAATCAAAACCAATAGTAAAAGGTTCTTCAGGCATATAAGTAGAAAGGAAACACAGAAGGAGGAGGTTGGACCACTATACACTGAGATCAAGGATAATCTAGGCATGGCTGAATATCTAAATAAGTACTTTGCCTCTGTCTTTAATGAGGGTGATGGTGAGATTGGGGACAGAGGTAGGGCAGCTAATGGGAATGAGAATGTAGAAGTGGAAATTACCATATCTGAGGTGGAAGCCAAGCTTCAGCTGCTTAACTGAACTAAATCAGGGGGTCCAGATAATCTTCATCCAAGAATATTGAAGGAACTTGCACATGAAATTGCCAGCCCTTTAGCAAGGATTTTTAAAGTATCAGTGAAGACAGGGGTTGTACCTTATGACTGGAGAATTGCTAATGTAGTCCCTATTTTCAAGAAAGGGAGTAAAAGTGATCCAGGTAACCACAGGCCTGTTAGTTTGACCTCAGCAGTATGCAAGGTCTTGGAGAAAATTCTGAAGGAGAAAGTACTTAAGGATATTGAGGAAAACGGTAACTGTGATAAAATACAACATGGCTTTACAAAAGGTAGGTCTTGCCTGACCAACCTGATCTCCTTTTTTGAGAAGATAACAAGATTTTTTGGATAAAGGGAATGCGGTGGACCTAATTTACTTAGATTTCAGCAAGGCATTTGATACAGTTCCACACAGGGAATTATTAGTTAAGTTGGGAAAGATGGGGATTAATATAAAAATAGAAAGGTGGATAAAGAACTGGTTGCAGGGGAGACTACAGAGGGTCATAGTGAAAGGTGCACTGTCTAGCTGGAAGGAGGTTACTAGTGGAGTTCCCCAAGGATCAGTCTTTATTCAACCTTTTTGTTACTGACCTTGGCACAAAAAGTGGAAATGTGCTAATTAAGTTTGCAGACGACACCAAGCTGGGAGATATTGCCAATACGGAGGAGGATCGGGATAGCATACAGAATGATTTGGATGACCTTGTAAAGTGGAGCATTCGAAATAGGATGAAATTCAACAACGGGAGGTGCAAGGTCATGTACTTAGGGACAAATAACAGGAATTTTTCTTATAAGTTGGGAATGCATCAGCTGGAAGTGATGGGGGAGGAGAAGGACCTGGGCGTACAGGTTGATTACAGAATGACAATGAGTAGCCAATGTGATGTGGCAGTGAAAAAAGCTAATGTGGTCCTGGGGTGCATCAGAAGGAGGATTTCCAGTAGAGATAGGCAGGTGTTAGTACCGTTATACAAGGCGCTGGTGCACTGTCACTTGGAGTATTGTGTACAGTTCTAGTCACCCATGTTTAAGAAAAATGAAGTCAAACTGGAACAGGTGCAAAGAAGGGCTACAAGGATGATTCATGGAATGGAAAATCTTCCCTATGAGAGATGACTTTAAGAGCTTGGTTTGTTTAGTCTTCTCAAAAGAAGGCTGAGAGGAGATATGATTGCTCTTTATAAGTACATTAGAGGGATAAATACAAGGGAGGGAGAGGAATTATTTGAATACAGCGCCAATGTGGACACAAGAACAAATGGATACAAACTGTCCTTCAGAAAATTTAGGCTTGAAATTAGATGCAGATTCCTAACCATCAGAGGAGTAAAGTTCTGGAATAGTCTACCAAGGGAAGTGGTGGGGGCAAAAACCTTAGGTGCCTTCAAAACCAAGCTTGATAAGTTTATGGAGGGAATGATATGATGGACATTGTAGCTTGGCCATTGTCTGTCTTTTACAGCTGGTGATGGGTATGATAGGAACATGGGAAGGGGCATTTGATTGAGTGGGTTCTGAGTTATTACAGAGAAGTTCTTGACTGGCTGTTGTGGACTTGACCTCATGCTCAGGGTTTAACTGATCGCCATATTTGGGGTCAGGAAGGAATTTTCCCCAAGGGCAGATTGGCTTAGGTGCTGGGGGGTTTTTGCCTTCCTCTGTAGCATTGGGCATGGCTCGCTTGCTGGTTGATTCTCTGTATTAAAGTCTTTAAATCATGATTTGAGTACTTTAATAGCTCAGTTATGGGTTTGAGGTTTATTATAGGAGTGGGTTGGTAAGGTTTGGTGGCCTGCACTGTGCAGGAGGTCAGACTAGATAATCATATTGGTCCCTTCTGACCTTAGAGTCCGTGAGTCCTAACTGCAGTCTAGTTTTTACTCTCCTTTTCTTCAGCACACTAGTGAATCAGTATCTTGTTGGAACTCTTATATGTTCTGAAGGCGTTCTTGTATGTTCATGATCTGAATGATCTGAAAAGTTTGTGACGTAGTAACTACCAAAAAGTTGCATGTTTTCTGAGAAGATCCCATGGTGTAGTGGACATCATAATCTCACTCATTCATTTTATTTGCTGTGGAGTCCACACATCTTCTCAAAGCTTCCTCTGCTGGAATTGTCTTTGTGTAATGCCTTCTACATTCATTTAATCAAAACACAAATCCAGTTCCCAATGGTTATAGGAGTAGCATTGTAAAATAGTAAACTGGTGAGGGGCTTTCACACGTACACTGAGATTCAAATTACTAGTCTGGGGATGATCTTAAATAGCTTGATTAAAAAATGAGAGCTGCAAACCAAATTCACAGAATCAGGAATTGAGTAGGGAAAAAGATAGGATGTGAATCATTTTTAGGAATGACACAGACATGAGGGCAACAAGAGTGACAGAAAACAGATCCTTAACCTGCTGTTTGACAGAGAATAATGGTGGTATCAAGGGACTGTTTAAGAAGCTATGATCAACTGAATTTGCAGTCTAGCTCATTTTGTTTGAGCTAAGAAAGAAGAAATAAAAGTAAAAAAGGTGTTTCTCTCTCTTTCTGTTTACCCTAAAAAATTTTCAGGTGCAGGTGAGAAGGGAAAGCCTGCTTTTTGTTCAATCTAAACATACAGCCCTAACATCTTGGTGACAGAAAATGGTATTTTCTTTCACTTCCACCCATTAATCTCAGTATATCAGTAGTTACACATAATGTTTAAAAAGAAAAAGCTAGTTCCTCAGCTGGTGTAAGTAGGCATAGTTCCACAGACTTTAAATTTTGCAGGACACAGTAGTCATACCACTAATAAATAATCTGCAGTCACATAACGACTTTCCATTTAACCATCTGAAAACACTTTATGTATATATAAAGATTAAAACATCCATTTCCTTTGTGAGGTAGGTAAGTGTCTTTGCTCATTTACAGAGGAGAAAACTGAAAAAGTCAGACACAAATTGGTCTGAAATCAATAAGGTGAAATGCAGTAGCGACAAATACAAGGTGCTTAATAAAGAAAAATCAAAGGTACAAACACAAAATAGGGAATGGTAGGTGGGTCCCCCTACCCTTCCCTAACCCGCTTGCCTCGCCACTGGCTCCCCCGAGGGTATTTCTTTCTCTTTCCTTAAATAGTCAGTAGGATAGGGGGTGGCATTGACAGAGGCTATGTAGGACAAGTACATGTCCAGCATTTAAGTGAAACCAAGTTTTGACATAAGTTGCAAACCAGAGACAACAGAATCATCCAGAAATGTCTCTTCACGATTAACGAGCAGCCTATGTCATTATTCTGACAGAATCACCAATATGATAGACTGTGGTTGAAACATGTGACACTGCCCTTATGTTCCCTGTGCCTAAGTGGGAGAAGCCGTGAATCTATCTAATGAGGTGATCTTGGGGCATGGAAAAGCAAATGTTTGATCTTCAGCTAGTGTAGTCATATTAGCAGTTGAATTACATCTTTGGATTTTCCACCACAGGAAGGTGGCTGCCTGATCTCAAAAGTTTTAGTCTGTGAGGACAACTGGGAATTGAGAACAAAAATAAGAGGCTCAATTGGCTTGGGTCTTCCAAGATATTTAGAAGCCTAAACCCCTTGCCATCACTGGAAGTTAGAAGCATAAATACCCACACTGCCTGCCTGGCCACCGTGCCAGCTCTTCCAAGCCTTCCCCACTGCCCCCCCACCCCCACTCTTCCCTAACCTGCCTGCCCTGCTGCTGGCTTGCCCAATCCCCCAGCCAGCCCAATCCCTCCCAGACCCACCCTAACCCACCCTCCCTGCTGCCAGTTCACCCCACTCCCTTTCCCCCGCAGCTGCCTGTCCCTGACCTGACCCCCTCCCCCATCCAGGGCCCCCTTACCTAGTCACCAGAGCAGCCACAATGCAGGCTGCTTCTCCTGCCTTGAGCATGCTCAGAGCATGCTCAAGGTGGGAGTTTTAAAAATTCCCAGCCTGGGGCAACTCCGTGCTGGCCAGGAGACTGTGTCTTCTGGCAGGTTAGGGGCCATGGGTGCTGGCCATGTACAGCTGCCTGTGTTCCCTGAACAGGTAAGCGATGGGGCCTGTGCACACCCGCACACCCTACCGGAAACATTGGTTGGGACTAGCTTAAAGCCTCCAGGGGCAAGGAGAGATCCTGGTTGCCCATATCAGCAAATGACCTAGTCCCCTGCTCCACATCATCTTGCAATTCAACTTCCTCAACCACAGCTTCTTCACCAGTTGAATCTAGTGTCTGTTGCCTCTGGGGCCACAAAGGTATCCATGGGTCTCTTGGTGGTGGATGTGGGGTTGCTGTTGAGGGTGGTTTCTAGTTGCTTATAGAAGCAGAAGTTCTTTGGCTCAGCACCAAAGTGACAGTTTGAGTCCCTAAGCTTTTGGTTCCCTCGCTGCAGCTTCTTGATGTTCAAACAGCACTGACCTACATAGCTCTTCTCTTCCACTGAATGAGAAATCTGGCCCTAGGTATGATTGTTCCTTCAACTGGGGGCCAAGCTGTGTCTGTACAGCCTCTTCTTCCCAAATACCAGTCAGAGCCAGAAGTCCTGGTGTGCTCCAAGCAGGAGATCATTTCGTTCATGGAGCCACCATGGTCAGCTGGAAAGATGAGATGTGTGCTGTCCATGATGACCAAGAGGGAAATGGGATGTCAGAAATTCCCAGAACTTTAAAAGGGGAAGGCCAAATGACTGCAGGACAGTGGAGTTCAGACTGATGGCCAGAGTGCTCAGAATGGGCATTGTGGGATAGTTCCTGAAGACCAGGTACCGTGACATAACCAAGTGCAAGGCCTACACTGATGTTTTGTTGCTAAAATTTTGGCACAAAAAACTCTGTGCCTCTTGTTGAGATGGTTTTATTTTGTTACAAAATCAGGGGAGTTAGGCTGTGAGGGGGGGATTGTGGTATGCATACCACCACTGTAATATCATCAAAGACCGTTTCTTATTATATGTTTGTGTAACACCTAACAACACACTGAGGCCCAAATCTAGCTACGGCCTCTACATGTTACTGTAATATAAATAATTAATCGTCCCAAGGGTTTACTACTTTGATTCTCAGTAACCAGCCCTTAACAATTCATGACGAAAATCCAATTCTCTTTTCCTTGGGTTCTTGAGCAGTGGGTCATCCCTTTGTCCAGATGTCTTGAAAAATACTTTTCTAACCAAAGATGCCTTCCTGGCCTGGGGCTGGGGATGCTTCAGATATGGGATGGTTGAAAACAAGCCTTATTACAATTTTCAAACAAACATTTCAACCAGAGCCCATCATGCCTCCTCCCACAGAGCTCCCAGCTGCCCCTACTATCCAAACAGTGGAAGGGAACGGGGTACAGCATGAAATGGGCCTGCCAGAGAGTGGTGTACCAAGGCAGGGGCCTCCTATGGCCCCTCCATGCCCTATGCAGCGTGAAGGGTCAGCCTACGCCTCTCAGTTCATGAGGTGAGGCTCCCCATTACGAGCCAGTTCTGGGCTCAAGTGGGAGAGGTGAATACTGCACAGCAGGTAAGTACAGGATGTAGGGATGGAGCCAAGCCTGCATTTGTGCCTTCCCTAGGCTTCATAGCCTCCCCTGGGGTGTGTTCACACAGCAGTCTTATTTCGAAACAACAGAGGTTGTTTTGAAATAAGAAAGGCCATGTTCACACGACGCACCGTTGTTTCAAAACAACGTTGTTTTGAAATGATTGTTTCGAAACAATGCCGTCTGAACATGTTTCAAAACAACAGTGACTCATTTCGAAATAACTGTTGTCTGAACATGCTATTTCAATTCCTGCTTTTTTCCTTAATTCCAATTAACAAACTGTTAATTCAAATTAACTTATTTTGCAATAAGGCATTATTTCGATACAACTTGTATTGAAACAACTTGTATCGAAATAACCCCGTGTGTGAACATAGCCCTACAGATACAGCCCCTCCCAAGGCTACTGGAGGAACAGCTCCAGGACCCATCCTCTCCTATGTGGTGGTGGGGAAGTGTGTGATGTGAGGTCTAGAGTGGGAAAACAAATGTAGGCTTAGCCTCTGAGCTTCAGTGACCCATGGTACACCACTGGAGAAAGTCCAGAGGAGAGCAACAAAAAGATAAAAGGTCTAGAAATATCACCTATGGGGAAAGATTGAAAAAAACAAGTTGTATTTAGTCTGGAGAAGAGAAGATTGAGGGCAGCCATGAAAATAGTTTTGAAGTACATAGAAGATGTTATAAAGAGGGTGGAAAATTGTGCTCTTTAATCTCTCAGGATAGGACAAGAAGCAGTGGGCTTAAATTGTGCAAGAGAGGTTGAGATTGGACATTAGAAAAAGCTTTCTAACTGCCACAATAGTTAGTTAATTAATTTTCTATGAAGGTCAGGAAATCTCTGTCATTAGAGCAGTGGTTCTCAACCACTGTGCTGCGACACACCAGGGTGCTGCAGCAACCCCTTAAGTATGCAAGCAGTGATGGCAGGCAGGACCCAGCCCCAGTCAGGGTTCGGGGGCTGCTAGTGGCGGCAGGGTCCAGTCCTGGCTGGGGGCTACAAGCAACAGCACAGTATGGTGTGCCACAGCAGATATAAGTTTGGGAATCACTGCATTAGAGGTTTGTAAGAACAAATTAGACAAACACCAGTAAGGAATGGTTTAATTATTACTTGTCCTGTCTTGAATGTGAAGACTGAATCGGTGACCCACTGAAGTCTTTTCCATTCCTACACTTGTATGACTCCAAGAAAAGACCAGTAAAATCAAAACTAACAGTGCCTGTCTTTGAAGAGTTTGAAACGGCTCAAGTAGAAAAGCAACATCTAGAATTATACTTACAATATTACAAGAGCTAGGAGTGTGATCAGTAGACCCCAGGTCTCAATGGAAAAACTAGAAAGAAGGTTCATCTTTGCGCTGTACCTCTCAATTTCTTGTCCTGTCTTCCTCTTTCGTTTTTTCCCTCTCTCTGCTCTGGTTAGAGATGCCCGAAAGGAAAGAACCGAATGTTGCAAGATTTTCTTTGTCTCTAATCACATGACTTGCTGACGGAATGAAACTTGGTCTGTTCCTTTATGAAATTTAAAGGGTGGAGTGAATGCCAAAGATAGTGAAAATGCTAATCAAGGCATGTAATGTTACCTTTTATGTCATGTGACAGAAGATTACCTGAATCTAATCTCTACTAATGCAGAGATCCTCATTACAAACTCTTTACCATATTATAACACAGTCAACTATTCCAGTTTTCTCTTGATAAAGTGCTTCCAGTGTAATATTTAAGTTTAATGAGTAACCACCCAGTGCACTCCTATGCAGAAATATATAATATCAGAGTGATAACAGAAGGAGCCCAAGAGAAGGTGTTCAAATCATATTGAGCAGCAGTGCTTTTTTTGGGATGGTATGCAGGGGTACAGACCAACCCTGCTGTGCAGCTTGGGGGGGGGGGTGCAGAGGGCAAAGGAGAGATCTGGCACTTGATTTTTTCTTTAACAAGAAAAGCAATGCTGAGCAGGTGTCAGAATGTGTATTGGTGCAGTATATGGTAGCATCACTCCTATTGTGGCCCAATTAACTTCTGTAGAATTGAAGGGTTTTTTGTTTTTACTTATGTTTGTAGTTCTTAATGTTGTGAAGAAAATGTACCTACCACGACCCAGTATCGTCTGCTTGAACTTGTCCTTCATCTGAGATAGAAGCTCTAGTCTAAGGCGGTATTTTTCAAACTTAGGGTCTGTACCCAGTTCTGGATCACAGATACTCAGTTAGTGGGTCACGGTGCCCCCTGCTGCCACTGCCAAAAGACTGGAATGCATTGCTGAAAGATAAAAAAAAGCAAGGAGTCTTGTGGCACTTAAAGACTAACAGATTTATTTATCACATGAGCTTTCGTGGGAGAATATCCCACTTCGCCAGACACTGTGAAGAGGGAGAACTTACAGAATGGGATGAAAATAAATGCAGGGGAGTGTAAGATATGGGATCAGGTCATACTGCAAGAGCAAATCAGAGCATTTGTAAGGATTCAAACTTTAGGAAACAGCATGGGGGGGGGGAGTCAAATTACCTGTTATAATATGAAAAGAATCCATAGTCACGATTCAGCCCTGCTTTCACACAATTTAATTTGCGTATTCATTCGATTTCTGCTGTTTCTCTTTGAAGTCTTGATGTCCCATTGATTTTCTTGATGACCATTGTTAACAAGTCATCAATGGAGTGATTAGGAAGATGGAAGTGCTCAGCAACTGGGTTTTTGTGTGTGTGTGTGTGTGTGTGTGTGTGTGTGTGTGTGTGTGTGTGTGATGATTACTGATATCAGGTTTATGAGCATTAAGCCTTGTCCGTAGGGTCTGTCCTGTTTGTCCAATGTTTAAGGCATGGGGGCATTTCCAGCACATGATGGCATAAATCACATTAGTGGATGAGCAGGTGATGGAGTAGCTGGCTTGATTAGGTCCTATGATGGTGTCTTTTGTGCAGCTATGTGGACAGATATGTGGAACTTTGCTGAAAGATGTAATTGTTGATTTGTGGGTATAAATGATTTTTTTCAACTGGGTTCTGAGGAAGAAAGTTTCAAAACTACTGGTCTCAGGGGCATATGAACTGCCACAATCATCTCAGTGAGGTGCCAATGATTTTTAAGTATATGTGTTAAAACAGTCTGCATTGTCAGTGCCTTTGGTCACTGATCATTATGGCAGAAACATCCTGTTATTCATACAATGTTCCCCCAAAGCCACAACTGCAGCTGAGCAACATAGGTTGCTCGCTGCGCAGCAATTCTGCCCCACCCCTGCTAGTTTAATCCCCTCTTCCCACCCTAACCCAGCCCTCTCCCTTTCCCAGTCACCCCCCCCAGCCACCCCAGTCCCACCTTCCAGCTGGCCCGACCCCATCTTCCCTCCAACCCTCCACCCACTTTCATGGCTGGCTGCCCCTGTCCTGTCCCCAGTCACCCTCCCACCCCCTTACCTGGCCACCGGAGTGGTGCGGCTTCACCACTGGCTGCTCCCCTAGCCGAAGAAGGTCTCAATGAGCATGTGCAGAGGCTCTGTGCATGCTGAGTGAGACCTTACTCCAAGTGGGAGTTTTTAAAACTCCCAGCTCAGAGAAAGCTTTCAGAGGGCCCGAAGACTGTCTTCCAGCCAGGTAGGAACTGTGGCTGCTGGCCATGTGCGGCCGGCAGTGTTCCCTGCACAGGGTAGCGGCGGGGGCTGCACGCCCATGCTGCCGCACAGCTTACAAAGAACATTGATTCATGGACCTGTGAGCTGAGCTTGTCAGCTGTGTCTGCACTGGAGGTTTAAGTCAACTTAACCAGGTTTAGGAAGACTTAAGCAACTCCTTGGCCACATTTGGCATTTATTAAGTTGACTTAAGCACTTTCACCCTTTAAGTTGACTTTAAAGGTTAAGTCGACGTTATTAAGTAGACTTACCAAAATGTGGCCATTAAAGTCGACTTAATAAAGTCGACTTAAGGCAGGATAGCCATTTAAGTTGATGCTATAAAGTCAGCTTAAGCTGGGGACCCATTTAAAGTCAATTTAATAAAGTCAACTTTAAATGGGTCCCCTGGCTTAAGTCAACTTTATAAAGTCGAGTTATCAAATGGGGACTCTCTCAGTTGACTTTAAAAAGTTGACTTTAAGTCAACCTTGTTAAGTCAACTTAACTGAGCCCTCTAGTGTAGACGTAACCGTCTTGAATACCATCTCTTCTAAAGAGCCTGTATTCTGCCCAAGAGCCAGGCAACAGCCCCCTCTCTACAAAATGCAACACAAAACCTGTGAAATTGAAACTAAAAACAGATCTGGCTTGAGTCTTTCCCTGAGGGATGGCACAGATACAGTTTGGGTGTTTATGTAATGAGAACAGTATTCCAGAGACAAAAGCCCACAGCTGAGATCATTATAATATGGGAAAGTAAGCAGTTCTAATGCAGATAGTTCTCATAATAATTGGTAGGACAGCAAGATTGTCCTTTAGGTAGTAGATCCTATGTTATTATTTAGGACTGTACTAAGAATAAAACTTTCAAGTGAATACATTTCCTTCATATTGACATGTTGTCTTTAGAAAGGGCCTTACTGAATTCCATTGCAGTCTAACTTGTAAGTATTAGGAACATCAAATGCCTGGATGTCTCCAAGGACACTGCTGATGGGTTGACTGATGTTTGGATAACACCAGAGAGCAGCATGAGTGGCATAGTCTGACCTTATCACGGGAGAATCTGTATTTCACCTCACCTTCCCTGGCCTCTGCTCTAACTTCCAGATACAAATCAATCACAGATTAGCGTCTAAAACCAACAATCTTCTTAAAAGTGTGACATGGGTAGACAAGTTTTTGACAATTTTAGATAAGATTGTGGCAAGTTAATGTTGGGTCTTCAAAGCAGGGAGATTGGTCTACTTGAGCCAAGAGGCCTTTTCCAAGCCTGTCATTTAGGATTCCATTCCAATAATTATTTTCCTGTTTCCCCCCCTTGCAAAATTTGCCATTTCTGTGAAATGAATTTAGTGCTGACTAAAATTGCCTGAGTCCCTGTATCAGAAAGCAGATGTTGTTTATCCACAGAAAGTGCTTCTCCACTCACGAGAGTTAATGTGACTCTCCCCTGTACCTTCACTCACCTCTGCCAGCGCAGGACCATTTCCCAGTGGTAAAAGCAGTTTCATTATTTGAGCTTTGGTCTCACTGCTGGGACTGCCTATAAGATTGACAGTGCCCAACTCTGATTATTGGTTATGCATTACGCTGCAAGTCTATCATGGAAATCACAGAATTCGTGACTTCCAGGACTGGCCCAGGCTGGGGGAACAGACCCAGGGTGGGAGGGGGAGTGTCTCTGAGCCAGGCCTCACCACCCCTGTGCCAGCAGCAGGGCAGGGACTCTTTGCTCCCCAGCACCACCCCAGCACTGTGGGAGTGTTGCAGGGAGGTGGGGCCACATTCTGCTCTCTGACAGATATGGCAGGGGACATACGGGCTGGAGCTTGGGGCCCTCTTTCAGGCCACGGCCCAGGGCTCCAGCCTCCATAGCCTATACTCTAATCCAGCCCTGCTTCCAGAGACCTGAGACATATAACTTGACACACACATAAAAAATATGAAACAAACAAGGGAGTCCTGTGGCACTTAAAAGACTAAAAAAATTGTTTATTGCATGAGCTTTCATGGGAGAAAATCCCAAAGTGCCTGATGAAGTGGGAATTTCTCCCACGAAAGCTCATGCAGTAAATACATGTGTTAATTTTTAAGTGCCACAGGACTTCTTGTTTGTTTTACTGAACTAGACTAACACAGCTTCCACTTTGGAACTTAAAAAAATGTGAGGGACTCTTCTGTGCTCATCAACCACTGCCTTTGGCTCAGCCTGAATGGGTGCCTCATTCCAGACAATGAGCAAGGAATGATCTCCCCTGGGCATATTTCTCAGTGGGTTTCTCAGTGGTATTTCTCAATAGTTATTCTCAGTGGTAGAAAAGTAGATTCAGTTGTTCTGAGGTTTGCAAAGTTCAGCTGTCCAAGCACTTATGTGAGAGCTGTGACGCACAAAACAAGTCACAGGCATTGTAAACAACCTAACACAGCAGTTCCCAAATTGTGGGTCATGACCCCAAGTGGGATTGTTTCATCAGCAGATACATCATAGCAATCCCAAAAACAATCAAGTAGTCCTGTAGGACTTAAAGTCAAACAAATTTATTTATCACATGAGCTTTCAAAGTGGATTTTCTCCCACAAAAGCTTGTGCAACAAATGAATTTGTTATTCTTTAAGTGCCACAGGACTCCTTGCCTGTTTTACTGAACTAAACTAACACGGCTGCCCCTTTGGAAATTAGCAATCACAAATGTGCTCTTTTGCAGACTGTGACCTTACACGCATCACATGCACAATGTCATGTCACACAGAGGATGTTGTTTTGCTCTACAAAGCAGCCCTATGTATGCAGCATTACCTCACAAACACCGTATGTGTGTGAGGTCATGCAGTCCAGAGGGCACCATTTTCTGAAGCAAAATGTCATCCTCTTTGCGGTGGGACTTTACATGTACAGTGCATGTGAGGTCACAGTGCATGAAGGGCACCATGTTTAAATGGCAACTTGCATGCTGTCTGGGGTAGTGGGAAGCAACACATCTGAAAAGGGGTCATAGAAGAAGAATGTTTGGGAACCTCTGACCTAGCAGTTACTGGGCAATGTAGCCAGCAAAGTTGACAGATAATGATTTCGCTTGGGAGGTAAAGATGCCACAAGTCAGGCACAGAGAGAGGCATTCTCATTGTGGGAAAAATTACACTAAGGGATGTCTAACAACACAGACTTATCAGAGGAGGGAGAATGAAATTTATCTGTTACAGCTGTGTGGTGAGGGGTGCCTGTCCACACAGCAAAATTACCGTGTACTGGCCCTGCTGTAGCTACGGGAACTAAACCATTTATCAGTCTGTGCAGCTAGTATGGGTGAAGATACCCTGATTATTACATGTGCTGTGTGAACGCAAGCTGTGATTTGTAGCCAATCTGCTGCCCACTTAGATGCATATAAAGAGTTGGTGTATAGACAAGGCTTAAAAAGGAGATAATCATTTTTATCTGCCTTGGGATGTTGTGAAGGTCCAATAAATTTTTTTTCCTGTTTTTTTTATTAGCTTACCAGAATACTCATGTTTTCCCTAAATGGCGGGAGGAAGACTCAAATTGTATCTTTGTGTTGTTTATTTGTAAGATGACCTTTGAGTTCTTTCACTACATTTTGGGAAAATATGAGTATTAGGGCTGGCAAAAAGTCCATTTTATGGAAAATTTTGACGTGTTCACTCTCTTTCCATTTTGCAGTGTAGAGTGGAACAGTGTTTTTCTCTTGTTTTCTAACATTTTCATAAAGTATTTTTTCAAAACATTTTTGAAATCTGAACATTTCAGAAATGTGGGAGTGTCAAGTTTCATTTCCCCCCTCTGTTACAATCCTCTTCCTCTTTTTTTCTGTTTTGCCCACATTCAATATAATTAATAATGGGCAAGCTGTTTTTCCCACAAAACCACACTCTTCCCCCCCTTTTTCTACTCCGTAATTCATCAAAGCTTTCTCAGCTTTCGAAACATTAGCATGGCAACAAACAAGGAGTCCTGTGGCACTTAAAGCGTAACAAATTTATTTATTGCATGAGCGTCTGATGAAGTGGGATTTTCTCCCATGAAAGCTCATGTGATAAATAAATTTGTTGGTCTTTAAGTGCCGCAGGACTCATAGCTTATTTTGGATTAAACTAGGTTTCTAACAATTCTTTGTTTCCTTTGTTTAAAACAACTCTATATATGGTAAAAGGATCAGGGTGGTGAGAAGGGGTGGTCTCGACAGGTAGGGGAATACTGACTTCCATGTAGGGTAAAAGGGAGAAGAGGTTGGATGGGTGCATGATGTCAGGCAGGGAAGGGTGTATAACAGGAGACAAGGGTTCAGGGGTGAATACCTAACAAAAGGTCTGGTCAGCCTCTGTATTTATGAGGCCTGATGTGCTTGCATGGATAACTTATCCTAACAGTAGGAAAGAGGGAAAAGTGAAGAAAAGGGGGAAATAATCTGAAATTCTTTCAGTTTTCCAAAACTGAATTCAAACAAAAATTTTGATTCAATATGAAACAAAATATGTTTTGTTTCAAAATTTCCTCATTGGAAAAAAAAAGTCAAGTGGTGTTTGCTTGGAGGGAAATGATTATTTTCAGTAAAACTTCACTTTTCAGTGGAAAAAAAATTTAGTAGAGATTTCTACTAGTAATAATTACTGTATCGAATTGCAATCTTTTCCTTTGGGCTTAAATTCCTTTAAAGGTATGAGACGGTGAGTCAAAAGGAAAGGGCAGAGTTCTTTTAACTTTAGTAGATAAATCCTGTAGTCACGAGAACTTGGAAAGCTGAGTAGCTACAAGATACACAATCTATCTTATACAAACAAAAAAAGGAGATATGAGTTTATAAGTCAACAGGAAAAGATGCCTTTTCTCACTTGCACCCTTCGGTAAGATCACCCATCCTGTAGAAATATACTGGGGCAGAGGTCTGAGTGTCAGAGATCTTGATGAGTAATGTCTCCCCTGGGATTCAGTAGACTTCAGTCCCCTTCATTCACAGGTTTAGCATCACAGCTCCTGGTCCATTTCCCTAGAAATAATCTTCATTTGGAACAGTGCAGGAACTAGGTAGTTTGGCACCTGGGGTGTGCCCGGAGCAAGGAGCACATGGAATGCACCCTCAGATCAAGCGGTGAAGGGAGCTGCTCAATATGCACCCAGGGCAAAGCCCCAGTCACCCCACCCTAGTTATGTCCCCGGTTTGGAGCTTCACTGCCAGGGAGCCCCTCCTCCATTCCACATTGCTACCTCCTGGAATCCAGATTTAAATGGCACCCTCAATATAGAAAGGGATATGGAAGAATTGTATGTCAGGCTGTGTTAGTTCTCTCTTGTTTTTCCTGCAGAGAAAAAGCATCTGTGTGTGTGAGTGCCAATGAAACAGAACTGTGCTGGCTTTCCTGCCCAGCCAGAGTTCCCCAACCAGATAGATAGGGCATCATAGTGGCCTAGGCTGGGACAGTAAATATTGTTGAGATATGACTGTTTGCCATGGAAGAAGTGTATGTGTGCTGATGGGGATATTTACAAAGAAGGTACATTCACAAATCCCCCAATCTAATACTGGCCAGATAGTCATCCCTTATTTCATTGGCAGAGGGAAGGTAATCCTGGCCTCCTTTCTGTATTCATGATAAGACACTTACCTCAGGTTAGTGGAGGACCAAAAGTTTCTGTTTTGTTCTCTGCAGTGCAGGGTGCTGTGGAGTTTCTTGGTTTCAGACACTGGACTCCAGTTTTTACAGTCCAGTAAGTTAACTAAGTTATTTATTTTAAGAAAACAGGAGGCCAAACTGAAAGGCTCACTTCTTTAGATTTTCCCATTTCTCCCCTCACCCTACAAACTGCCCCTTCATTCTGTTCAGCCACTAAACCCTAGTCTATACTTACAGGGCTTCTTGGCACATAAAATACCTTGCATGTCTGCCAACCACTTTCTAAACTGCCAAGACACACTAGGGTAGCCGATTGCAAACACTTTGCAGTCAGCTTTCAGCAACTCCAGTTACAGGGCTGTTGAATCATGCCCGGAAGATCGCATTGATGGCGATTTTGCTGCCATCCATATAGACATACCGTAAAAGTTAAGCTTGATCTTGGCAGTTACAGTATTGCTGACCATTTTGACACACCTTACTCTTCTTTTTCTGCTGTCCTTTGCACTCGACAACAACTGTGAAGGAGGAAAAGTTAGCGTCAAGGAGGAGCTAGATGAGATGAGAGTCCAGCATTTTGAAATAAAGCCTCTGTGACAGTTTGGGCAACAAAATGTGGAGAGCTGCTTAATGATATGCATGCTGTCGAAGATAGTGCTGTTCTTACATTGCCTCTGTGTGTCAACTGCCTAAATAGAATCATACACTACAGATCTCTGTTTACATCTATCTCTGGCAACTTCCTCTCATTCACTAAGTTAATATATGTTTTCTTTGAGATCCTTAAAGCACAGCTTTTGCTCTCCGTTAGTGTGAATTGATCATAATGGAGAATCTTTGGAAGCCAATAATCTGGTATATGGACAACATGGTCTGTCCATCTCAGCTCCTGTAAGTGCCTCAACCCTGGGCAAGCCAGTTCTTGGTATCTCGGTGTTTAGAATTCAGTCTTCCCTTTTAATTCCTAAACACCGCATTAGATGTCTCAGTTGCAGGCTTGTAAGCTCCCTACTCCTAACGCACATTTTAAGGCAGGTTTGTATCCTGTCAAAGCCCAAGTCTGAAGTGCTTTTAAAAAGCCATACTTTACAACAAATTCTGGAGAGAACTAAGCTGTCTTCCTACCACTAATACCTTTAAGCTGCTCAGGCTAATGGGATAGTGTCTTTCAGAAAAGAAAAATTATACGCTGTTAAAGTGTCAAAAGCATTCTAATTCCCCAAGAACTTTTTACATGTTAATTTGTATACGTGTTAAAATACTTCTCTGTGCTCCACTGTCTTCCCCAACTAAATTGGGTCTTTCCAGACAACTCAAAATATGGGGTTCAGTTACAGCACAGGCAAAAATTGATGGATGGAAAAGGAAACAACTGATTATTCCCCTAGGCTCCATAAAGTTTTGATGAGCCATAGTAAAATATTTCATAAAGAAGACTTAATCTTGGTTTAAGTGGTTAAAATATACTGTTTCTTGGCACAAAGAAAAATAAATTTGCTAAAAATCTGAGTTTTTAATGATACTGCATGACCTTCTAGCTATAGATAACTTCAGTACTCTCCCTCAGGTATACTTCCTTGGGTTTTAATTCCTTACTGAATATGCAGCAAAATGTAACGAATTCCCCTGGACACCTAGGGTCATGTCCTAAGCTTTGCAGCTCTATAGAAAGTAGAATATTTGTCGGATGTTATGCGAGTTAATCATAACTCTGAAACTTACCGTCTTTTTTCATCTTCTCAAAGATATGATTATATTCTTTCTCATTTTTTTAAGCTGTTCCATTCTCTGGATAATTCAGAAACTGTCAGCAGCACATTTTGCTGCCCTATCCAGTACCAGTGAGTATTTCAGAGCCTCCCAATTCAGTAAAATTAACTGAGAGTCAGTAAAAGAAATAATATCTTCCACTCTCTCTGCATCTGAATGTAACGTAATGATGCAGTAATGTATGCGCAATAAAATACAAGCCACTGCTTGAGAAAACAACAGGAAACAGCAGGTGATATCATGAATAAAGAAGACGAGATTACCAAGTTGAAGGTTAGGTTGATTAAGCAATTGTGGCTGTAGGTTAGGTTTATCTAGTCAAAAATGCTCATGAGGCAAGTTTCCTTAGCAGTCAGAGAACTAGATCAAGTTGATGAAACATGGAAGAGTGTGAACTGTGAGGTTCCTAAGGAGACCAGTGGTTCTGTGGTACAGCTATTATAACGAGCTTCAGTTTTTCAGGGATGATGATGGAGTACGTCTTTCAAACACAGGGGCTGACATCAGACTCTGGAATAGGAGGGAATGGATCAGGCAGGATTTCTGACAGCAGCCAGTGCAGGAAGGGGATTGACCAAACCAATCATTGACACACACACACACACTCTCACCCCCCTCCCCCCAGTGGCCAGTTTCCACTGTGGTTAAAGCTCTGGTTCTCAACTATTTACCACTGTGGACCAAATATACTACTATGTGTCATGTGGGCCACAGTCACACAATATATAATATGTACTATTTGTACATCAGTATAAGTCATCTAAAAACTAGTTCAAATGTAGCCCAATTTATTTATTGAAATAAAGGGTTTTTCTCCATTAACACATTTACCTACACAGATGTGGCCAAGTGGCTGTGCAAGTGTAGGAGAATGAGCAAGTGAGTGTAGGTGAAACTTGTATGAAGCAAACAGGAAATGTGTGTGTTATGGGAGACGGACAGTGCCCATGATATGTGATACTAGGCGGGGAGGGGGTGTGAATCAACCGGTTTCTGTAGAATAGTCAGAATTGTCCTGGAAGGTTGATCTCTGCAAGATAATTTTGAATCCCTGGGCTCAGTGCTTAAAGTGGACTGGAGCAAGTAGGTGGGGGGTGGAGTGGGGTCTACAATAATCACAGCTGAAATAAATATTCATGCACTTAGTAGAGCAGTGCTTAAAATATGCCACTCAGTGACTCAATTCCACATCTAATTCCTTTTTGCCAGGACTGGGATCCCTTGTGACTCTGCCCATTTTAAGCTTTCCCTGAGCTGAGCCCACAAAACAACTGCAGCTTCAGCAGAGTGTCCTCCTCTGGGCTGCTGTGCTGTGGGTAGGGCGTGGGGCACTACAGCAGCTCAGTGGCCTGAGTGCCCCTCACCTAAAACTCATTTGAGGCAGGGGCAGAGGCCTGCTGGAGACTGGGGCTCAACACAGGGAGCCGTCGAGCCTAAATGAGGTTGCTGCTACAGAGAGCATGAGACCCTGTGGAACAGGGGTGCAGGCAGGTGCCTGGAGTCTGCTCATCCACTCCCAAGGCAACACATAGATACCCTGATTCCAAGTAATAGTACCAATGTTCTGGGCTTTTTCTTACATAGGCGCCTATTGCCCCCCACCCCATCCCAGTTTTTCACCTTTGCTGTCTACATTCTCCTTCCCTACCCCCAGTTTCTCCAGATACTTCTGTTTCAGATGCTCAGAAGCAATGAGGCAGTGCTCCCTTGGCTGCAGGCAGCATTCAGTCTATCCCTGAAGGGGTGTGTGAAGGAAGGAAGCAGCAGGCTCCCAGCTAGCTGCCTCCCCATTCCCCTGTCGACCACAAGGCGTGCTCCTACACATCCACATCCACTCACATTGTTTTGTGCTCATGAGATAGAAGACCTTGTGGCCTTCATGGCTGAAGTCTCCCTTGCAGGGAGGGGTTGGTAGGACCCTAGGACTCAGATGGCCAAACCAAGTCCCAAAGCAGGCTGAGGAGAGTCTACCCCGAGTTATAGGAGCCCTGTAACCCACTGCTGGAAACACTTAGACTGCATCATATGTGAGAATATAGGTGACGGGGTGGGTGGTAGTGCCCCTCCTTAGTGTTAAGTTAAATATAGTTGTGACTAGCTGCTTAAAATCCATCCTGGGATTTGTACTCGTTCACTACCATGTCCAGACCAAGTCACAGCTGGATTTCCCAGTTCCAAGATCATCTTTCTGCAGGCATTGCTCCCCACGCAGTGACATCATCATTCCCAGAAAGAGGGAGGGTGGCAGCCAGGAGGGCAAAGCTGCTGTTCAGGGGTGTGTTCACACAGCAGTCTTATTTTGAAACAACAGAGGTTGTTTTGAAATAAGAAACGCTATGTTCATACGACGTACCGTTGTTTTGAAACAACTTAAACCCCATTTGGTTATGAAACAACGTTGTTTCAAAACGAGTTATTTCGAAACAATCCCGTCGGAACATGTTGTTTCGAAACAACGGTTGTTGCGAAACAACCGTCTGACCTTCCTCCCAGGGTGCTTAGCGCCCCGGGGAACAGGAAGTTCCTGCCTGGGCGTGCCTGGCTGGCAACATGGCCGCGGACATGGCCCAGTGAGGCAGCCATGTTGTCACACCTCCCATGGTGCCCTGCCCCTGAATCAAAATAGCAAGCCCACAGTGTGAACATGCTATTTCGATTCCTGCTTTTTTCCTTATTTCGAACTAACTTTTTGTTATTTCGAAATGTTATTTCGAAATAAGGCGTTATTTCGATACAAGTTGTTTCAAAACAACTTGTATCGAAATAACCCCCTGTGTGTGAACATAGCCCAGATGACCAAACCATTACTACATCCACAAAAATGTTTAGTTGTCATTATGCAAGCAAACCTTGGTTCTCAGTGTGCACACAAACCTCTTCCTTTGCATTTTAAAATCTGGTACACCTGAATCATTCTTTGGATCTTTTAAAGGGTGCAAAATGTAGTTGTTTGAATCAGTAGTTACGCATGGGATTACCCAATTTTGTATGCAAAGGGATATACTTTTGTCCAGAATATCTTTATTTTATACATATATAACCCCTCTTGGGATTACTGGTGATCTCTGCCCTCCTTTTCCTAGAGGGTTGTGATCTTCAGCCTCTGAGCTCAGAGTGACTCTTCCCTGCAGCTCTTTCTCAACTGTCTTCCGTGTCTTACCACTCTGGGGAATTCTCTCCTCTCCTGTCTGGTGAGTTATTTGCATTTTCACAGACAACCATTCCTTCTGGGAGAGTTGCCTCCTGTCTTAAGGAGACAGTTAATTTTCACAAGCATATCAGTGCTGGCGTCTTGGAAAACTGCAACCTGGACTGGGGGACCTTCTGTTATCTCTCTGTGCCCTGAGAGTTTGCTGTGTGGCTGTTCACCTCCAGGAAATTAGTTGCTCACTGTTTTCTCTCAAAACCAGGGTCCCAGGCTGAGAACCCTGGGGTCACAGATGCTGCACCAACCATGCTGTCCTGAGCTTCCTCTTCCACGTAACCAGTGGGGAACATTCCTGTACTCCATCTCTTCCTTCCCCAGGCCTCCCTTCAAGACACAGACTTCTGTGCACTCTAGCATGGGATTTTTTCCCCTGTTCTGCTGTGACCAGTTAATATCCAGGGCAGTGTGTCACGCTGACATGCAATACATCCCTCCCATTCGCTCCCTGAGGTGGTGTTGCAATCAGTGGCAGAACAAAAACAAAAATAGGGAGTCCTGTGGCACTTAAAGACTAATCAATTTATTTTTTGCATGAGCTTTAGTAAGAGAAAATCTGAAGAAGTGGGATTTTCTCCCATGAAAGCCCATGCAAAAAATACATTTGTTAGTCTTTAAGTGCCACAAGACTCCTTGTTTGTTTGTTTTACTGAACTAGACTAACATGGCTACCCCTTTGGATTTTGAGAACAAAAACAGATTTCATTCTCTTCAACACCTGAGGGCAAGTAGCTTTCCCACACTATAGTGTTAAAAGAGCCCTTACCCATCTCCTCAGTGATTCCCATCCCCTTCTAAGACCCTGGTCCAGACACATCTTCCTATGCTCCCCAGAGTCAGATCTGTGCATTGTCCACCTGCAAAGGGCTTGCAGTAGACAGCCTGGACAGTGGTCTCGCTTACAGGCAGGACAGCCCCCTCCTTTCCTGAGATGGGGGTGCCTTCAGTAAAGAGTCTTTCTCCCATTCCTTCAGGAGCTCCTTGGACCGTGACCCTTCCCCTCAGAGTCCCAGCATGATATTTCTTCTTGTTGCAGGCAAATATCTTGACAACCCAAGCCAGATGGCAAAATCATTCCCAAGAACTAAGTCAGCTCTGGGGTCTTCCATTCCTCCCACACTACATGAATTGTAGCTAGTGGCACTGGGTATCTGGTCTTGCCCACATCTACAATTTCTACCATTTGACCAGGTAATATGCTTCCATTTTGGGCTACACACTGCCTAAAGGAGTCCTGTATCTCTCTCCTAAGTATTCCTGGCCATTCATTTTGGGGGGACCCCCCCCATGCTCCATATTTGGTTCTGCAGAGACTAATCTTACATTGCTTGATACATCTCTGTGTTCAGGACAGCAGAACTCAGATGGTCTGGTGGTGACTTCTGGCTTGCTGCCAGCACAGGACATTTGTTTTTCAGATGACCAGTGGAACTACACTGATAGTACCTTTTGGGCTCCTCCATTTTAACAGGAGATGTGGAATATTGGTTAGAGGAATGGATTTGGGGAGATGAATGCCCAACCTCTCTACCATCCTCTTTCTTCCCAGGGTAGAATGGGAACCCTGTTTCCCATCTGATTCAAACACCTTCCTGTGGTTTGTTCAAGATAGATGCCTGGATCTGTTTAAAGGTCTCAGCCAAAGAAGCCATTTCATCTACATTTTTTTTTGTTCCGTTTTTGCCCCAGAGATGTTTTTGCATCATCTTTACATGTGCTTATGAAATGCTTCTGAGAAACAAGGCCTAGCGTTTCTTCAAAACTTGCCACACCTTTCCCTCTGACCTGCTTCCCCATCAAATCGTTTATCTTTTTTTACATCTTCCACATGACTCTTATTAGCACTCCTTTTAAGATTTCTTATCTGGAATTTATGCACAGTCTCTCAAAGGTTGGGAGATATTCCACAATATCACTTGGCTCATTGCATACAGGGAATAATTGTTTCCATTTGGAGCTTTTTGGAGAGATGGGAATTGGTGGTGTGAAAAGATTCTAGTTCTGCTTCTCTAGCAGATCCTGTTGCTGTTTTCTCTCATTTTCTCCATCGCTAGGTTTTGGTCACATTCCCTTTCTCTGATCAGCTTCTTTGGCTTCCAGCTACAGAGCCTGACTAGGTGCTAATTCCATAGCTTGGTTCTGGGAGACAGCTTCTTTATCCGCACTTCTTGCTGCAAAAGGCTCTGGTGTTCCCTCTCCTTTTCAGCTGTTTGCAGTTTGCATAATTCCAGCTTTGCAAATGGCTTCCTTTCACACAGCTTTTGTGCTTTTTCTATCCTTATTTCCCTGTCCGAGAATAAGCAAACAGAGGGGGGAAAAAAAACAAAAAAACCTAACCCACCCAACCAGTAACCTTCTCTTTAACTGTTCTTAGCTACCACATTTAAATTTTTCTCAAAATCTTTACATCTGTGTATGAAGCAGGGCCACATTTTGGTGTTTGTAGGCCCTAGGCACTTTCACACCGAAATGTGCGAAAAGAGGGGTGAACGCCAACTGAATTATGTCGATTGACGTGATGCACTTTAAACTATTCTAATGCTAAACCACGTGATTTTCCTTATTTTTTTTGCTTCTAAATTTTTTTCCCTCCTTCTTAGGCCCTAAAAATTTCATAGGCACTGTGCCTACAGTGCCTAATGGGAAATCCAGCACTGGTATGAAGTGTCTTCCTCACTCAGGACAACACCCTGCTCTCTGTACCACTATTATGAGTCCCCCACTTGTGCAGCCTGGGGGTAGGGTACCACTTAACCTTCTGGCTCCCTCTCATCCTGTGATGCTGATGTCAAGCCACAAACCTCTAACAGATACTGTGCTTACACAAACAAGGAGCCTGGTGGCACTTTTAAAGACTAATAAATTTATTTATTGCATGAGTTTTCATGAGAGAGATTCCCACTTCGTCAGATGCTTGAAGATGGGGAACTTATGAAGTGGGATTTTCTCCCATGAAATCTCATGCAATAAATAAATTTGTTAGTCTTTAAAAGTGCCACAAGACTCCTTGTTTGTTTTGCTAGACTAGAGTAACACAGCTACCCCTTTGGAACGGTGTTTACAGGAGTGTTACAGGTTACAGAAATCCTTTACTGCAGCCACACTTGAACCAGCAATGGATACAGCATCAGCACAGGCCTGGATTGAGGCAGAGGCTTTAGGGGCTGCAGCCCTGGGCTCTGGCATAAATGGGGGCCCTGCTGCCCTGCAAAAATTCAGTCCCATTCAGACCAGAACAGCATTGGCTGGGCTCCCACCATAGGCCCCCCAGCCCCAGCCAGCACTGAGGGCGTCAGGGCCCTGGGATCGAGGTCACTATCCCCACCGCCTGCTCCCACGCCACCCAGGACTGGCTGACCTGCCCCAGGGGCCAGTGCATGGCAGCTGTGCACCAGGGGCAGGGTCAAGGCCAGCTGGCATGCAGTGTGACCTTCAGCAGTGGCACTCCAGAGCCAGGACTGCTGTCAGGCCACCATGCTGGGGCCTCCACAGTCTCCTCTGCCAGACCTCCAGGAGCCCCAGTGCAGTGGTCTGACAGCACTCCTGGCCATGGACCGCTGCCGCTGAAGGCTTCACCACGTCAGCTGTCTCCATACCCACAGCACTCCAGACCTGCTGGGACAGACCAGTCAGTCCAAGGGCAGGAGTGGGCAGCTGCAGTCCCCCAGGAGCTTTAATTCAGCCCTGCACCAGCCAGTTCTCTTGGCTCCCACACCCTGCACTACAGGAGTATACCATCTTGCACAGGACAGGGGACTGTCTTATGCAAGCTCATTAATGTGCTCCCCTACTCCTCAACATGGGGAGGATGTACACCAACTTTTGTTAACTCAGCTGAGATTTCACAAACACTTCAATCCAAGACACATTCTTTTAGGTAAAATTACAAAAACAGATTTAGTCACTCCAGAAACAGCAATTTTAAGTGATTATAAGGGGTGGTTGCCAGAGATCCGAGGCATTTACCAAAGAAATAAAAGTATGTTTGCAGTTTAAAATTTAGACTCTTTATATAATACTAAATAGGATTTTGCCAAGTTCCAAAGGGACAGTCGTGTTAGTTTAGTAAAGCAAAAAAAGCAAGGAGTCTTGTGGCACTTAAAGACTAACAGATTTATTTATTGCATGAACTTTTGTGGGAGGAAATCCCACTTTGTCTGATGAAGTGGGATTTTCTTCCACAAAAGCTCATGTGAAAATAAACAGGATTTGAGTTAGCAATGTCTCACTGATAGCTGGTATAAGACGTTCCTTGCTCTCCCTGCCTGAGGCTACCCTTCCCCTCTTCAAAGTCCCTTTGTCTTCCAGACATTTCTTCAGGTATTGAGTTACCAGGGTATAAAGCCAAGCAATGATGTCACGCCCCTTCTTTTTATAGCTTGTTCCAATTTAGCACCTCACTAAAACTAACAGCAGTCTCTGATGGAGTGTTTCTTTACCACTCAATGGAAAAGGCATGTAGGATTTGTTTTTAAAGTGAATGTTCAGTGGTGTATTTTATGCTACTTTGTTCAGTGTCGCTGAGAGCAATGGTTTCACCAGGCAGAATTTTGCAGCGAGCAGCCATTTTTAACAAATTCACGTGCTACAGAGAACAAAAACAATTACTGATAAATCATTCACGCACATGAAGCTGAGAAGCCTGGTGGGCCTTCCACTTCAGAAACACTACTCTGCAAGTTGAGTTGAAGGGGAATTCCCCTAGCTAGTTGCAATGGTAGATCTTGTGGGTTTTATGTGGTCTTGCCTCTAGCAAGTAACATCACTGACTCATATGCACGAGGCTAGTATATTACAACATCCTCCACCCATACAAGGATGATCCATTTGTTCTGTACCCTTTCCAGCAATGTGTGATTCTACATGACTTAATACACCACTGGAGTTGTATTTATCACATATATCTTATATACTCATGGGGCCTAGCCTGCAAACCCTTACTGCCCAGCAACTGAGTATGGCAGGAGGCACTACACTTAGGATGTGTTCACACAGCAGTCTTATTTCAAAATAACAGAGGTTGTTTTGAAATAAAAAAGGCCATGTTCACATGACGCACCGTTGTTTCGGAACAACTTAAACCCCATGTGGGGACGAAACAACGTTGTTTCGAAACGATTATTTCGAAACAATGCCGTCTGAACATGTTGTTTCGAAACAACGGTGACTCGTTTCAAAATAACTGTTGTCTGAACCTGCTATTTTGCTTTGAGCTTTTTCCTTAATTCGAATTAACAAACTGTTAATTCGAATTAATTTATTTCGAATCAAGGTGTTATTTCGATACAAGTTGTTTCAAAACAACTTGTATTGAAATAACCCCCTGTGTGTGAACGTAGCCTTAGTAGTAGAGGGTTTGTATTGTATGTGTCATCTTCACAATGGAAGAGCTCATGTGTTTACTCCTGGCCCGCACTCCTTCCTAGTCAGCTACCTAGGGGGCCCCAGTGGCCAGGTTATGTAGTGTACAGGATTATTTCAAGGCATTTCCATCACACACTAATATATCCAGGCTGATCTTTTCTTTAAACAACACTGCTTCAGTGTCTAAAGTTTTGTCTAGCTTGAAATTGGCTATGTTCCATTTCAGCAGGGACTATTTTCAGAACTAATATTTACACACCTGTAAGGTTAGGGCATGGGAGTTCAGGTGATTCATTCTATGCAGTCTGTTATTCAAACAGCCCATAATTGTCCCTTTCATAGTGTAAATTATTAGTAAGGTGGCAGTACTGTAGAAAGAAGGCTGAGTCTCCGTGACTGCAGCTCATTGACAGTTAATTGAGTTTGTGAGTACTTGGACAAATGACTCATTTAACCTCAGGGACCCAGTCCATGGGATCAGTGGAGTTTACTTCCTTGAACCTCCAAACTTTGTAGTTACTGTGAACTACTGGAGATCAAAAGCGCTGATCTGGTCTCGTTTCTGTCAGTAAGCATGTGCCTTGCAGTCTGATTTCCTTAAACAGCCTAGTTCTTTGTTTAATATTTAATTAGTTACCAGAATGGTCAACAGTATTACAAAGGCACACGGAGTGAGGGAAAAAAGGGATAAAGTAGCTTTTGGCTGAATGTGCAGAGGATTTCTAAAGGAGATGTCAAAAAAGTTGGAAATGTCTACTAGACACATTAAAAATCAAATTAAAAATCATACATCTCCAAAATAATACCATTGTTATGGGATCCCTTGATTTGGGCATTTCAGGCCTGTTTCTAGATCTCTTGTCTGTCCCCCCACTGTGCCCACCTTTCCACTTCATTCTCTGGCAAAACAAGAAGCCCCATCCATACTCCAATACTCTCAGCAACCCGGAACATTTGAACATCTGGGTCTGAGGAAGTGGTTGGTTACTTCTTCCTCCCAAAGAAATAAAGCCTCAGATCTTTGGGCCTTTCTAAAAAGAAGTGGAGAGTTCATCTCTGTGGTAAGGACTCCTGTGCTGCCTCCAGGTTTAAAGACTTTTATTGCTGTTCTTTTAATTTAAAGAGAAGTGTACTTTAGAAAATTGTTCACTCTGTTCTCACCAGAGAGCAGTGGAGTCTTTGCTGCCTGAGGCTGGAGCTACACACTAGCTGGCATTGCTGCCTCAGAGGTGAGTTCAGGTGCAAATCTGACAAGACAGCTATAAATGCCAAGAACAGTAATAGAAGCTTTAGAGCAGAATTAGTCCCCCAGGTTGACACTCGTTCCTGTGTGCCTAGCAGCAGGTCAGGCTCCTGGGGGAGGGAGAGGGAAGACCGAGGGTGGGTAATAATGGCTTTGGAACTGTTCTTTGCCGCTTAAGGGCCTGATTCTGTAATTGTCACTCCCATGAAGAGTCCCTCTGACGTCAGCACAGCTTATTACTTGAGTGAGGATTGAGAATCAGGTTGTAATTGGAGAGTGCACTGAGCTTATTAATTACAGTGTCATATTCTGAATGGCTCTCATCCATAGGCTCAGGCAGCTCAAAATTCATCTTTATGTTGATTTATCCCTGTTGAGAAGCCTTCAGGAAAATAAAGAGCATGGTAGTTCTCACATCCTGAGATCCATGCAGTCAAACTACTGAGTGGGCTGTTTCCAATTTTACCTATTGTTTTCCAACCAGTTAATCAACTTACGAATGCTGAGGTCTATTTTAGTTTGGACACTTTTAAAATGCACACTTATTCCTTCCTTATTCTCATTGGTCTGTATCACCAGCCCCATCAGCAATCTGCCCTGTCCAATATCTCTCAGCTTTCTGAGGCCTAAATGCATGACAAAGATCTTTGAAATTTAAGACAAAGACCTAAAGTGAAGGGCAGCATGATAAAAAAAAAAAAAAAAATGGCAGAAGCTTGATATAGTAGGACATAAATTTCTTCAGTATAGATTATTTTCTGTTCTTTTCTTTCTAGAATTCATCCAGAATATAGTGGCTCTTAATAGGACATAAAACTAATAATGCTCTGGATAGCAATCTGAAGCATAAACACAGTGAGGACAACACACACACAGAGACCCCGAGGAGGGACTTCACTTTCAGATGTTCTGTCTGTTTCAGTAGTTCATACTTTCCAACTGTTCCTCATTTGGAGTGTTGGACTCCCTGAGTTACTTACAGTCCACACAGAGTTGATGCCCTCTCTCTTTTAAGGTGCAAAGTTGTTTCCATCAAAAATTCAGAGTCACGTAACTGAAGTTAAAGAAAGTTATTTACACTGAAGGAATTAATCCTATAGCATTTTTAATTTCCTGAATGAAAATTTTTGATGACCCTCCTTTTGGTCTTTGTCACACATTGTAACTCATATTTGGAACGTGGCAGGTTGAGAGGTAAACTTTAGTTATCCAACTCAAACTTCACCTCTAATGATGCAGTAGAAAGGGTGTCTGATGTGGGTTAGGGATTCTGTGCTAATTGGAAGCAAGAATTTAACTCCAGAATGATGTGGATCCTAAAGGAGTGATGTGCTGTTGAATCTGCTCAAGTGGACTAATGTGAAACTCTGAAGGAACTGTTGCTTCTCTAAATCTCAGCACTGCATGTTGTGAACAGCATCTAAAAATGGATACAGAAGTGAACAAGCAATTCTGTTTTGCTCCTCTGGGGGAGAAAAATCTATATTTCATCTTAGTGATTCCACAGAGAACAAGAAAGGTGAAGCTGCCCACTAAGACTCAATGTATGACTATAGAGAGATATAAAAGGCGAATTTTGCCCTGACTTACACCCCATTGTAGTCAAGGAACCCGACACCTGTCTCATTTACATCATTTATTTCTGTGAAATGAGGGGCTAGTCAGGCTGGTTTACGCTACAGAATTAGGTCAACATAAAGCAATTTAGGTTAACCTAATTATGTCAGTATCTACACTACAATGCTGCCTCCACGAAAATAAGCGGCCAACCACACTACTCCATGAGAGGCATAGCACATGTGACAATGTAGTAGGGCAACACAATGTTTGCAATAATGGGAACCGTGGGAGTTAGTTTTCTAGAGAACCTTTCACTCTCCACATACAGAAGCCTGGTGTGAAGTCAGGACCTACAGAGAGTGTATTGGGAAGCAGAGGTGATATTATATGATCAGTAAAAAGTTTTACACATAGCCTTGGATCAGGATGTTAGCTAAAGATTGTTAAGGAGTGTAGCTGAAACAGCTCTTCACATGAAAACAAGATGTTTATTGGTAGTAGAATACGCTGCTAAGCTGTAATCAGTGGCCAGGTCATGTAAATTGAAGCCAATATTGTTTTAGTTGGGTGTAGGCTAGGACTGTGCATAAGATTTGTCACTGTGTTAGATCATAGAATGGTAAACATGCAGCCTCACAAGGTCCAGGGTTAGTGAAACTGGATCTAAGAGTTAGAGCCAATAACATTTTATATTATCCTGTGATACAGATTCTTCACACTATGAAATAGTTTTCCTGGCTTTTTATTGAGGCAGTAGATCAGGTGTGGCCAAACTGTGGCTCGGGAGCCGCACGTGGCTCTTGAATGAAAAAGTGCGTCTCGCAGAAGAACATCAGCAAATCAATTTAGTAGGCAAAAGTATATGGCTATATACCTCAGTGCAGCTCTTCAAGGTTTAAGAATCAGCTTGTGTGGCTCTTGAGTTTCATAAGTTTGGCCGCCCCTGCAATAGACAATAAAAGGAAACTAATGGATAAGAAACCACAGAGGCAAGATAGCTACACCCACCCTGCCCTGCAACCCCCATTGCCTTACGGACCTTACTGCCTAGGTGCAAAACAGCACCACCACGTGAGGAGTCAAAAAAGCAAAGAATGTTCACTGAGAAAAAAAACTCCCTAGAGTTCAGCTGCCAGCATCCAGGTTTTTCAACAACCGTTGTAATGTGACACTACTGGATGAGCCATCAGTCGTGGGGATCAGATCTTGGCCCTCTTCAAGGATGAGACTTCATTGTCTGAGCTAAAAGACACAGATCTATTAGTTCATGTTGGAACAGGATCATCGATCTCTATGTGTGGCCCAAACACCACTAGATGATAACAGAGCCACATGGAGTAGATTGAGTTATGTGGTGGTGCTTGGTGGGGTGCCTTTGAGGACTGAGCTTTGCAGACAGAAGGGCCGAGTAGAGTGCCCTGTCAAACCCATGCTATGCATGGCTGTTAGAACTGGACACAGATTAGTGCAGAGCTGACACAAGCATCTTAAACATGATAAGATCACAGAGCAGCACAGGTCATGCTCAGAAAAGGTCTGGGTGCTAAGATGGTTAAAAGACAGATGGCTGGTCTACTGTAGTGGTCTCACCCTTGTCAGAATTGGAACGGTGGTAGGAGAATACGCATGAGCCTTCAGGGTATCAGGGCCGAGAAGTACTTGGTCAGGTGTTTAGCTATGGTAGAATCACTTCAAGCTGAGATGCCTCCTCAGAGAAGCCTGTTTCTTAGTTAGTGTGACTAGAAGCAGGTTGGGTGTAATGAGTTTGCAGCAGCAGCAGTACTTCTGTAATGTATTGTATAATAATTCTGTCGTACTGTGCTATGTTCCTCCTTGTGTCACTAGCAATAACACAGACTAATAGGCTGATCCTGCAACCCTGACACATGAATGTATAATCTGGGTAATTACCTGGTAATTGAATTGGTCCTGGTAAATTAATAAGATTTTAGCAGGCATATCAAAGACATTATATATCTGCATGGGGCTCATGCTGGCCGTAGGTGAAACCTCAGAGCTGTAAATTGAAAGAGAATTACCTTCCAAGAGTACAGTGTACAAGGCGGTCAGGCCAAACTGTTCAGGCCATGCTCGATTCCCTAACTACATAGGTAATGACTAGTAAAGTAACCATTTCTCAGGCAAATGTTTTGCTTGTTTAAAGAGTTATTTTCAGACCATGTTTATTCCTTCCCCAGGCCCTTGGGTTCAGTGGGAAGCTAAAATGATCACTTCAGATGGGCAATAGATGAGAAAGGTCTGTCCCTTGTGTTGAGGTTTCCCCTGTCATCTCTTCTTATTCTTCATAGTTGGTAGATTTATCTCAAGCTTTCCTTTCTTCCCTACTGGACTCTGAGCCTCCATGAAGACAACTTTAACATACTGTACATAGTGCTGGTTATGGGGCTTTATACACTGCTTTGGACATGCTACTCCCCTCCTTGAATCCCTTCACCAGCTTCTTCTCCCCTTCTTCATCAAATCCAAATTCTGCCCTTTTGAGGTTCTTTATAGCGAGGCTCCAGTTTACATCTTTGCTTGGATTTCCTCCTGTTTCCCCTCTAACTGCCAGTACTTCCCAGCCGCTCTCTTCTCACTTGCTTGGAATTTATTTCCCTTGCTTGTTTGGATCCCTCTCTCTCTCCACACATTCAAATCCGTTCTTAAAACATGCTTCTGGCTATGTCTTTCTCCAGGAAGTGAGAAGAGACTATTTCTCTAGCTAATCTCCTACCTCCTGACTGTGCCCTCATTATGTCAGCCAGGGCAGTTTCAGACCTAAACTTTATTCCTGCTGGTGATGTCTCCCTTTCCTTCCTACAGTTTACTGGCCCCAGAAATGTTGACTTAGCAAATCCAGGCCTCATGTACACAGAAGACATTATTTCCACCTCATTTGAAGTTTACTGCTTCACAATTTTTTGCTGTGCTCTTGCCAGATCTTAATAATTTTGCTTCATGATAATAAGAGCAGCATTTTGTAATTAGTTCAACCAAAGATGCCATTTCCTAGAAAATGAGTTGCTTTGGGAAGGCACTGACTGTTCTCTATTCCTGGGAGATGTTAACCCTTGAATTTTGAAAGTGGAGCATAGGGTTGAAGTCATGTTAATCGCAGTGAAGGTCAGTGCTTTGAAAATATATCCTTAAGTTTTATAGTCAAATACACGCCAGCATTCTTTCAACAGCCCGTTTATACTGGATGCTGCAAGTCCTCACAAGATGCCCAACCATGCTCATGAAGTAGTTGTGCTCCAGCAAACTGGTTTGAACTTCTGAGTGAAGTTCAAACCAAAATAACAGTGCTAGACGTGATCCTCTGCCCCGAGCAATAGCTAGTTCCAAGCCCCTGGTGCACTTCCGATTTGCTTCAGTGGGTTTTGGATCAAGCCCTGCTACCCTTAACCAAAATCTGCAGGGTGAAAAAGGAAGCATGGGGCTGGGAATGGTTGTGACTGAGCAGACATGGTCTTAAATATGATCCTTACCATGCTCACGTGGTGTGTGGCTATATGTTCCCCCTTCTCCCTCAGCAAAAGTAGCTTGGCAGCTATACAGAACTGTTCCCATTAATGCAGGATCAGGCTCTCCTGCGCGCTTATGTCCTGTTCACCATGTGCTTCTCCAAGTAATGCTTCCCCCCTGCCCTTCAGACTGCAAACCGATGGTGTTGCTCATGATTTCACACTTTAGTCAGCCACAAACTCCCTCACATCTGTAAAGCTCTGTGAGAGCATTGGAAAAAGGGCACTATGAGAGTGTAATGTAGTACTGACCTTTTTTAAAGCTGCACAGAGAGTAAGAGCAGATTACTGAAAAGTCAGGGGATGCAGAAGCTAAACCTACCTGTAAGACTGATGCTGCCTCCCATTCTGCAATGCATCTCACTATCATTCTGTCTGTGAGCACATTCTGTTTCTCGGACTATACAATCTTTTTCTGCAGCCGCAGGGTATGGCTCTATTGTAACCAAAGGTGTGCTTGCCACTCAAATAGAAATTCCCACTCAGGGTTTGATCTACCTAGCAACAAAGGCTCATCCATGTGGGCTTCAGCGCAGGCTGTACAGGTCTTCTCAGAACCGCAGGGACACTGTCACATTCCTATCATGATTCCATAATGACATCTTAGGTAGACACACGGACTGACACAAGGGCTCTGCAGCCCCTGTGTGCCTTAAAGGCTTTGGTCCCATACCTTGGCTCATGCCCTACATGCCTTGCAAAGCTACTGTGCAGTTAGCTTAATTTACATGTGTATGTGGGGTGTAATTCACCTCATGCAGATGATGTATGGGCCAGTTTGGGTGCTGCCTTTTCTGTCATGTATCTAGAGCCATACTGCAAATTCTATGTATTTGACTATTCTTTATTTCAAAGTTACATCTATCTAGCAGTAGAGCTTGAGAACAAATGCTAGAGCTTTTTTTTTTTTTAAAACACTATAGAAGAAAAACACACTCATCTTCCAGAATTGGAAGCTCTTTTGACAGTAGAATAGAGTGATGGATATGCCAGGGCATCAATTCATCAGCACATCAAGGCATGAGCCTGACTAGTGCCATTCATTCTTGTCGTTTGAATCCTCTTGATGTGTAAGATCATATTAAAATCCTGTAAAAGAGAGGCACTGCATGTCTTCTTGTCAAAGATGACTACACTGGTTCATCCATCCAGTTCTGGTAAATGGGAGGTGGAGAGGGAGCTGTTAATCGGACAGTTTGTTCAAGGTGAAACAAAAAGAAATGTCTGCTGGCTCTGGACTTGACTAGTTCCATTCTGTAGGCTGTGTATATGAGGTGTGTGGGAGCTAAAATACCTTTCAGTTACCATTGGATTAGTAATAAATTTTAATGGCATTTGTTGTAAGCTGTTTCCCCCACCCAGGTCATTAAAGAACCTTGCTGTATCTTCCTTTATCTTGTAGATGACAGAACAGATTTGCCTTTATCTACCTTTTTGCTCTTTTCTGTCCCTGATTTTTTAAAACTGTATTGAGTAGTGAACCCCTGTGAGATATTTTTTTAAGGTGTCTAAAGATGCAAATAGGCACTTGGTGGATTTTTCACAAGTGCCTCCTTTCAGTTGGTTATGGGAATTTTCATTTTCTGTCCTCAACAGCTGGCCAGTATTACTATTAATGTTTTCCTCCAGAAGAAGCTGTATTTCAGTGGTGAGTTAAATTATTCCAATATTAATATTATTATAGCACCTGGGAGATATGCGGACACAGAAGAAAAAGACTGTTACAGGTTTTTGTTAATGTTTAAGTCCGTAAAGGCTTCAGGACCCTTGTGGACAGAAGTGCTGGTGATGTAGAGAAATCCGTGCTCTCATTTACATTTGTAGAACACTGAAAGTAAGTTAAATGTATTAATATACATACTTTTGTTACAAGAGAGATACAAATGAATCAGCTACCAGATCCCTTTGTGGCATTTTTACTGTATATTTAAAAATCCCTCACTGAAAATTTACTAGTGGATTTAGGTCTTTCACTTATTTTCTCAATATAAACAGTTAATTGTGGTGAGAGATTTTCTCAGAGGTTTTGGCAGAGCTGAGATTACATGGTTGCTATAGGCTCCAGTGGGTACACTTAAATTTTTGTTAAAAGTCAAGGTAAAAAATCAGAGTGAAAGTTTCAGATAGATCTAACTGAAATAGCAATGTTATTAAAAGGCAGATGTTTCTGCAATTTTCATCCTGTGCTGCCATCTATGGTACACTTTGGAGCACAGCAAAATGATGAACAACTAGAGAACTATATTGGTAAAAGAGTGCAAAAGAAGGACAAAGTCGGATCAACAGCTTCAGCCAGCAAGTTCATTTTCAGTTCCCAAAGAAGATGTTATGGCTGAAGATGTCAATTCACCAATTGCTGCTTTACCTCCACAACTCCATTTTTGTTGGACTCAAAAATGCTTGGGGCTGACTTGGGGCATTATGCCATAGATCTGGGTGGTGATGGGAAGAATCACTGTCCCTGTGGGTACTCCAGAATAGTTCAGGAATGCCCGGACATGCAGTAAGGGGCATGGCAGCCACCCCACCCCTTCAAGGAGTGCCTTCTCTGTGACAAGTCAGCTCTTTCATCTCCTGTCCAGCATCCTCATCCTCCCAACCTCTTTGGGGTGCCTGGTGCTGTTAGCCAGGAACAGTCCTTGAGTGCCATTGAGAGGATATGCTCTTGGCACCCTCCCCCCGTTACGCAGTTACATGGGTGGCCATATTCAGCCCCTTTTGTGAATGCTTCCAGCAGGAAGGAATGTACTGCAATGATATGTTCTTGTCAGTGGTATGAGGCACCCCTCATTTTACTTCGTAATTGCCGTTCTTCCTCAGTAAATCAATAAAGCCTTTGCCTGCATTCTACATGCAGCGCTGCGTATGCACCAAATTAGATACTGTAAACCAAAATCCATTTTTGACTCTGCTGAGCAAAAGGAGGGAAAGTGTGAATATTTTTATTTTAAACCAGATGCTACTTTCATGCTCTGATAACTCAGAAACAGCTGAATGGATTTTCTTCAAAACTTCTCTCACACAAAAAATTCACCTTTGGCCTGAAAACAAGCCTGAGAAATTGCAACACATCGCGGATGTTGATTTATTTATTTTTGCAAAAGTTATAAGGATTCCAAAATAGTCAATTCAATTCTCACCACTGCCATAGTGTTAACACTTGCGTCACTGCTCTGACTCCACGATGATGATTCAAGGGCCTTGTGGCCTGTACCTCTCATTGTTCGACCTTCAACTTTTGTTATTAAAATAACTGTCTGAATCTATGTGGTTATCCAGTTTATTTAGCACATGATCATGGAATGAGGCTTGGCTAATACACCTCAGGGAGTGACATCCTCTGGGGAGCCCAGCTTCATACAGCTTCTAACATAGATAGCAGAGGATCAATTGCCCCTTCCCAAGGAGCTGATATGGCAGCCAGCAATCACCTAGTCATGAGAGAATCCCAGCAAGGCACCCTTTCACAGTGATGTGGCAAAGCAGAAGGGGGTCGTGACACAGGAACACTAAGCCAGTTCTAAGCCACTAAATGATCCTCCTGTGGCCAGCAGTGTTGGTGTTAGGGCCACTTGTACCAGTGGTTTGGTGCAAAATGTCAGCCCAGAATCTAGGCCCTGTTTCTTAAATTTTTCTTAATTTTTGCAATTAAATGAATGTTTATTGCAATGCATTAGCATTCCGATAAGGGATGAGAAAGTCTCAGTGCTATTGCAAAACATATCTGAAGTACAGCCAATGAGATAAGAATCCCAAAAATGTGTTACCTATATGGCGCCACCATTGTACCAGACATGTTAGCTTGATTTAGATGGATTCGCTTAGCATGCTCCTAAGAATACCAAGGGACGCAATAAACAGAGTGCCCAATTTGCAGACATTTATGAGCAAATAAATCTCAGGCAGTTTGATGTTGTGAGCTCAAGCAGGGTAGAAGAGATGTGAGAGATAAAAGGGCATCGTGTTGCTCTGCAGCCAGCATACTGTCCTCAATTACTTCTTTTTGGGAATGAAGAAAATGCACTCTAACACAATGGAAATCTAAGGCTTGGTCTTTACTCATCTTTCTAAAGCCCCTTCTCTTTTCAGTGTTAACAGTTTCCGTGAAGAGTAGCTTGCAGGGAAGAAGACCTTTCACAGAGCTCAGTTCACGTGTTGGTCCTAAAACAGCAGGAGTTAAATGTCTCTCCATCCTCCCAGCTGACATGATACCTGTATGATTACCTTTGTTGTTTATAGAGTGGCTAAATCTGTTGGACATTTTGTCTTAGTAAAATACACTCATCTATAAAGGAAGGTCCTAAATCTGCAAACCCTCGCTCCTACAAGCAATTCTTACTTGTGTGAGTAGCTCCCTTGGTTTCAGTGGAATGATTTTCATGAATAACGACAACTAATGTGAAGAAAAGTTGAAGGTTTGGCAAGACTGAGCTCCACCACCTCTAGGTTTGTCAGTTAATAGTCCTAGCTCCTCTGTATGTCTGTTTAAAAAAGAAAAAACTGCTCGAGTCCCAGTGCACCTCTGTCATAACAAATTAAGCACTGGTTTGACAGCTCAGGTCCTACACTGGGATGGCAAGAGAATGGCTGATTCATGTGGGTCATGTGAGTATCAGTTTCTGGAGGCCAGGAGCACCAGAGGCTGAAAAAGAGCTTCTTCCTAACCTCTACAAATGTGCTGGTGAGAGCAGCCCTTTGGTCCATATTGAGCCATTGAAGCAGCTCAGACTCTGTACATATGATTTACCCAGGCTGGCTGTTTGAATAGCAAAATATATGCTAAATGAGACACTGAGAAACAAATTGCATAATCTTCCATGGGCTAGAGAGCCAGGCAGTCAAGTTATAGCAGCACCTTGCAGAGCCAAATGTGTGGTGTGGTACAGTGTGGGCATGCAGTAACTCTCAGGTACCCAGCAGCAAGCACAGAAGACTTTTTTTTTTTTAAACTAATAAATAGCACAAGCCATTTCCTGAGGCCTAAGGCCCAGGTCCTCAAAGGAATACATTCTGAAGTTAGGAGCGTAAGCATCTTTGTGGCTGCAGACCTACCTGCTTGCTAGTGAAGACAATGAACACCCTAAGCCCACACCAGTACCTTTTGGGGATACTCACAACAGTTTCATCATATGTGTGTTTGTTTGAATGGACTGGAGAAGTTAATGGGAGCGTGCCAAAGCCCATCATGTGGCTCATACAATAGTCACACTGACGTGAATGTTCTAGGGGTTTTCTGGGCGGAGAAAGGATACTCATTGAAGTGGTTTGGATGGAAGGTTTGCCTGGGGTGAAACCAAAATCCCAGACTTGTCTGGTGAGCAGGCTGAAGGTGTGAGTGCTTCTTAAAGGTTTCGCAAAAAAAAGCAAGGAGTCTTGTGGTACTTAAAGACTAACAGATTTATTTATTGCATGAGCTTTTATGAGAGGAAATCCCACTTTGACAGATGCTTTGAATAGGGGGAACTTACAGAACGGGATGAAAATAAATGCAGGGGAGTGTAAGACATGGGACCAGGTCATACTGCAACAGCAAATCAGAGCATCTGTAAGGATTCAAATTCGAGGATACAGCACATAGGGGAAGGTGAAGTCAAATTACCTGTTATAATGTGAAAAGAACCCATAATCACAATTAAAGTTTAGTTGTGCCATCCAGGATTGGGTTGCAGGCTGACTACTAAAGCTACAAAGGAATAGCATCTCTGAGTCTCAAGCCAGAGACAGGTAAAAGCAAAACCTTCTTTATGATTTTAGCTAATGACATTAGATATAAACATTTCCTGTTTACCCCTACAGTAATTCCTCCTGTGGTTGTTCTCTCAGGCCTTGTTCAGTTTTCCTTTTATATTTGTATGTGTATTTATACATAGACAATTATTAGGGTTAGACTCTGCAGACAAATTAGGTAGTATGTATGGCTATGTCTACACTAGGAAAAGGTAGTTTGAATTTGTTAATTTGAACTAAGAGGTTCGAGTTTAGTTCAAACTAAATTCCAACTTCTTAGTTCAATTAACAAACTGGACTAATTTGACTTCACATTGTTGAATTAGTCCACTTTATTAATTTGATCTAACTGCCCTTAATTTGAATATATTAAATTCGAACTAAGGGTTAATCCTTATCTACATCATCCTTAGATCAAACTAAGGACTTAGGTTGAACTAACCAGCAGGTCTTACTAATTTAAACTAAGCTTTTATTAGTTTGAATTAAGGTACTAAGTTAGTTCAAATTAAGCCTCCTTAATTTGAACTAACTTGCAGGTGTAGACATACCCTATCTGTTTTGCCCTCTTTACTGAGTATGCTGGATCTAAAGCAGTGGGTCAGGACACATTACTGTGTTGCTCCAAGTTGTGGGAGAGCCAGTGAGGAGATGAAGGCTAGGATGACACATGCTACTTCTAAGCATACTGCATATTCTTAGAAGAGGAACCCAAGGAAGTGACCCTTGCCCTTGCAAAATGTAAACAGTTAAACTAAGGATAATTTGATGACAGTGAAAACCTCATTTCAGTATTTCACTTTGCCTTCTATTGCCAAGACCCAGTCAATTGCTTTTTATCAGCAAGCTGTTAAGTCCAAGATTAAAGGAAATCACATCAACTACCACACACATATGTATTTTTCCATAATAATGATTTCTTCCAAAAGAAAATCAAAATCCAACAGTAGCTAGAACTAAGAAACAAGCATCCCTCCTGCCCTGCTTCTCCAGCTGACACTCTGACCCAAGTTTGATATGCTCACTTAGACTCCTTTCAGTTGCCAGCATTCTTCCTGGTTGCCTAGCAATCTTTTTTATAATATATTTTATGAGACTTTATTTCAGTGTTTCATTTTATTAATACTGAATTTCAGTCAGAAGCTGCAGGGGAAACACAGAAGGGGTCTGAGATAATATCGTACCAATTCATTACAGTTGGTGGTACAGCCAAAAATATAATAAAATAATCATGACGGACACTTAACAATAAAGACTTAAATTGGATTCCAGGGAGGCAGCACGATGCTAGAAAAAGTCCCTGTTTCTCACACCAGCAAAAGCAGAACCAGCTAACATTTGCTAATACATTGAAGCTCAGAAGCAAACAATTAAAAAAACTCAAACAAACCAACTGTCTTGACCACAGTTGCTACAGATGCTATTATTTATAAGTTAAACATTTAAAATAAACACCAGAGAAAGCAATCATGAGTAAAATTGGTTTCGGTAAATGGGACATAGTAACAAGGGACAGACAGATAAGTGAGCACTTTCGATCCAGTTTAGCTTGATAGTAGCCAAAAGTTATCATTTTATGCTTCTTTAGTGGCCTGCACAAATAAGTTTAGTGGTTTCGGTCAGGTCTGGGTGGAGATGTGTCCACATCACAAATACAGCAGCAGATGGCTCCATTTGTGTCAGTCGCAGTGGAGAGGCTGCCAGTGGCCAACAGGGTACAAATGATACAGCCTTATTCTTAACGGGCCTGGGGGAAGCTGTACCTGCAGAGACCAGAACTGTCAAGTTGGCAACTTTCTTCACCACTGGGGCCTTGTTGCTGCACACTCCTGGCCTCATCCAGCATTTAAACTGTGCTAGCTTCATTGATGCCATTGCTACATCAGAGTGCTCAACACCTTGCAGAATTGAACTTTTTAATTCTCCCAGAGGGGAAACCAAACCACCTAGGACCTCCTGCTGACCTGCCCAGCCATGGACTGTTGGTACCAGCCCCAGAGCAGCCAGCCTGGAGAAGAGGACTTTAGCTGCAGCTGCAGCGAGCGACCAGCGGGGAGCAGTGATTCTTCACGGATGGAGAGGGAGGCAGCACCCTGGACAGGCCAGCCCAGGGGCCAGGTGGCGGCAGGACCCACGCTCCAGCTGGGCAGCGGGGGGCAATGTGGACGAGGGGACTGAGCCTGCGGTGGGTTCTCTTGCAATGGTTGCTTTCAGCCACCAGGGTTGCCACCATGCCTGTTGGGCAGGGCTGGGGCTTCACCATGTGGCTTCGGTCTCCCTGCGCCACCGCGTGCTCCCAGATAGTGGCTTGGAGGGGCTGGGACCGGGGCTGCCCCAGGGGTGGAGCCCAGTGAGGGGCCCGGGTGGGGCTGCTGGCCCCCATCTCCACAGTCCTGCCTAGCCCGACCTCCTTCACCCCACCTGGCAGGGCTCCCTGTTGTATTGCAAAGTTAGGGGGCTGTTTTCTTATCCCCCCCCGGGGGCCCCTGTACTCACAGGGAGTGGGGGGCCCCTCATGCCTTGCAGCAGGCTGGGCTCAGGCTGCTGGACCCAGCATTGGAGGCTGAGGGACCAAGCTCAGGGAAAGATGCATCAGTGAGAGATGACCCCTCCACCCCTTAGCTGGGCAGAGCCTCCCTCCCCCACCTGGCCCCTCCAGCATTTTCCTGTCTGCTTTCCAGCACTGGCTCTGTCTGGCAGGGCAGGTGGCTGGAGCTGGCTGCCGTGGCTCTGTGGGGCAGGGGTCAGTGTTTGTGGCATGTAGCTCTCCCCCCCTTGCAGCATCTCTGCTGATGGCTGCAGCAGAGGGGCGTAACTGGTTGTTGATGTAGTGACAGGGGAGGGAGCATGGCAGGCCTGGCAGCTGACACTACCTGTATAAAGCCCTGTCCAGTGACCACTGCTTCTGCTAGACAGCTGACCCCCGCGCCCTTGACTCCAGCATTTCAAAGTGGCTCCCTGACATCTTTGTGCCCCCCGCAACCTTATTACTGCCCCATAGTTCAAAAGTTTCTGCTCGGTTCAGTGAACCATGGGACTTGTTCTAGCTAGTTTACAAACTTGCTGTCATTGGGAGGTAAGAGCATAACAATAAACACTGTCATTTTACTTATTGTAAAGTACAGGGGGAAAGGTGACCTACAGGATGGCCTTCTAATTCTGGACTGTTGGCAGGCAACTTCAGTCGTCTGCTGAGCAAAACATATAAGCTGGTGCTTAACTAGGCACTTGACATCAGTAGAAGCGCTCGCATTCGTAATGTTAAGGGTGCACTTAAGTGTTTTGTTGGTTGGGGACAGTGTGCTCAGCCCTTCAGGATCAGGATTCTGATTAGGTACCTTCTGACTCTTGAATGATGAGTCCAGTTCTTCTAAGCCTTCATTATAATTCACTCACTTCACTGCTGTTAAGTGGCTGATTTGTGTCTGGGAGGTCATTTCAAACAAATTCGGTGTGTCAATCTATCCGGCACAGGATTTTTTTCCTCTGTATCTTATTTTTCTAGTGAGCGCAACGTGTATTTTGGATGCTACAGTAAACAAGAGGTCACATGCTTTGTTGTTTCTCTAGGCCAAGCTCACTGCATGGCCCAGAGGTTCTTTGTCTCTCTCCATTGCCCTACAAACTTTCTGGTGCCTCCCGCCCTTCTCTCTCTCTTTCAGGGACTTCTCGCTGGAACTAGGGGTGCAGGGGGTGTGACAGCACTCAATTGAAGTGGTTCCCATCCTATACTGAGTTTATAGTTTGCTTCAGAGGCTCTCAGCACCACCACCCCCATACAAATTGCTCCAGTGCCTTTGCCTGCCGCCAACATGCCAGGGAGTGTGTGTGTTGCCTGTGTCCCCTTCCCATATCAGTGTTGCCCATTCTTCTCCTGCCATGGGGGCTCTTTGTGCCCTCTCGTGCCCCTCTCCTCCCCCAATGGCTCCCAGTCCCCCCCTTCCCTCATCTTGACAGGGTCTCTGTGTGTATGTCCCCCATTGTCTCCTTCACTACATGTCAGGGGCTGTGCTGTCCCAATGTTCCTCTCCCTCTCTACCATGAGCTCTGTGTGCTCCTCCACATGTTGCTGTGCTAGTCTTCCCCATTTTTTCTCTGTTCCAGCGATCTGTGTGCCACCTGTTTGCTCTCCTCCATTCCAAGAATTCCCATTCACACACACCGCCATGCCATGGCCTCTATATGCACCCAATATTCTTCTTTCTTTACTTTCTCTCTGGCACATAGGTCACGCAGGGTGGTCAGCATTTTAAACTGTATTGGAAGGATAAGCAGAGCTCAGAGGAGGGGCACGTATGTTATGCTGGAAAGTGTTAATGGTTGCAAACAACTAGTTCTTTCACTTGTACTCCATGCTTTCCATTTCCTCGCCCTCATGTCCTGCCCACTGCCCACATACCAAGTGGCAGGACCTTGTACCACTTGTCAAATGTGAGGAACCCTGGAAAATCAGTCTGTATTCAACCTGGCCTCATGGGCTGCTGGGGATATTAGCTGGCACCTTCTTCACAGAAGCGTGAGCTTGGGCGCGTCATTTCTCATCCCAACACCTGTCCCTTTTGCTCTGTGAGGGAGGCCCTGGCACACACATGTCTAGAGTGTGCCAGGCTGGAGTCCCCATTCTGGCTCCTCCGCAGCCTACTTCTGAGATTTTGGTCACACTTCTCCCCACCCATTCTGATCTGTGCACACCTCTTCTGTGGCCCTACAAAGTCATGGGACCTCTTCATCAACCTCCTCCTTGCTTTGGTCCAGCTAGCCATCTATAACATCAGGGAAAGGATATTGTCTGTGGAGGTGTTCTGTGACTGCGGAGCCTATTCATGAACCTCTGTCTGATCATGTATGCTGCCAATGTTCCTCTGGGTCACAGCCACTAACTCTTCAGCAACTTTCAAGGAGCAGTGGGTGCTGTCCAGGATTCGCTGCTTGGAGTCCCACTCAGGTTCCCTCTGTTTAACAATTTGACTGTTACAGCTGTTTCTGCTTTTTCATACTTTGTCCTCTGTAACCAGTTGAATCCTGGGCTCAATCGCTAGCTACAGGGTGTGCAAACCGGATGCAAAGGGTATCTGTGTGCCCCAATTTCCCCTGTTCAGTTTTCACCAAAATAAGTAAGACTCTGGCCATTCATGCTTTTGGAATTCTTTTTTTTTTAAACTCTTGAAAACCATTGGCCTACAAAATCATGGTAGGGTTCACTCCATGTTCTTTGCAGACTGATATAGACAAAGAATGTAGGCATCAAAAATGCATAGAACTGTTCAAAATAACATTCCCTTTGTGTCCATCCCCATCCCTACTTGAATGCATGAACTAACTATTGATGGGATTGACTTTACTGTGTGGGAAGGTAGCTTAGTTTTGTTATTACAAACTTTGTTTAAGCACAAATATTTAGTTTGTGCAGAGAAAAAAAAGATCTGTGTCCTAGGGTTTTTTTTTTAATTAAATCCTAATTTTGCCCAGGATCCTTAAGTACTGATAGCCTCCTCTTAATATATCTTGCATTAGATTTGGCCTATTTGTCAAGCTCTTCTACCAGGGGTGGACAATATTGGCTCAGAGATAGGTGCCATCAGTGTTACTTTGGTCGCCAGAGGGTACTCCTCCATTTCATTTCTGCAGTGAAGCTAGGCGACAGGCCATTAAAACTGGTTGCCATGGCAACCAGAAACATAGCTTTCTCAAGCCCTGTCTTATACAATGTCTGTTTCAGTGAGGACAGCTGCTGAGGAAGCATTTAAGTTTTATAAATACATGTTTTTATTGGAACAACGAAATGCTTCTCTCCCTTTTTAAAGATTCTAATGTCATCCGTTGTTTGTGAGCAAATTAACATTCTCCTGGCCTGTCTGAAAGCCAGACACAGTAGTGTTAAAGACTCTGAAAGTGAAACTGATTATAAACAAAAGTGAAACAGTTCATTGATTTTTTTTTTCCGTTGGCTAAGCTGGTGAGGAACAAGTAAATTGGATTTTTAAAAGCCTTTCACTTTTAATACTACAAAAGTGTGTTAGTAATGTAGGTAAACAAATGTGTTTACAATATGTGATTATTTTAAGTGAACAGCATGCTTTTAAAGTGATTGTAAATCATTACAAGTTCAATACTGTTTTCAGCAGTTATAGGAAAAGTTCTCGTTGCATTAACCTATCTACCTAACCAAAACAGTTGGAGAGAGATGGAAAGAGAATTCAGAATGAAAAGAGGAAATGAATCACCCCTTAATCAAGGACTGCAGTGGGAGGGAGAGTTAGTACTGTATGGAAACAAACAATTATTTGTACAGTATTGCCCATCCCACGGAAATGCCCTCAGGAGGAGAGCCAAAAGGAAGCAGCTGTCTCTCTCCTGTGGAAGAATGCCCACATCTGGCTAATCTAGAGACTCCAAGGGATTCTCAGGAGGACGGGGTCCATTTGGAGAAAAACGTTTAATGCTGCCTTTGCTGCTCCACAATTAAAAAACAAGCAGGGTGCCAGTTGAGCCCATGGCACAGGTTACAGCAGCCTCCTGTCACTTAACAAGTTCCAGAGGGGTAGCAGGGTCAGTCTAGTTCAGCAAAACAAACAGAGTCCTGTGGCACTTTTAAAGACTAACAAATTAATTGAAAGCTCATACATTAAATAAATTTGTTAGTCTTTAAAACTGCCACAGGATTCCTTGTTTGTTTTGCTCTCAGTGACTCCCAGCAGCTGAGATCTAGAGATGCTCTAGCTCAGTAGTTTTCAAACTTTTTTTCTCAGAGACCAACTGAAAAAAATTATTTATGCCCATGACCCAACACTTAACGTCTTTGAGCAAAGCATTCCAGTGTGTTGGTAGCAGCAGCAGGGGGCACCACAACCCAGGATCTGAGAAAAAAAACAAGGAGTCGTGTGGCACTTTAAGACTAACAGATTTATTTTTCTCATGAGCTTTCGTGGGAGAAAATCCCACTTCGTCAGGTCCCGACCCATAGTTTGAAAGTCACCGCTCTAGCCAGACTCCCTTTCCGCCTTGGATTCATGATCCACCTGAAGGCTCTTCGTGTGGGGGTACTGCTACTGCTACCACTCCAACCATGTGGGACAGGGGAGAGCCATATGGATAAAATCCACCACGTCCTTCCTCTGGGTCGTAGCCAGGCCCCCAATGTACAGTATACCAAATACAAATGGTTGGGATCCCAAGAGCCACTGAACCTTAGTTAGAGAAGGTAGTATTATTGTTTCGTCTGCAGGGAGCACTGTAATCCAGCTCAAAGGCATGCTGCCCCAGTACTCAGCAGGGACTTCTCTCAACATGACAGCTGATTGGAAGCAGTGGAGGAGCAGAGATAAATCATTTGTGTTCATATTCTTCCATGACTGTCAGTTAGTGCTGGATTCTTCTGCTTTCACTGCAAGTCCCCCAGCCATTACCCACCTTCTGCAGGCCTATCTACTTGTACTGCAGATGTAGGCAACCCCGGGGACCTGTGCAGACAGTGGCATCTGAGCCCATTCAGAGCGGCATGCGGCACCCTCTGCACTACCAAAGAAATTGCCACTACTGCCACTGAAAGCCACTCTGGGTACCTTCCTTCAGGTGCAGCGTGGACACGGGGGGTCCCCCCATGCCTATTCCTCCATATGACACAGAAAAAAACTGGCCAGAGTGGCTCCTCTGTGTAGTGTGATGCTCCCCAAAGGAGCCAGCTTCTCTCTGCAGCATGCCTGGGAGCCCCTGAAAGGAGCTGCTGCTTTTTGTGGCATTCTGGGTGACTTCTTTCCATGGCATGCCTGGGAAGTGCTCCCACTCCAGCTGTGACTACTGCTGAATTTTCAGGCAGCAGCCACATTTTTTCAGCAGAGGGGGCCTCCAGCACCAGCTGAGGGTCAGGGAGGAAGGACAGGCACAGGGGTCAGCAAAGGTTGCTGACACCTGTTGTACAGTCTGCACTTTCCCGTATGGTCCCAGGCAAAACATTTACGTGTGGTACTAAAAATGGCCATTCATTAGGTTAAGCACACATGTTGTATAGCTGCTGAGAAGGGGCCTGATCTTGCATCAGTGAAGTCAATTGGAGGAGGGTCTGCTTTTAACAAACCCATCCCCACTGATGACATCTTATTAGTAAGGACCTGAACTGTCCCTTGCTGGAAACAAACAGGAAATTCTCATTAACCTGATAGTCAAAGGTACCATTGCTGACTTTTCATCTTTGTAAAGCATCTTGCTTATCACAGATATGTTGACAGTGGGACTTGTAACAATTTTTACCAGCCTTTCGGCATGTGGTCATTGGCTGTGATTTTGAAGCAAGCTCTTATAGAAAATAAGCAAGAAATATAAGCATGCTTTCTAGAGAAATACTTTGCATTCACATAGCATTGAGGTTGTTATGGAAGCAAAACCTGTGAGAATAGGAAAGCGGACAGAATGGTCAGGCAGCTTTCCTTTCTGATCACAAACATTTTTACTTTTGACCATCATCAGGCTAATGGCAAGTTCCTGTTTGTCTGCAGTGATGGACAGCTCAGGTCCTTTCTAGTAGGATGTCACCAGTGGTGATGGGTTCATTTGTTAAAAGCAGATTTTCTGGAGTGCAAGTTTGCTAAGACAGTTGTTGCAGGCTGTCCACAAAGGACCACCAGGTTCCGAGAAATGGAGGTTTGAGGTTGCCTCTTGGAAGCTAGTGGCTAAAAGATGTGACTGTGATTAAATTTTATTTTTGCATATGTTATCCTAAGTTGGATTATGGGTCTGATTAGAATCTTTGTGTATCATTTACACTTGTGAAAATGAGAGTACGGTGGATAGAGAACATTACCATTGTGATTTGGGTAGTGTTTTGCACTCCCTTTGCACAGGTACGTATTACAGTGCAAGGTGGAAGGCAGTGAACAATCAGGTTGTGTTTTCACTACAAGTGCTTTGTAAATAATACAGAGTGAGTAGTTTTACTGGATTCTCTAACTTCTTGAGGGTGTTGTAAAGCAGGAGGCTTAAGATCAGCTGCCCTCAATAATCCAAGCAATGCACATAGCAAGTTTACAGTAGCAGATGGGCAGTGTGTGCCATAATCGGGCTGAGTTTCAATTTCAGTTCTCACTGCTTTTCCCAGTTGTTCCTAACAGTCACAAAGCATATTCCTTCTGAGATTTTCCAAGTGTGATCTCAGCCCAAGCAAGAATGTTATGTCAATTATTTGTGTTAGATTGTTTCAGCCATTTTCCAGCTGTATGCTGAAAATGACATGTTGTTCCTCCATATGCTGTGATCAGAAATGTGCTCTTATAATTTAAGAATGACTGAAACCAAAAACTTCAAACTGGGCTTGTTTTATATATCTCACTGAGACCTAAGTTTGAAGCCAAGTTTGAACAGCATCAGTTCAGTAGTTTAAATGCTGCAGGTGGGAGTGGCTATGTAACTGCAATGATTTATTATAAACACACTTCTTGAAATGCTATTGCTTTTCTAAAATTATTTATATAAAAATAGTCTTGCCTAAGACACTCAATCATGGGTGCACAGTTCATCAGTCTCTGGCACAGGTTCTGGTAAATAGCCAGGGTATCGCCAACAGAAAGGCAAGCAGCAGTTCACATCTTAAGGCAGGGGTCTCAAACTTGCAGCCCGTGGGCCACATGCAGCCCCTAAAGTTATTTTCTGCAGCCCACAATGACACTGTCATTATTGATATTTGCAGTATCGTTGTATGAAAAGGTTTTTAGTGGTGTCGCCGTCAGGCTAACGTACTAGTTCTCATGTGGCTCTTGTGGTGATTTGAATTTGAGACCCCTGCCTTAAGGTGTGGTGACGTTTAATCACTGGATTCTTCCAAGTCTTCTTTTCTGTTTCAGAGAATCTGCTGTCATAAGATATTTTGAGTAAGTGTGGTGATTACATACAACATGCATACACACAGGCCATGAAACTTGTACACACAGAGGCCATGGAACCTAAGCAAACTGTGATGGGAACTTTGTCAATATGCCTGATTTTACGGTAAGCAAGATCACGGCAGAGCATTTTGCTATGGAAAGAGCAGGCTTTCTGTGGGATGAAGTTCTCAGAGGCTACTGTTACCATCCTTTGCACAACGTTGAGGGTGTTTGGCGTCTTATAGGAAAGGAACAGCAGCTCACAGGAGGACGTTGCTGCATTTTAAATCATCTTTTTCTTACAGCATCTGAGCAGGTCTGTGAAGAACTAACCCCATCTCTGGGGATGTTGACATTGAATCTTTCTGCTCTCTTACACCAGAAATTGTCTGCATTCCTTTCTTTAATTGCTACTGACTGTTCACTGTAGTGTGGCAGAAGGAGGATTACAGGAAACCGCAACTAAAACAAGTTTTCAACATGTCTCGCACACTTTGGGAGCCCGGGTGCTCCCAGATGCAGCTCTTGAATCCTTAGCTGTTGTTTGAACAGCAACAAACATTTTTTAACCTCCACAGCTTAAAAGTGGTGGGGCAATTCAGCGTATTATCATGTCCGCCCCTACATAACGTAGCCGCTGTCACATCTACTGCTGGGTTCACGCATATTTTAGGTCACAAATGAAATAGTTTTGGTGTTGATTTATTATTTTTATTCTTGTAGTGCCTAGAGGCCCCATATTAGGTACTGTGTCACCATCCACTTCCTAGAGGGCATTTGTCCACATTATACAATGAACACACAGTTTTGCGCAGTCACATTCTTTGCTTGGGAAAGATTTCACAAGTGGGCTATGGAAGTCAGGACTAAGTGCGTTAGCAAAGATGTATGTGAGCCAGGATTAGAATATCAAGGAATTCATCTGATTTTCTTCCACAAAAGCTTGTGCAATGAATACATTTGTTAATCTTTAAAAGTGCCACCAGACTCCTTGTTTCTTCTTCAGTAGGACCGTCTGCATTGTCATAAATGCCTGGGTGGTGGGAGGGGGTTGTTCTTACTGTGTGTTTAATATATGAATGGATTTGTAGGTGATTCAAAATATATATAGCAGCAACAAGTTGGTTGGTTGCACTGAGTACTTGCATTTTGTTTACAACATATGAATTGGTTGGTTAAAAAAAAGAACCAACAGACGATTATATGACCAAAAATCTTTGCTTTTATTTCTGGGTTGTGTAATGTCACAGATGCATCAGAGAAAAGGGAACAAAAGATCATCTTTCTGCAACAAGTAATGAGGCTACCTTAAAGAGCAAAGCGCGTTAGGAAAGCAGCTTCACCCATACAGAGCCGAGCGTTCAATCTTTCACATCTGGTTCAAGAGCTTTTGGGCAAACAGCACAAGAGTGTGTTTGAAAATAAGTTGGGGGTGGAAGAGAAAAATAGTCTGCTTTAAGTTTAAAAGCGGAGCACTGAATTAGTCAAAAGGTTTTTGATTTGTTTTGTTTTCATTTTGTATCTGTGTCTTTGAGCTGTAGGTAGTGTTGTACCTGTGTTGGTTTAAGTCTCAGCTCAGTGCCTCATGATCTACAGTTGAGCTGTGTCGCATAAGCCAATCTGAATGGCACTGTGCGCTCAGAAGAGAAGCGGGACTGATCTAGCATTGAGAAAGCAAAATGTCTTACACTTCGTAATTGCTTTCTTTCACTCTTCTGCTCAAGCTCCCTCACTAGGTCAAGACTGTTCTCATTAGGATAGTTTTCATCGTTAGCATCAACGTGTTGTCTAGTTAGTGGGTAAATACATCAGGCAACCCACGCACCCAGCATGCAGTTCACATCTTTCATCTCTGTCAAGACTGCTTTTCAATTCTGCTTTGGTTTGCGGATTGAGCAGGTTTCCTACGGTGCTGAAGCCAGACATGTTTGTTTTTTTTTTGCTGAACTGGACTTGATAAATATGTATTCAGTCCCATACACTAGTCTGACTAGCGACAACTTGGCAAAAGAGCTGCAGACATGCAGATTTAACCAGCTCTGTGCTATTTATCTTGCAGAAATGGACGTTAGTTTGTTTTTCAAGCAAACACCATGGAGCAGATAAATGCAGAAATGTTCTCTTTTTTTATCATGGTTTAAAACGGAATTTTATTTGTCCAGCGTGGAGATATCTGGGTGCATGATGCTAAGTAAACATATCAACACATTAAATTCATTTGTCCACAATAGATAGCAGAAAACAACTGCCCCCTGTGATATTCCGCCCCACCCAGCCATATCAGTGATGGTATGTTGTCCGAGAAAACACCTGACCAGAAAGAGTGCCTAGCACCAGTCGCTCAGACCCTCAGAGTATGGCTGTATTCCAGCTCCTCTCCAATTTGTTTTAATCTTTCCTCCTTCTTCCCCACTCAGTCAACCTGATGTTCCCTGGAGAGCCCATTAAATAGGCATCCGTTCAAAGTGGCCAGCGGTGTCACTACAAGGCAGCACCAAGGCCTGGTCTGTATTAGAAATGTTGCACTGAGGTAACTCAAGTCAATCCAGCTACACTAAATTAAACCAAATTTATGTAAATAAGGCTTAACGCCATTTAAGTGTACAGCATTAGAAGTTTGTGTTGGTGTATCTAGATTGATTTGAAATAGGTTAGGTGAGCCCAGGGCAACTTTTCTAATACAGGCACAGCCTAAGCTCTCCCTCCTCCCAACGGTTTGTGGTTGGTTGGCTCCTGTGGTGGTGAAATGTGGGTTATGAGAGCGCACTGCTGAGAAATCAGAAGGGCTGCTGAGTATGATCCTCTATTTACGCACTATCCAGGAAGGTGAGTGGGTGCTGGAGGCAGATGGCCTGGTAAGATGCACTGTGCCGAGAGCATACGCCATCAGGCATTGAGCAGCTGGCTAGAGGAATCCGGTTTTCCTTTATCTCCTTGAACTCATTTTCTGAGGGTTCCCCTGCTGTCGTTGTTTTCATTGAGTAAAATACCCAAACATCCTAAAGCTAGCCACCACACATGCCCTTTGTGTTCGCCAGTTTGCTTAAAATATAAACCACTGGTTCTCAACCCCTGTGTCACAACACATTACTGTGTCGCCAGACAGTGGTCACTGTGTTGTGGAGAGCTGAGGAGGTGGCCAGATTTGGCCAGGGGGAGGTGGACTGGTGTGTCCTGTAGGATTACAGTATGCCACCAAGTGTGTTGCGACCTGCAAAAGGTTGAGAATCACTGATCTAAACCATCCCCACTCCCCGCCTGTGCCACGTGCTCACTTCCTACTCCACCACTTCTCATTTCACAGCGGATGAAGAAGTTGGCTAATGCTGGTGCTGAGTAAAAGCAGAGTGGTCAGCACTAGTGCGCCATCTCTCTCTGGAGTGCTTACACCAATGCTTAGCAACTCGTAGGATCAGTCCCTTCGCGCCAGGCCCTTCCAGCACTCCTACCCTGTGTTTCAGGATGGAAAAGGCAAATGAGAACACAGGCTAGGATCTTAGAGGCGACAGCCTGTCGTACTGTGTCTTAAATACTGTCTGGCCACGTTCCTGACTTTCTGGAAATAATCCTTTTCTAATGTGTTATTAATAATGCAAGATTGCAAACATCTATTCAGAAGTCTGTCATCAGGGTAGTCCAGCTTAGTGCTTGTTCTGCAGAGGCGGTGGGGCCTGACGTTGATGTTATGTGCACAGGTGTAAATCAGGAATCACTCTGTTGAAATCGGTGGTGTTACACTGGGCTACAACCAACGTGAGAACTGAGCTGAGCCCCTGCTGCCAAATCCGCAAGACTCTTTTGGGCCACTGCAGGGAAGGATGCCAGAAGACTCCCTCACAGAGCAGCTGGGGGGTCTCCAGCCTGGAGGAAAGCCTGGCTGGCACATTGACGCTACGACACCCCCTCCTGGTTCCCTTCCCAGGGTCGGGGCTGTGAGAAGAGTCCTTCTACGTCAGCAGCCCCCAGGCTGCCTACTGGCTCTTCGGGGACAGTTGCAAGTTGATGTAGAACAATTTTAGGGGTGCACTGTGCTTTTAGAACTGGGGAGCACAAAGGTGCTTTAAGGCCACCCTTAACCACTCCCTTAATGATTGCACTGAATTTGAAACAGAGACTCTGGCCCCTGGCGTTTTGCTATTCAAGTGGGCAGGGCTGCCAGCATTGTTTGTGAAATAATTTATTTCCTGTGATAGACTGGCCGACTCCTGATTAACAGAATCCTAATTCAGTGAAAAGGTAGCTCTGGAACATTATCAAGTGGGCTGTACTTATTTGGGTCTCTGAAATAAGTAGCCTCCCTGTGATGGAGAAAAGAGAAGGCATGCATTCTGCAGAGTAAAAAGAACTTTGTGTTTGTTATTACATAGAGCCTGCTGTAGGTAGTACATTGAGCTGTGGTTCTAGCGTATCGCAGAAACAAGGTTAGGTTTGGTTAATGTCGGGTCAGGAGACTACCAAGAAACAGCTCTGTAGCGTAGGAAGTGGTGGTGATGATTCAACACATCACTTTTTTGCTTTCATTCGGTATTGAATCAACTACCTAGTGTTAGGGAGCATGGCGCTGCCTCAGATGAGAAGTACCACTGAGGTCTTGATTGTTCCTTAGTCATTAAAGATCCCAGGGAACGTTTTCCAAAAGGAGTTTGCTTGCTGTCCTGGCCAAATTCCAACTTGGATAATTACTCTCTTTGCGTCTGAAAATTTGGTCTCAACTGTTTATGGGATTTTTCTTCACCTATTCCCTGTTGTGTACTGGTGCTATTTAACAGCTTCTGTATTCTCCACATATGTGGGTGGCGTTATTTCTACCATATTTAACTGGTAGATCAGCCTGCCATATCTGTTAAACCCTTAGGGATTAGGGCTCTCAAGGTTTCCAGGATCTTTTTTTTTTTTAACCGATCACAAGTAGTTCATGGATCTAGAAATTGCTCTCAGGATCTAAGTGCCACAGGACTCCTTTGTTAGTTTTGCTGAACTAGACTAACACGGCTGCCTCTCTGGAACTTATCAGGATCTATAGATCGTCGTTATGACGTGAGTTTGTCTACATGAGAAAGTTCACAGATATAATTAAACAGGAATAGTTATTATCAGAATAGCTTCCTGTGTGGCTCTTATTCTGGAATGAGTATCTGTTTCCAGATTAGTATCAATGACTTTCAAAGTGAGAAAACTGAACTGAAAACAAGACTTCATGCTGGAGTAAGTGTGTTCACATGAGGATTTATGGTGGTAGCAAGTAAAATGTACACCTTCTTTTGGCTATGTAGTGAGTTTTCAGGATTGTCGCTCTGAAGCCTAGAACGTGAAGTCACTTTGAAGTGATGAAGCCAGCTATAAACATGGCTGGGAGCTCTTTTTGTTCAGAACATTGCCCGGTTGAATCATCGCCGAGTTTTGCCTTTAGATGCAAATGCAACAATATTTTGATGCAACATTGTCTTGATGTGATGGTACTTTGATTTAATGGGATGCTGCTGCTGCTGCAAAACATGATGTTTTATTGGGCCTAAAAAGACGATTGTCCTAGGTTGGAATTATAAGTATATTACCTATATTATGATAGTGCCGGGAGTTTCCAGCCTAGATGGGGATGTTGTGCGGCAGGTCCTGTCCATAGGCAGTGAAACAGGCGGTCCTGGCCCAATAGCTTTTACAATCTAAACAAACCAGGCAAACAAAGGGTGAAGGCAAAAGAAACGTGATCACCTCCACGCTATAGATTTGGAACTGGACAAGAGAAAGGTTCAAGGTAAAATTTTCAAAAGCACATTGGTGATGTGCAAGATTTGAGACTCTTGGGTCACCTTTGAAAATGCCATTTAGATTCCTAAGTCACAGATATATTTGAAAAAATTTCCGCAAGTTAGTTGCTTAACATTACAATGCAAGATGAGTATGATTACACTTTCTTTGGATGACGTCAAGTTGAACCATGAGTTTACTGAAGTACAAAAAGACATTCGCAGTGTTCACGCAGAGTCAGATTTTCATACGGAAAAATGCAGCTCTAATTTGCATAAACAACAGACAAACTGGGTAACTGCACATGCAAATTAACCTAATTACAGTTTACCTATGTAATGACTAAATTTCCACAGTAACCATTATGATTCTGTATGCAAAGTATTTACAATTTTCTGCTTGCATCTGCAGGCTCTTTTGAAAATCCAGCCTACAATGTACTTTATTGTACGTTAAGCTCCCTAGTCAGACATACAGGCACAGAATCACACACAGACGATACATGGATGCTGTTTTGCGGGTGTTCACTTGCAATTAAAGTTGTGCATGTGTACGTACAGTTACTCGTAAGAATTGTACATACTATCCTCACATATGCCTAAGCAGTTACGAGAGTACGCATCTGAAGCCTACAACAGTGGTTCTCAACCACTGTGTGGTGACACATCGCTGTGTCACCACACAGTGAAAAGTGTGTTGTAGAGAGCTGGGGAGATGCCTGGGGCTGGTGATGCCTGGGGCTGGATGGCTGAGCTGTTGTGTCCTGTAGGGTTGTGATATCCCACCAAGTGTGTCAGGCCCCACAAAAGGTTGAGAACCACTAGCCTACACAAGTGTTCAAATACCTATGCACGTACAGTGTCACACTGCGCATCCTCATGTTCAGAGTTACACACATGCAGCTGTGTGTGTGCACACAAACACACAGCAGTTACACAGAAAGGTGCATCTTGCCAAGTTTGAAAGGGGCAGCCATGTTAGTCCCATTCAGGAAAAAAAGCAAGGTGTCTTATGGCACTTAAGGACTAACAGATTTATTGCATGAGCTTTTGCGGGAGAAAATCCTGCTCCATCAGGTGCTTTGAAGATGGGGGAACACACGAAGCTTTTTTTCTCCCATGAAAGCTTCTGTGACGAATCTCTTAGTGCTCAAGTGCCACAAGACTTGTTTATTTTTTCCAGAGAAGCCGTTGCCTGCTTGCACACACAAGTACCTTTGCACCCATCACAGCACCGTGCAGAGGCGCAACGGACCACCTGTGACAGACACGGCCCGTCCTGCCACTTTTGAGGACTCACAGCTTTCTTTATCGCACGAACCCCTGCCTTTTCTCCCAGGAAAGCTCCTGCCATAAACAAACCCGTTCGTCTTTAAGTGCCAGAGGCTAGCTTTGCAGATTTCCAAAGGGGCAGCCGTGTTGGTCTAGTCCAGCCCAAAAAAATAAAGGCGTCCCGTGGCACTTAGAGATGAACAGATTTATTTATGGCAGGCGCTTTCCTGGGAGAAGATGCCACTTCCTCAGATGCTTGCGGTCAGAGAGGAAGCGGGGTTTGGTGCCAGGGCAGCCGAGGCCAGAATAAAGCCTCAGGCTTCGACTTCAGGCTTAACATGCAGACGGTCCTGGGTTCAATTCCCAGGGGGTTGGACTTGATGATCTCAGGAGGTCCCTTCCAGCCCTGATTTGATTTGATTCAGGCTTCCCATGCTTTGAGCCTGTAACTGCTTTACTTTCTGACCCGATGCTATGTTTTACACCCCCTTGCACGGAGTTTCATTCCTTTCTGTAAGTAATCTGAGGGAATGGGATCTTCTCCCACGAACAATACATTTCTAGTCTCCCAGTGCCACACAGTCCCTGTTGTGTTTTCACTGGGCTGGGCTAAGAGAGCTCTCCCTTTTAAAAAAAACAACAAGCAGTTGTGTGGCACTTTAAGACTAACAGATTTATTTTTTGCATGAGCTTTCGTGGGAGAAGATCCCACTTCCTCAGATGCTTCGAAGATGGGGGAACTGACAGAAAGGAATCCTGTAAACTGCTCTGATTTGCTGTTACTTTCTGACCCGATCCTATGTTTTACACCCCCTTGCACGGAGTTTACTTCCTTTCTGTAAGTAATCTGAGGGAATGGGATCTTCTCCCACGAACAATACATTTCTAGTCTCCCAGTGCCACACAGTCGCTGTTGTGTTTTCACTGGGCCGGGCTAAGAGAGCTCTCCCTTTTAAAAAAACAACAAGCGGCCGTGTGGCACTTTAACAGATTGATTTTTGGCATGGGCTTTCGTGGGAGAAGATCCCACTTCCTTGCTGTCAGTTCCCCCATCTTCGAAGCATCTGAGGCCGTGGGATCTTCTCCCACGAAAGCCCATGCCAAAAATCAATCGCTTAGTCTTCAACTCCTTGTTGTGTTCTCACGGGACTAGCCGCACACGACTCTCCCTTTTAAACCAGAGTGACGCCGGCAGCGGGGCAGGCCGCAGGCCCCGGCGTTGGCTGCTGAGGCGCCGCCCCCGCCGCGCCCGCCCCGCCCGGCGCGAAGATGGCCGAAGTCGGCGAGGACAGCAGCGGGGCCCGGGCCCTCCTGGCGCTGCGCTCGGCGCCCTGCAGCCCGGCCGCGGCCCCGGCCTCGGCCCCCGCCCCGGCTCCGGCCCCGGGCCCGGCCCTGGCCCGCCTGCAGGGCCGCGAGCTGGAGTTCGTCATGCGGCAGGCGGCCGTCACCATAGGCCGCAACTCCTCGCAGGGCTCGGTGGACGTCAACATGGGTCACTCCAGCTTCATCTCCCGCCGCCACCTGCAGCTCAGCTTCCAGGCGCCGCATTTCTACCTGCGCTGCCTGGGCAAGAACGGCGTCTTCGTCGACGGCGCCTTCCAGCGGCGCGGCGCCCCCGCCCTCCAACTGCCGCCCCGGTGAGGACCCCAAATGGCGGCCTGAGGAGAAACCCGCCCTGCGGCCTGGTGACCCCTCAGCGCAGGCCTCGCCCTCATCCCCCCAACTGGGGGTCAGGAGGGAGCCTCCCCGCCTGGGAGGCCGCACGGGCGACGCCTGGCGTCCACACGCGGCCGCCTGGGCGGGCGACGGGGCGATAACCAATCTCTCTTTTCAGGGGGGAGCTGGCGGGGCCCCGGCCCGCTGGGAAGTGTGGACGCGGGCTGGTCATTTCCACCAGGAAGGAGGCGTCGTTTCCACCCTGTCTGTCCGCGGGCGGGAGAGCGTTCTTGGCTCTGCGTGACAGAGCCGCTCTTCGGGGAGCCGGCGCCCCTCGGCCCAAGGGTGCCATCTCCTGGCGGGGGCAGGAGGAGAGGGTGTGAGGCCCAAACGCTCAGCTAAGGGAAGTGAGGCGAAAGGCGGCCTCTGAGACAGCGGCGAAGCGTAGGGGGCCGTGTAGTTGGAGGTAGTTTTCTCAGAGCCCGGGGGGACGGCAGCAGGGGGCTTTATCTCGTCTGGCAGTCGCTGCAGAGCTTGTTCTCTGAAGTGCGGTGAAGCAGGTTCTCCTTCCTGGGGAGGATGCTGAAACGATCTTTCACCCCATTTTCTGCGCTGAAAACATAGATTGTGACTGAGCGCTATTAAACAGCATCCACTTTCCACCCCAAGTGATGTCATCTCTCCTGGGTCTCTCTAAAGTGGCACTATACGCATGATACCGTGTAAAAGGCGGTGTAGAAACGGAGGAGATATTAATGTTTTGTTGTTCTCTGCTTCGTTTCACCTTGTTTGTGCAGGCATCTGCTTTTCTTTGGCAGGTTTTGGCCTTGGTACCATTCACCTTCAGCAGCAGAGTCCCTAAGGGTCATCCCTCTTTCACCAGCTTCATGCTCAGAAGAGAGGTTTTTTAATTACTCACTTCCTCTGCAGGCTGCTGCTTTTTGTATTTAGTAATTTAGTTACAACTCCCCAGCGGCTTGCTCTCTGAGGCACTGGGGTTTTGAAACATGTTTGCTTTTTAAGGAGGTGTCCTTTGACTGTCCGTTTAATTGATCTTTCTATGTAAAACAAGCCCCCTCAAGCCTAGGACAGTCCCATTGCAGTGCTCCCTCTGGTTCTGGATTTATTTGTGTGTGAGTGGCTTCACCTCCTCCTCACTGTGTTTCTCCACGTAGCTAATCATAAGTATTGTGCCCGACAATGCTCTCAAGCAAAGAATTGACTGTTTCTTTTCTCTTTGCTTGCTCATGACTTCTGGAGTGGAAAAGATGTTTCTTCTCCCTCCTCCCCCAAGCAAACACTGTAGGGGAGGAGTTTACTTAGTCCCCTAAGATTAGCAGTAAGACACTTTCTCTTTTCATCCATTGTTTATGATCCATGTAAATGAACTTCAAGCCCCTCCCTTTCCGAGTTGTAAAGTAGACTGATGCAAAACACTTTTGTAAAGGAATTTGCCCTCTTGTTCCTTTCAGGTAAACAACTCCCATCTTCTCTGTGTCTCCTGGCAGTCAGGTTTAAAACTCAGCTGTAAAACAAAAAATAAACCACTTGCCTGAGACTTGGTGTGCACAGCCTCAAAGAGACATGAGACTGAACTTCTGTCTGTGTCCCTGGGGAGGGGGGCGCAAGATCTTGGAACCAGTGTCTGTAAAGATCTATGTACGGCTATTTTTTGTCTTAAATAGTAGATAGTCAGCAGTAAAAAATTGAGATAATTTTAAATATTTTGTATTGAGGACTTGGACGTTTTATCTCAAAATATTATTTGTTGTGAAAGTTATCGGGTCCGGCAGTGCTGCATGTCTAAATGTGCCAGAAGCGCTTATACACTGTATTAAGCTTCATGGTTTAATGCAGTTCTGCCAAATGGTTTAAATTAGAGTTCGCCAGTGTCCGTTCAGAGCTTACTTGTGAAGGTCGTCAGAGAAAAACGACTGGTCATATGGTGCTGACTTCATTGCCTTATTTCCGCCTGATTGAAACATACAGAAAAACTGGTGTAAATACTCGTGTGTGTGTGTGTGTGTGTGTGTGTGTGTGTGTGTGTGTGTATATGCAGTTGCTGCTGTTGCTATAGGGATGTTCAGTGAGGTAGGTGGTCTATACTGTCAGAAATGGGAGGGAGGTCTCCAGGAAATAGTCACCGTATTCAGAAGTAGTCCACGCTCTGGAAGAAGTTTAAGAACTCCCTGATTTAAATTCACCATTTGTCATAATTGCGCTTCGGAAGTTTTCTGGAAAAATTGAGATGACTGTCCCAAATACCTTGTCTTGTTACAAGCTGTCTCCTGAGCTTGTAGGGGGCGTGCTTAAAGTTTCTGTTTTAACCGGTTTTGATGATTCCGAGGGGTTGTGAAGACAGGGACTATCTCTGGAAACAGTATCGGTCAAACTCGTGGAATTTGAGGACGCTCGATGCAGTCTCACCCTGCATCGTTTGCCTACGTAACTAGAACATTGCCGGGTTGCTGTATTGTATTTCGTTGATGTGCCGTTGCAGAAGGTTGTCTTTTATACATTGTCATGAGACAGCTATGAAACATCATTAAGCAGTAATGACCAACGAGGAGGGCATTGCTTGAAGGTTAATGTGCAGCTGGAACAAAGTGGGTGGAAAAGTTGAAGGCCTGAGGTCAAGCTGATGGAGAGCCTAGTAGATTAACAGGGGAGAACCAATCCAGGTGACAGTTGGTATTCTACACTGTGTGGCAACTGGCTATCTATAAAAGAGGGTGAAACAATTGTATCGCTTGATTTAAGCTTTTTTTTAATCAGGCTGAATTTGTGTATAACCAGTGTTTGAAGGGTATGAAAAATTGCTACAGAAGGAAAACAAAATACTGTAAATTAAGGCCCAGATCCTGTAAACCCTTAAACAGGCCCATTCATTTACTTTTATGGGACGACTCAGGCTCAAAGTCAGATATGCGTGTGTGTCTTTGTCGTACCAGTCGCTGACTATTTTTATTACAAACCTTTTTCTTTGTGTCACGAAATCTTTGTGGCTTGAAAACAACATTGTTTCAGTTTTAAGCATGAAAGTGTATTTAGACTTCCAGTTCCTTGTGAATGGTATTGTTAGCTTTTCTTGTGCACCTCGGCTGGCATTTTCAAAATGAGAGCCTAAGTCAGTCCTCTAGATTGGGATTTTTTTTAAGTTAAATTTCTTAGTAAGACTCAGTTGACTAAAACTGGTCAAAGCATTTCAGCTTTCTTGACTTGTGGGGATTCAGTATACTGGATGGTGGATGCTTGCAAATATCGTATGAGCAATTTGTTTATCACTCTTCTGTTTTGAGTTGCGGTGTTTTTGCGGTAAGGATGTTAATGGAGTCCTGGACTTGTGTTTTTTGCAGATGAGCATTTTCAGAAAGCAGTAGCTCAGGAAAAAGTCTGTTAAATCTGAAATTCTCTAACAATTAGTACAGCTTAAAAAAAAAAAACAAACAAAAAAACCTGGTACAAAGCCTCCCACTTCACTTTCTTCCCGTTTTATAGTCTTAAATCACTAAAGAAGTACAGGATGTTAAGAAAAACCGAATTAAACGCTGAGACGAACTTAAGTAAGACTGGCTTTTATTTATTTATTTTTAATTTGTATTGACCCTAATATAAATTGAAAATCTAAAAATTCAGCTGTTGTCAAGAATCTGCTGTTCTGCTTATTATGTAGGGGATTTCCTATTCAATTTATTTTTCTCCAGTTTATTAAGTACCTACCTAAAGCTCTAGGCATAATTAAGGCCCTGATTCTGCAAAGACTTACACATAGTGTTCAGCATTATGGTCTGCAAGTAGCTGTGTTCACTTCAGTGGGACTACTCGTAGTGTGTAAAGCTAAACGCAATGCTTAAGTCATTGGCAGGATTGGAGTCCAGAGCAGTGTTTCCCAACCGCTGTGCCAGGGCACACAGGTGTGCTGTCAGCTGTGAGTAGGTGGGCCCCAAATTTTTTTGAAAAAGTACTCAGAGCTCTGGATTGGCTCATTGACTCATGAATATTCATGAGCCATTTGGAAACTCTATGGTGGGTGGTGTGCCTCAAATTAATTAAAGGTAGCAAGGTGTGCCACGGCAGAGAAAATGTCAGGAATCACTTGTCTGGAGTGTTAGACTTTTTTTTAGCAATCCAAAACAAAAACAAAAAAAACCCCACAACCCCACACCAGACTTTTACTCACAGCATTCATTGTTTGTAATTATTGCTGTATAAAGGGTGAGGAAATAATCCAAGGCAATTTGTAAGTGTTCTCCAGTAGGTTTGATGTATGTGAATAAAGTATAAAGTGGCACAAGCTAGGAAAACTGATGTGCCTATATTTCAGGGTTTTGATGACCTCATAAACCACTCAAGCTCCATTCTTGTGGTTAGAATGATGCCATCATGCCGTAAGAAGCCGTATAGTGTTATAGTTTGGAAGCAAGCTTAGAAGCCGTATGTACACATACCAAGGAAATGCTTCAACCACATAACCACGACAGCAAAGCTAGAGTTGTTTCTGAAATGCTGTTATGTATGGCTCCTGATTCTATAAAGTTGTATTTCTTAACTATTGCATAATTAGGGCTTCTGTTTTCAAGTTTCTTTGGAACAATTTTTGAGGTTGATGTAGAACTCCAAAAATTGGAGTCTTTTGGGGCTTTCTCATTAAATGCTGTTATGAGTAAGGTTTATTATACACATCACTCATTGTAGTAGTGTGTACTGTAATGAGTAATTTCCCTGTGATTTTCCATAGTGCCCTTTAATGCAGTAAAACAGTACTATGTTGAAGCATGCAAGGGAATCTTTAGTGTGCACTGGCAGGGTCTGTGCGGACCAGTTAGTGTGTTTTAGCAGTCGCCCCCGTGTAATCTGTGTTACTGCGTTATGTAAACGAGCCCTTAGATACAAGAAATTATTGCTGGTGTTTATTTGATAAGCACCGATTTCTTTCTTTCCTTTTTGGTACCAGCAGAGTTCTATTGATATTTATCAGCTACAACTGAAATTCAGAAGCCCATGTATAATGCTTATTTGTAATAAGAAAGATCTGGATCCTTTGTTATGCGTACCCCTCTTTCATCCTTCATAGCTTTTAGTAACAGTTCAATTTTAGATTTGTTAAAGAACCTCTGTCAGCTGAGCGTCATTGGAGTACTTGGTGCTGTACTGTGTTTTTCACACTTATGTTTGATACCAAAGTCTGTTTTGGAGCACTTTCTTGGAGGGTTTGTAATATAGATAAATGACCTGTACACTGAAAGGTCAAGTTATGGCCAGTCAGCTTTTTGGCTGAGCAGCTGTACAAATTATTTGGGATTTTTCTAATGTTTTAAAAGATGATACTTTAGGACTCTGATCTGTTGGGTTGTCTACGGGAGAGTGTCGCACTGTGTGTAATTTAGGGTGTGAATATAAACAGACAGGTAAATCTGCACAAAAGGCTGTGTTGCCCCTCACTTCTGTTTAAATCAGGTTTATTTCGGTTTAGCTGAAGTCAGCTTATGAACAAGGGTTAACTAAACTGAAAGTAAACTGCTCTTATTTTGAGGTGTGGTGTACAATGGCAGCTTATGTTAGTATAACAGCATTGCTCAGGGTGGAAATAGCATGATGTCAACGGGAGGGCTTCTCTGCATAGGTAGGGTCTTCACTGAGACACTACAGTGATACAGCTGCAAGGCCCTACAGTTCATGTGGCTGGGGAGGAGTGGAAAACGCCCAGCCAACAACTCACTGGCTGGCTGGGTGGCTGGCTGACAGTCAGCCTCCATTCCTGATCTTGAAGATCGGAGAGCAGCCTCAAAGGCATTGAGCAGTAGACAGCTGCTTCCCCCCCCCCCCCCCTTTGAGAGCCTTATTCAGTCTATGAGCTGCAGAAAAAAAGGTTTGCAGATATAAAGTGGATATCCGTGGATTTGCAGGGCTCTGCGTGTGTGGTGATTCTGCATTTAGCTTGAACAACAGGTCACCGCAGCTGTTGAAGACAGTGGAACTTGTGAAGTGTGCTAAGTGGTGTGTGCTCAGGGACTTTCATAGGCTGGTATTTAGGATACTGTAAGGAGCGTAGGTCCTAGGGTGGCTGTTAATTCATTGTTTGAAATTTGACAGTTACCTTCAGCTGACTTGATTTGTTCTGCGTGGATCTCTCCAGCTGCTTGGCTCCATATCAAACTTCTGACATGGGCTGATTTATTTTCTGAGCTGCTTCTGCCTCTAATAGCTATCTGAGGAGGTAGTGTCTGGCTATTTTGTGATCGCAGAGCCAAGGGACACAGTAACCAGAAATTCACCACAGACCCCGAGTTTAGGCTTACCGTTGCATAGACGCAGGTGATCCTGTTTTCCCTTTCTGGTCCAAGCTGAAGTGGTTGAACACACATGCTTTAGAGCAGGGGTCTCAAACACATGGCCCGTGGGCCGCGTGTGGCCCCTACAGCTATTTCCTGCAGCCTCAATGACGCAGTCATTACTGATATTTGCAATATCATTGTATGGAAAGGTTTCAGTGGTGCGGCCCTCAGGCTACCATACTAATCCTCATGCAGCCCTCTACTAGTCTTCACGTGGCCCTTGTGGTGATTTGAGTTTGAGACCCCTGCTTTAGAGCATCAGAAGTGAATTTATCTCCCTCTTAATTACTTGTAGCTAAGTAATGCTTTCTGTCTTGCATTCGTTCCCAGACTTTTACGATAGCACTCCCTATTACATGGGACGTACGACACGCAGCACTACTTTTAACTGACTTACATTGGGTTTTTTAATTTTTTTTAAATTATGGTACTGTGTCCAAGCCCTTAGCTGTGTTCTAGGGCAGTGGTTTTCAGCCACTGTGCTGCGACACACTGGTGTGCCGTGAGGACTGTCCAAGTGTGCTGTGAAATTTTGTACAAAGGTAATGAAAATCAATGTAAAGCAAATATTGTTTCATCTTAAACAATATTCTGTCCAACCAAAATCATAACTCATAAAACTCGTGAAAATTAATCATCAAATTAAAAGCGAGGTATCAGTCTTCCGTTTCTAAAATATGAGCATTCTAAACATAGGTGGCCAAAGGCAAAATTGAAATGACGTGTATTTTTTTCCAGTGGATTTGAAATATTAATGTATTTGACCTTGCTTTGGCTTATTGTATGCGTTATGTTGCAAACCACTCTATTAAGAGTGTAATCATACTAAATGTAAGTAAACGGGATGTTTACGTGTAGCCAATTCAGCTGAAAAAAGTGGCTATGCTGTGGAATTGTCTGTCTCATTGAAGTGTGCCGTGTTACTGAAAAGGTTGTGAGTCACTATCCTAAGGATCTCCTTAGGGCTGCAGATCCATGGCTAGGCTGTTCCCTTGTCTGACACAGGAACTAACTGTGCCTGTGGGCTTACAGCCTAAGGATTCTTCAATGTTGGGTTCAGCTGTGGTCTGTGAAATCGTTGATAGTTTGCAAAATGGAATAAACAGAGTACCAAGTAGTTGGGGATTTGAGGAATGGGGAAGCCAGTCAGATAGAAGATCGTTGTCTTGTGAACAGACCAGCAGAATGAAAAAGTTGGAGGAAAAACTGGTTTATGTAATCACTGTTGGCCACAAAAAGATCTCTTTTAGTACGCCGTTGGATTAATGTTTCGTCAGTTTTTTGGTTATACAATAACATACTATCTTCGTGGGTGTGTTCATTTCAATGTCACTTTTTTGGTGTAAGAAGCAATTTCTTATGCTGCAAACTGGCATTGCTTATATGAAAGCAAATCTGCCTAGTATTTTCTCTCATTTAGATATGTACGTTTATGTAAATGGCTTGTTTCATAGTGCAGATATGACTTTAATGTCCATTTACTGTTGTCCGTGTATGTCTCTTAAACTCCTTTAGAACAATTCAGTGAGGTGAGTTGGTGCATTCCTTTTGAATGGGAATTAATTTGTATGAAATAAAGTACATATTTGATATTACAGCATTTAAAAATCTCAAAGGCCGTGTTAATATCCTGGAGCTGCACCAATGCCGTGCATGCTTTCCCGTTTGTAGCATTACTGTTCCTTTCTTCACATCCTCCTGCACTGTATCATCATTGATATATTTTTAAACATGCCGACAGCATGATTGTAGCATGATCTATGCTTACGTATTGCACTGCTATAGTTTAGGGTCATGTGACTAAAAAGTCGTACGTCCTGTCTTAATTGCTTTAACAGACTTTTTCAAAGTTAATTTTCGATAACCCTTTTAATTGTTATAGCATCAAAGGCTTTTGCAGTGGAAAAAGTGCCTTCTGTGTACTTTTAAAGGTGTCCTGTGAAGGACTGGAGTGTTTGCTCATTTATGATGTGTAAAGAGAGTGTGAAGTATTATGTTAGAAAAATCACGTATGTAGGTCTGTTCTTTGTTAGAAGACTTTCTTGCCTGTCTTGGAGAAATGCATTGTGAGCTCTCCTACATTTAACAGAGAGATTTGGGATGTTGCAGCTTTACCAAGCTGCTTTTATTCCACGTGTACATAGCATTTAGGAAGTATGTAGGTGTTTTTAAAAAAAAAAAAAAAATCAAACAAAAACAGTCTGTACTGTTAACCTAACTTCACTGGTACTCCAGTGGCTGTAGAATGTTGCAGAGGAGGTCAAGACCTGAATCAGACCCCTCACAGCCCACCCCAGTTTGCTTTTAATTTGGAAGAAATCGAAACCCTTTCAGGCTACATTCACATATCATTAAGAAGCGCACCACCTCTTTCCCCAGAAACAAAACAAAGAACAAATAATGGAAAAAACCCCAAGCAAACAAACCCAGGTCCTTTCCCTCAGTGTGTCACCTTTAACAGAGCTGGGAATTCTTCCTGCACAAGCCATTTTAATTTTCTGTCTTCGTCAAGGCTGCATGCCACAGCCTCCAATCTTCTGGCTGTGCACGACTGGATTCTCTGCAGTCGGTTTGTACACTTGTTACAAGGATTAGAGTTGAGCAATTGAAGGGACTTTCCTCTCTCTAGGGCATAAGAAATATGAATTCTTCAGTGTAAAAAGCCTCTGGCTGCTTGGGAGGAGCAAGAGACCAGGAATAAAAACTGATCCCAGGTGTCCACCTGGCAGATAGGCATTTCTGATTTAAAAAAACAAAACAAATTAATTTGTTCAGTAGTCTTGGAATATGTGTGTTCTTCCTATCCATTCATTTCATGGCATGGCCCAAACCACTGACAACAGCTGACAGTGTGACGTACTGTGCAAACTGCCACTTGCCTATTGATTTAAAACTGCCTGGTCTCCAAGCCTGCCTTGGAGGTGGGTGTTTTGATGCCACCATCACGGTGGGCAATTGGGCAGTCCTTTGCTTTCTATCTTGTCTGTCCAGCTATGCAGCTGTAACTTTTGCCTTTTCCCCTTTTTCCTCCCCCAGAGCTCCTGAAACCATATAATGACAACAAGCCATGAGCGGTGCAGGAATGATTCAGCAAGGGAGGTTAGAGCCTGGAACACATTAGTTATTTTGTTGTAATGGAATATAATGGCCAGAATTGATGCCCTTTGAGGGCTGATGGTATTACATAGATGGGAGAAGCATACCCCCATCCAGTGCTTAGTTAGAAACATATTTCCAGCTATCTTTGTACTCCATTCGGTGTAACCGAGGCACTCATACCCTGCCTAGAATAAATGGCTATATTCAAGAAGTTTAGGTCTGGACTTGATCTGTTTAAAAGCATCAGAATGTATTTTGATTACGTATATTTTGTTTCTAAATGAAACACTAATGAATTTTTAAAAAAATACTCTTTTTGTGCAATAAGCTAAAATATATGTGAAGGGCTTCTTTCTGCAAGAGGACAAGTGCATTGTCCAGGTGGCCCCTCCTTCCTTTTGATGTAATTTGTGCTTCTGGAGCACAAAGCAGGAAGCATTGCAAGCAATGTCTGGGCTACACTTAAAAGTCTGACTGGCATAGTTATGCAAAAAACTAAATGTTGGTGTAAATGTGGCTAGTTGGGTGGAAGAATTTTTCTCTGTCTAGCTACCCACTTAGGGAGGTGGCTTCAGCCCTGCAAATAGTGTAGTGGCTAGCACCTCTGCTTAATATGCAGAAAATCTTGGGTTCAAGCCCCAGGGGGTTGGACTTGATGATGTCATGAGCTCCCTTCTAACCCTATGATTTGGTTTGGTTTGAAGGGGGAAAACCCCTCATTGCTGTAGGAAGTAGCTACGCTAGGATGCCACGGGGCACACCTTTGTAACCATAGCAGCACCCTAATGCAAACAGGGACTACGAATTTAAAAAGAAAAAGGAAACTAGAGAGAAAACTTACTGCCCTTTTCACTGGAAAGTGAGGTATTAACTATGACGTTCTTCTAATGCTTCCAAATTAAATAGAAAGTGTATTTCAAACTCGGAGGAAGGTGGATTGGAGGAGTGAGGGCAGGAGGAAGAGAATACAGCAAGAGTTGGGCAAATTCAGTTTCATGGTTTAAAGGTAGTGACCTCCCCTCCTCCCCCACATGAATCAGATGTGTGCTGCCTTTTCAAACTATTTTCAGTGGGGAAAAAAACCCTTATCACAGTAATACAAACAGATGAACTTGTTTACTGGCTATAACCAAGGGATGGGTTTTTGTTTTTTTCTTCTTTGACATATGAGCCTATCCTGCTATGCAGCTGTTCTGAAGTTGATCCAGTGAGGTCTTCCCTCACTGAATACCGTTCTCCTGGTATTAACCTCTTTAATAGATACAGGATTTGAGACTTTCCAGCTCTGAATTTCTGGGCCCTCTTCCCAAGCCTTGTTTTGAAGTTCATCCTTATTCTGGATGTTGTAGATGGGTACGTGTAATACACACCATAGATTGCCCTAAGCATTTATGTGGCTTGGAGTCTGGAAAATGCTAGCAATTATTTTTTTAAAGATAACCTCAGTAATCCTGGCTTCGGCTGCTGGGTATTGAAAGGATTATGAAATTTCTTCACAGGCAGCAGAATGGACTTGAGTGAGCATTTTATGAAGTCTAAATCCATCTGGATAGGCTTTTTACAATGTACATAAATAGTACACTAACTCTCTCCAAACTGCTTTTCTATTGAACTGAACCAGGTTCAGAGGAAAACATAATCGTGATCCATTATGCATTAGGATGATTCTAGCGAGTTGGATTGAATTTAAAGATTAGTAACAGCATGTGCTTAAATTTCTCCTGGTAGATGTATGTGGGAAGTAGAAATGTTCAGTGAATGCCACAGATTGCTTTATTTTCCACAGCATCTGCCTACATACCTACAGTAGTTCCTCAGTTTTGAAAATCTTCTTAAGGCCTTGTCTACACCTAGAAAGTTTTGTCAATGCCAGTTAAAGAAATGACCCCAAAGTGCTGTAATTACATTGCTTATGCCAGTCTGCACAGCACTCGTATTGCCAAAGCTCGTTCCCGGTCGGTGCTCTAGCACTGCCATTGAGAGCATTGTGGGTAGCTATTCCCACTGTGCAGCTTATCACATTGTACCGCTAGGAATTGTGGGAAGGTGGAGAGGATCACAGTGCATCATGGATGTGGCTCAGCAGCCCATGATGCAGTGATTTCTGTCCTGTCATTTTCCGTCAGCTTCCGACCATGTTTTGGGACATTTTTCAACAGCCTGAGTCTCCTGAGTGTCTGCCATCTCTATCCAAAAGAACGGGCCCTTCCCTGCTCTCCCCTATTGCTTTCAGTGTTCTGAACCCATCACGGCTGGTCATACAATATATCTTGAACTCCCAGTTGGAACTGGAATGGTGAGGAGCCTTACCTGATGTGTGCCATGCTGATAGAAAATGCCAGATTACTGTTTGCATTCACAGAGCATCTGCACACTGGGTATTGCCACTTTTGGGCAAGTGCAACAAGCGCTGAATGTTGAGATCACATCATTATGCAGGTCTGGGTTGCAGAGCAGTGGCTGCAGAGCTTTTGAATGACAAAGCCACTTCTGTGGCTCTCTGTGTGGAGAATGTGCCTGAAGGGCTACACAAGCTGGGGAAAAGGTTCTAGGCCAGTGATCTTCAAACCATGGGTTGGGACCCAGTACTAGGTTGCAGACCCTCACGTTCTTGGTTGTGGTGCTCTCTGCTGCTGCCATCAAAAGACTTGAATGAATTGCTCAAAGGTGTAAGTGTTGCGTCAGGGGCAAAAATGATTTTTTTTTTTTTTTTCAACTGGCTCTTGAGGGGAAAAAAATTGAAAGCCACTTTCTAGCTGGTAGTTTGGGATGGTGATGCAGGTAGATGAGGGCCTAATTTCAAATTGCATAACCCTTTTGCAGAGGTGGGGATCATAGACACTAATATTTCAATCCTGAGAGTAAGGGGGGTGCGTCTTCTCCATGCAAGCAGCTTCAAACTGAGTCCTTAGGCTGCTCACCTGTGTGCTGCTTAGCGCAGGAAAGTTTCCCTACAATGGAGGAAGAAACAAAGCAGCTCTGCTGAGGAATCTCTGGCAGAGGATTGGCAAGTACCTTCAGGAAAATATCCTAAAGATCTCTCTGGAGGATTCCTGTGAAATCTGTGTGTGTGTGTTACGACAGGCTTCAACAAATCTCTGTTTCTGGTGACTATGGCGACCAGTTTTAGCAGAAACATAATGGAGGCATGCCCTCTGGTGACCAGAAGTAAAATTGGTGGTTCCTAGCTGTGAGCCAGTTTTGTCCACTCCTTTGTTAACACATGCTTCCTCTGCACTGCCTGGCTGAACAAGTGAATGGGAAGTATATGCAAACACAGGTGCTCTTGTGCATTTCTATTCCTTCAGCCAGCTGTATAATGCAGTGCAGTAAAGTAAAGGACAGCTGTACCTCATGTAACCCAGAAGGATCTGTTGTTGTTTTTTTTTTTTTTTTTTTTGTTTAAAAACAAGTCACTTACTCAAACTCCCCTCTTCTACGTCCTGCATGCCAGAGCTGGAGGGCTGGAATGAGCTCAAATCTTCCTGGGTCCAGAAGGGGTCCTGACTCTCCCATGTCAGCATATGACATGGTCTGTGCTACACATTGTTCTCCAACTCAACCTCCTCATCAGCAACTTTACTGGTTGAGTCCTGTGTCCGCTGCCTCAGGGCCCATAGAAGTATCCACACGTCTCTTGGCAGTGGAGATGAAGTCTCCACTGAAGACAGTGCCTACCTCCTTACAGAAACAGCAGAACTTTGGCACAACACCAGAGCTACAATTTGACTCGCTAGCCTTTTGGTACCCTTGCTCCAGCTCCTTGTTTGTTTTCATATGGCACTGACCTTCTTCACAGCCCTTCTCCCCCGTTAAACAAGAAATCTAACCATAGGTTTCACTGTTCCTTCAACTGGAGAAGAACTGTGCCTGCACTGCCTCTTCTTCCTAGATGCCGATCAGATCTAGAAGCACTGGTGTGCTCTAAGCAGGAGAGCATTTGGTGCACAGAGCCAACATGGTCAGCTGGGATATGAGCGCTGCACTCTGACCGAGCAGGAAGTGGGATTTCAAAAATTCTCACTCAGAACTTTATAAGCAGAGGGACAGGTAGCTATAGGGCAGCAGAGTTCACATGGATGGCCAGAGCAGTCAGGATGGGGATCGTGGGATATTTCCTGGAGGCCATTTACTGTGACAATCTAGTGCGGTGTCTACACTTGCACTTTGTCACTAAAAATTTGGCACTAAAAGCTCACCCCTCATGGTGGTTTTATTTTGTTGCAAAATCAGGAGAGTTGGGTGAGAGGAGGGAGGGTGGGTGATTGCAGTGTGTGCACCACCACTGGTTTGGTGCACACTGTTGACTTGGATCAACAAAAGCATACATTGTAGATGAGGTGAAAGACATGTTGAGATGGAGTGTGGGACTGAGCAGGGTCTGCTGGCTTCTTTAAAGAAAAATCTGTTTACAAAGATGAATAGCCCATTAGTAGAAAGTTGATGGCATATAGCAAGTGTTTAAACTGTATCCAACAAAGATGCTAAAACGGTGCCTCTCTCTTGGCAATTGTTATTTTATGAACTGGTCTCTTCAGAAAGGTGATTGCTCTATTCCTCAAAGGTAGACAAATGCTTGAGTAGTGGGGTATTTATAGCAGGGGTCTCACATTCAAATCACCATGAGGGCCACATGAGGACTAGTATGTTAGCGCGAGGGCCGCACCACTGAAAGCTTTTCATATAATGATGTAGCAAATATCAGTAATGATCTTGTCATTGTGGGCTGCAGGAAATAGCTTTAGGGGCCACGTGTTTGAGACCCCTGATTTATAGTAACAGGGAAGACACTGTCAAGAGACATTCATGGAAGAATGCACTCAAGGCTCCAAATATCTAGGTTGAGTTTGACCAGATTTCTTCAGTGAGCAGAAAGAACAGGCAAGGTGATGTGGCAGATTAGGAATTCAGTGACTGTTTCAGAAATGTTTTAAAATAAGAACTTCGTATTGAGTTAGGTAAGGAAATGGGTTGTTAGTACTTTTTGTGGAGTTAGTTTTTACAATTAATTTAATTTCTGTTCTGTCTCTAAACTCCTAACTTTCAGTGTAATATATTATTTCTTACTGAAAATATGTAAGAATATTTGTGGAAATGGTTATGGGGAAGTTCTTTATGGGTGTGTGCAGCAGGGCCCTCTCTGGAACTGAAGTGGGTGTGGACAGATGTTTATGATGAAAGGAGATGCATATTAGTTGGTTGTTTCTACCAAAATGATCAGTAGTAAACTAATTAATATTAATGCATTAAATTATGATCCTATGACTGCAGGGGAAAAGGGAGAGGAATGTAAGTGGTGTCCATCCCATTCTGAGTCCTCTTTATAAGTTACCTGCTGTGATTTAGCCTAGTGTTGTCCAGCAGGCTCTTGTAGAAAAAAATTGTTAGGAGAATGCACATCTCCAGGAATATTAACTGGTTAAATGTGCTAGATTACAGAACAGGTGTTTGCTGTCTAACTATCCGTGTCTCCTAGCATCTTGTGAAATGCGCATTAGAGACCAGAGTCAGACTCTCCATCAGAGACCAAGGGAACCATTACAATTCTGTGAAGTTCAGCTGGGCTCTTGAAAGACTCTCAAACAGTGGGCCCAATCCTGTACCCATTGATGTCAGAGGTGACATTCCTGTTGAACTCTGAGCATGGAGGACCAAACCTTTTGAATGTACTATTTCATTAGGAGAACTTGTATGTTAGAAGAGTGTCATAGTGAAAAGTGTGCAGCAAAGCAAGATTACAAGACTTTTTTGTTTCCAGAGGCATTCATGGTTACTTTGCCATCTGGTTGTTTGTGAGAGAGAAACTTAAATAAGAAAATGAAGTAGCTGAACGCATTTCAGGATGATTGAGGCAAACCGGGAAGTGGATGAAAGGATTAAAAACAGAGCTTTGCCCTGTGGACTGTTAAATTGCCTTTTCTTCACCAGAAGGTCTTGATTCAAATGTAAATCAAGTCCTGTTTAGTGATCTTGATGCTGGTTTTAGTTTGTATTACTGAGTGCAGAGATCAGGGTAGTTCTGTCTGAGATCTTTTACAGCTGACAGTGACACAGTTCCTCCTTAAGAACATAGCTTATGTGGTCTAATACAGTGGCTTTCACACCTTTTTCCTTCAGATCCAGTTGAAAAAAATCTTTTGTGCCCAGAACACAGTTAGTATTTGAGCGATGCATTCCAGTCTTTTGGTGGTAGCACCAGGGGGTGCCGTGATCCAGTAATGGAGATCCCAACCCATCGCTTGAAAACCACAGCATTCCCCAACCAGTGTGCCATGGCACATGGGGGTGCTGTCAGGCCTGAGCAGGTGCCCCATGGAATTTTTTGAAAAACTACTCGAAGAGTTCAGGATTGGCTCGTGAATATTCATGAGTTCCTTTGGAGACTGTATTATGGTGTGCCTCAAAATAATTAAAGGTGTCCCATGGCAGAGAAAAGGTTGGGAACCACTGTTCTAATGGACAGTTTGCCACCATTTGATGAAGTAGAGAGATGAGGGAAGGAAAAAACTGTATATGGTATTTAAAAAAAAAAATAAAAAAAAAAAAATCCTTGTCACCCTTCTTTGTTACAAGCAGGTGATGCCTCATTGTTCAGTGGAACTCACTTTGGCAGGCCAGCAAGGTTGGGAGTTCAGAAAGAACGAAACCTTGTTTTGCTTTAGTGGTACACTTAATTCATTATAAATCATATTGGTGTTTATTGTAAGGATTATACCATGAAAATGCCCCTGCTGGGGACCCAGAGTAACAGGAATTTTTTGTCTTTTAGATGCTATGTTTTTTAAAGCTTCTGTTTTGCTTGGTCCTTACTGTTTAGCTTCATTGAAAGGGGATGTTATCAGGTGATTTTACACTTAGGTTTGATGTTTCTGAAAGCAATAACTTTTACTCTTTTAGGTTTAAAACAGATCTGTCCTTTTATGTCAGAGGTGCCAGATTGACAACCCTCCAAAGTGAAATTCTGTGTTTCCCTGGACAGGTTTAAAGCTACGAGGCCTTGTCGTTGTGCCATCACTTAGCTTGAGGGATCATGTTTAAGGATGAGGGGATAGGTCAGACTGAAAAGACACCCACTCAGTCTGTAAACTTTCTGCCAAGACGCTCACTACCAGCAAGAGTGCCAGTTCTTAGAGCATTTCCTGTGATGTGGATACTGGCGTAACAGGAGTAGCACTGAGACTACCAACTTATTCCACTCAAAACACTGAATAGCTGTTACCACTGATTCCTTTCAGTCAATATTAATCTGAGCTGTATTTCACTGTGTATCCTTGAGGCTCTTTATTATGTATCCAGGCCAAACAGACTCCAGTCCAACCCACAACTTTACATATTTCAATTCTTGCAAAATGTCCTCTGAATGTGCGTTCACCATTTGTTGAAGGTGAGCTCATTTGTAATGGGTAACTAATAACTGTTCTTGTTCTAATAGAGAAAGTACGCAAAAACAGGCAGGGTTAATTGTAGCTCAATGAGCAACTCAGGAAGGAATAAAGATTGTTGTATCCCAAATAGTGGAACCAACTCAGCAAGAATAGTTTATATCCACACATCTGAGTGGGTGTTCTAAGCAACATAGAATGCTTTTTTAAAATGACACTATTAAATAACTTACACAGTTGTTTTGTTTCTGGCCCCTGAACGCCATGTCTCTAATTACAGAGACGAGGTGGGTGAGAGATCTTTTACTGGACCAGCTTCTGCTGATGTGAGAGACAAGCAGTTGAGCTTACTGAGAGCTTGAAAGCTCCTCTCTGACCAGCAGAATCTGGTCCAAGAAAAGATATCATCTCCCTAGTTTATCTCTTTACTGTCCTGAAACTGACATGGAGATGCCACTTCATGGATCTGATTGTAATATGGATCTCTTCCAGCTCACACTTTTTCCCACATGTATTTTCCACTTCTGTATTCTAGTCATTCCTTAGGGCCCACTTCTGCCTGAGTACTGAGCACCTTCCAGTATTGGGTTCTGTGAATACAGCTACACAGTAATTGGACAGCTGTGGCTGACTTAGGCTTGCACGGACTGTAAAATTGCTGCACAGACACTAGCTGTGGGGTCTCATGATGGTGGAGGGAGTCATGATTGCACCTATCTACACAGCCATTTTTTAGGTCCAAAGCCTGAGCCCCTGTGAGCCTGTTAGCTGACCTCTTTTATTCCAGGATAGGTGTATACATTTCAGCGTAGAGTCTTTCCCACTTGCAGTGAGTGATATTCCCCCGTTTATATTCTTAAGCCAGTTCAAATCCATTTATGATTAAACATTGCTCAAACAGCCAGGTTAAGATTTATTGACATAGAGGAGGGTTGGGAGAGAGTGGGAGGGTCACCTTCCTACTGTTTTTTTCCAGTCGCACAAAGACTTAATGTTTGTTTAAGTTGTGCTCATATCTGCAGGACAACTGTGGAGCCTCACACAGAATTCTACTTGAAAAATAAGGTGGAAAGAGGCTGATCACTGCTAATTTCCTGGGGCTGCCTTAGCTGTAAGGCCTCTCCCCTTATATCATGCATTGGAGATCAGCAGGGGCAGCACTAAATTACAGTACAGAAGAACTTGTTCAGGGGCATCAAACATGCAGCCTGTGGGCCACATGCAGCCCCTAAAGCTATTTCCTGCAGCCCGCAATGACACTATCATTACCAGTATTTGCAATATTGTATGAAAAGGTTTCAGTGGTGTGGCCCTCGGGCTAACATACTAGTCCTCATGAGGCCCTCCTGCTTTTTTGAGCTTGAGACCCCTG
>ML682016.1:2737818-2853464 GCA_007922195.1 Podocnemis expansa | reverse complement strand
ACGCTACAAGGCCCATTTGCTTTCCCTAGCTGTCAGGGTTTGGGAGGACTCCAACCGGAGATGATAGAAGTGAGATCTTTCAGGCTCATCTATATAGGTCAGGAATGTCAAACTCATTTGCTATGTCAGGCCACATTTGACTTAAATGTACTTCAGGTGGACCATACATGCCATAAAATGAAATACTAGGGCACTCTTATGGCATCGCGGAGCAATGTGTATTTGAAACTGCACCTCTTCCCCCCCCCCCCCCCCCAGGGAGTGTGTGGTCTTTCAGAGTGCAGTCTTACATACCCAGAGCTTCACAATGAGTGTGGAGCACTGGGTATGTGAGACCACACTCTCTCTGTTAGGGAGAGTGTGTGGTCCTGGGGAGTGTGGTCACTGGCCGGATGGAAGAGCAGCCCATAAGTCACATGTTTGACATCCATGATCTAGGCCAGTGTGTTATGTTTGTAATTTTGTTACATTTTCTAGTGTTTGTGACTCTGTAGCCACACAATGGTCTCTTTTTCCTGCTGTTGGGCTTCGGTGTTCACATCCCAAACAGAAGAACAATGTTGAATGTTCACCAGAGGAAAAAAGCCTGTGTTTTGAGAGCAGTGAGCCCTGTGTTCAGCACTTCTCATTTGGAATGAATGGACTATTTTGAAACTGACTCCAGTGTTTTGAAACAGGAAGCTTAGTGAGGCACAGTCGTAGTGCTCATTTCCTTTTTGTTTCCCACTGCTGATGGATGGGCACTAAGTAACTTGCAGGTCGTATTGGTGGGCATGTTTTAAAGCTATGGTTTTCAAACTCTTCCTTGCGACCCAGTTGAAAATCATGATGTATGCCCACAACCCAACAATTACATCTTTGAGCAATGCATTCCAGTCTTTCGATGGTAGCAGGGGGCGCTGTGACCCAGTAGCTGAGGGTCTGTGACCCAGTACTGGGTCCTGACCCATAGTTTGAAAACCACAGTTTTAAAGGGTGATGTCTCTAATGGACTTTAACTGAGTACAAAAGGTGTGTCTGTGATGATTTTTTTGTTTTTGTTTTTTTGTTTTTTGTTTAAGCACCAGTCTCCTAGTAGAGTTCTTTGTGAGCTGTGATCTACTGTGCATTGGTCATGGAGATCATCTTCTGTAGTTCTGTTCCATCTGAAAACCTTTATTAGACCACATGGTTGCGTTACACTAAGGAAATGCTTTATACTTTTCTTTCCTTGTAGGATGCAGTTGTGTATTTTAATCTCTAGGTAAGCTTGTCTTTAAAGGAAGGTAGAACAGAAGTAGTCCATTATTGTTTTGTCAGGGTCCAAATTTCTTAGTCAGCATATAGCCAAGGTCCAGACTCCAGAGAGACTAATAAAGAACCAAACGATAATGAGGATAATAAGTAACTAAAAAGACTTCAGGGTTCAGTCTAAAGAATCTGGCATTCCGTATTTGGCCAACAGTCTTCCAAATGCTTACTCTGGCCTAGAATTTCAGGTATTTCATTGGGTTCGTAAATGACTAAAATTTTAATGTGTGGTTGGTGTATTCCCTTCAGCTGCTTGTAGACCATGATACAACATTAAAGAAAAATACTGGTCAGCTGGTTTATAGGTGTCAAAACTGATCTGGGTGGATTTCCAGACCTGCAAACCCCATAATGCTCTTGGCCTCTGGGGCCACAGTTGGAAAACTGTGATTTTTCTAGAGGAGCTTTTTCAGTATGGTAGGTTTTCAAGTATTGCCTTGAGCCGAGTTCCTTGTCTCTCATTAATTCATGAAGTAAAACCTTAGTGCCTTAACTGAGCCATCTAAAAAGTTACACTACGCAGCTGAGTTTGGGCCACAGGAAACCTCCAATCTGCCAGTTTCACTGTTTTTGCAGAAACAAGAGTTCTGCATCGGATGAAGTGGGTTGGAGCCCTTGAAAGCTTTTGCCCAAAGAAATTTGTTAGTCTTTAAGGTGTTACAGGATTCCTGTTGTTTGCTGTACACAGACTAACATGACTACCCCTGTGGCAGTTGCTTTTGTTAATTGCTATGTCCAGTCTTTGGAAGTTCTATCTCACCTTTCCTTGAAATGCACTTTAAATACTTCAGAGAAATTGTGTTTTCATGGCCTTTGGCTTTTATTTAGAAGGATGGCTGGGCTGGCTTTTTTGCTATGCTCTGTTGCTCAAAACTGAGAAGATCAAAGAGTGATGAAGTGAAGATTAAAATGGCAGAATAATAAATGAATCTGACATCCCTAGGCATTTGGGAATGGTTTATCCAAAACACCACTGAAGGAAACCATCAAAAGGTTTTTGGAGCAAGACTTGTTTTCATCTAGGAAAATTTAGTGGAGACAAATAATCTAGTGCTATCTTCTATGAGATCTTAACCAGTAATTTTTCTTGATCGGAACAATGTTGCTCTCATCCGTTTTACTTTTGTGTGTGTATTTATCAATTTTGATATGCATAGTGTTGATGGTAATTAAAATTTTGTCTTCTAGGCAGCCATCAAGAGAATCTGGTCAAGAGATCTGTATGGAGAACAGAATATCTGCTTTAAATTGCACAGTATCATTTCAGTACAAGCTGTTCTTGGAAACTGCGCTTTTACTGTTTAGTGGTGTTGTGCTCAAAGAGCTCTCGCTGTGCTCTCTCAAACTTTTGAAGAGCGTATATTGACTATACTATTTTACTGGTGTGTGGTGTTAGATTTAATATTTCTTTTCTCAGACTTGCTGATTATATCAAGGTAGAGTGTATGTAGACTGTTTGCTCTATTATCTGTATCTTGCTGGCTCCGTTTGCGATGTCTAGTGTTTGGGATGTCACTTGTCGCTACTGAAGTAATGTGTGGTGTCACACATGGATTTGGACATTGCTGAGTAAAGTCAAGAGGAGAAAGACGCTCTTCAGTGGGGAGTTGGTAAAATATCTGTTTAAACATGTGCCGGTGTGTGGAAGGGTGCATTAATACATTTTTGAGCCTTGCTGAAGTGACACAATATCAAGTGGAGCCCTGTACTACAGGACCAAATAGGAAATGTTCATCAGCACTACCTTATTTATGGGTGCTTTTAAGAGAGATTTCTATGTATAATTAGGCTTTTGCCCGATAAGGCAGGTAGTGTTTGTTTTAAATAGACACAGTTGCACTAAGGCACACTCCACCTATGTGAAATCCTGTCATCCTGTGTTGGAGATGCTCTTAATTCACAATAACATGCAATGCCAGGTAACCAATGGTGTTTTCTCTGTAAAGTGTACATAGATGAACTAGATTTAAAAAAAACATTTACTATATCGTCGTAACGGCAATGAAAAATGTTAGTAAAATATTTTGTGTGTAAAACTGAGAAATGGCACTTGGTTTAATTTCCCTTTTGAAACTGGAGATGCCTTGAATCTGTTGAGCTCACCTAATTTGCATGCTTTTCTCAGGGACTTATCACTGAGTAAACTTGGGGAGCTTGAATCGTATTAAAAAGCAGTTGCATTACAGCATGTAGGGGATACACAGAGACTCTCTAAACCTACTTATGCTCATTGTAAACACGACCTGCTGGTTGCTATGGCAGGATTCCAAGGGTACAAGAACAACTGGGAAACAGTAGTTGGAATGCAGAAACCATTTTCATCTTTCTTCCCCTTTCCTTTGTGTGTGTGTAAGTTCAGGCTTGGAATAATAGCTGTTAACCTGAAGTTCTTTTTCTTTTTTAATTTTTCTCTGTATTTCAGGAGCTTTTTGATATTTCTGCTCCTCAGATATCTGGGTAGGTGAAATAATAAGCAAGTTAGAAAAGAGCCTTTTCTCCCCACAGTGAATGGCTTGCATTTCGTGTTGCACGTATGCAGAAAGAAGTGAGGGTACTTGTATGATGGGACAAAGTTTTAGCTGGGATCTGTAATGGAGTAGCGCAGTGTTTGGCAAAGAATTAATAGGTTTTAAGGTCCGAAGTCTCATCTGACCTCCTCTATAATGCAGGACAGAGGATTTTGCCCCGTTAACCTTGCAGCGTGAGGATGGGTGGAAATTCTGAAGCCAGTCATGAAATTGCAGCCTGTTTAATTCAGCAGCATAGGAATGTTGGCTGTGAAAGAAGTGCTTGATGATTTTGAGGCGGATTCAGGTAGTTGAGACTTAGCTGCTCAAAAGGAAGCATTGTAAACAATAATTCATGGGCACTGATTATGGTGTAGCTTATGCCACCAGTGTAGTCACAACACATTTAGTATTATGAACCTCAGTTACTTGAGTTTCTGGCTTGGGAAAGCAACAGAAGTGTCATCTGTCAGAGTCTTTTCTAGTCAGAGGCACTGTAAGAAAAAGGCATAGAGTTGTGATTTTTAAGTCTGCTCTGGAGGAGGTAAATGTCTCTTTATGCAACTGAAATGTAAGAGTGACAGCTCACATCATGTAAGCTAGTCGTCATGGCAAGAACATGAGGCAAGGGACTTATAACATTTTTATCAATTGTAATGTTAGTTAGAAGGACTTGGTGCCACTCTTACCACATCTAGACATAGAAGTGCGATCATAATTGCTGTAGCAAAAATCTCAGTGAAGTTTATGCTAGCATAAGGACGGTTATACAGAATGCATTCTATTTTTATGCCTTTCTTTGTTGGTGTTCTTTGCAGCTTGCAATACCAGATCTTCCCTGGTTATTTTTATTATCCAGGGGTTCTAAGTGACACATTCCCTGCTTCTTCTGAATAATAAAATGAATAACAAAAATGGTTGCATGTTTCATCAAGCTTTTTGCTGGCAGCTGGATTTTATGCCTGTATAGAGTCTGGCATTTTGAGGCACAAAATCCTTTATGAGCTATGGACAACACCAGTGACTGGTGGCACCAGCTGGGTAGTTAGTGCAGTTTTCAGCTACCTTCCTTTGTTTTGCATGTTTTTGGTGATTCAGGCTCTCCAGTTCTCCAACAGCATGGGCTGAAAATGTAAGACTAATTTCCGTTTTGGCACTGAGAAGGCCACATAGTTACAATTTGAGGTGTTATACACTTTTTTGATAAAAAGATTGGGTCTTAAAAAAAAAAAAAGAGTGCTTCTCTAGTGATGAGAATGGAGGAGTGCTAGTAGCTCCATACAGGTAGAAAGCATATGTAATTCGATGGGCAACTTAATGGCAGAGAGGCGAGAGATTTTTATGAATCAGATGACATCTACGGAATCATTGTGGGAATGGTAATCAAACAGAGTCTCATGGTACTCTTAAAGACTAATAAATTTATTCATTGCTTGAGCTTTCATGGGAGTAAATCTCACTTTGCCAGATGCTTGATGATGGTGATGGTGATGATGGGAAGAGGAGTTCCCCATCTTCAAGCATCTGACAAAGTGGGATTTTCTCCCACAAAAGCTCAAGCAATGAATAAATTTGTTAGTCTTTAAAAGTGCCATGAGACTTCTTGTTAGTCTAATCCAGAAAAATCAAACACGGCCACCCCTTTGGAATGTGAGTGTTGTCATCCTCTGTGGCATAGCTGGAGCGACTTGCTACCACTCCACCACCCTCTCCCTGATTCCCAGCTCCAGGTCCTCTGCTTGGTGGAACTGTTAATCCTGTTTTTTGGAAATGGTCAAGGTGGCTATTATTCAACAGCCCTTTCTCCCATGAACACAGTCGTACCAGCCATGAACAAACCTGGAACAATTAAGTAGATACACATTTGAGAATATGTTAAAAATCAGCTTTTTCAGTCATACTTTGACAGGCATGGTAAACATGCAGTCCTCACAAAATTAATTTATAGTGCTTGACTGACAGTACTGTGTTTATAAGTTAATGTTCAGAACCTGGTACCTGATTTATATTAATATGTAGTTCAAAAAAAAAAAAAGAATGGAAGGGGTGCTTCAAGTTGATTTGCCATCATTGGTGCGCAAAAAAGGGAAAAAAAAAAGGCAACTCAGTGTTATTGATTACCAGGTCTGTTGATCCCAAAGTAATTTATTATACAATTCTTGTTTTTACTTAGGGCTTGATGATTTTTAGGCCTCAGTGGGAAGACAGAGTACTGACCAAGTAGCTGAATCTTTGGAGAATACCATGGTGGAGGACCTGGTTAAACATGACACTTGGTGATACCCAGGGGTTCAAGTATAATTGGGTGGGCCCTGGAACCCTCCTAAATTTCTGGGCCCCCCTTCACCCACCCCAGCTACTGGCCCCCATGTCCTTCTCTCAGCCCCATCCTGACCCTTTCTTCCTGCCCCAACCCCCCCCACACCAAGGTGGCCAAGGAGCTGGGCTGGGGGCAGGGAGGCTGCGGTGCTGGTGAGAGGGGACCTAAGCCCAATACTGGGTTGGGGCTGCGTGCACTGGTAGGGCTGCCGCGGGCCCTGGGAAGGGTGGCCAGGTGCGTTCTATTTTTAGGGGGCCCCAGAACACAGCATTTGAGTGTTCCCCTATTTTAGGGGCCCCAGAGTGTTTCCCCCTAAAAATAGGGGGGCATTGTGGCTAACTTTAACCCTTGTTGGTACCTTATATGTTTTAAGATGTAACCCATAAATAAAATTTTGCAAGATTGGAGAAGTGAACCAAACAGAAAAAAAGTTGAAGATGCTGGGACAAGTGCTAACTGTCAGCAAGATATGCCTTGCATTGGGTCACATGGCATGCATACTGAGAAGAAAAGGTTTTCTTTAGTAAGCCAGAAGCCCTAAGGCATTTATTAGGCACAATTAAAACACACGATACAAGTGAGAAACTGTATGAAGCAGTCACTGTTTGTGAGTGTTGCATGGAAAGTAAAGTAGGTGCGTAGACCAAAAAGATGCCCACGCATATGACGTTGTGTGTTGTCATATTGAGTGCTGCTCCAAGAACTTATGCAAGTGTTGTGTCAAAAGATAAAGGCAACAGGAAGAAATGCTAATTTTACTGCTGCAAACTGTGTGACTTGGGTGAAATTAAGAAATTGCCTTGCATGGCTCTGATTAATGGGAAAGTGGTGGTGGTGACTGATGCAGAAGCTGAGTACAGAGAAATCTGTGCTTTGAATGTGATTGAAGAGGAACGAACGCTGCTTAGCACAAAGGCTCTTAAAGCACTTATTGAAGATGAACTGTGCGATATGGATGTAGTTTTTAGCAGTCCTAGCCACAGAAATGAATCACAGTGCATGTCCAGAAAAGCTACAGAAGATAACAGTGCTGACAAAAATGGAAGAAAGCACTAACGTCAATAGTAAAATGAAGACAATTTATAGGCACTAATTTTTTATAGAAAACCTTTTTCTGCAACATGTGGGAGTTTCAGGCTGATGCCAAATCTGAAAAAATAATATTGCATGCTGTATACTACTACTTAAAGTGGTGCAATGGGTGGTCACAATGACTTTAGCAAGTCTGACAGTAAACAAAGGCTGCCATTTTATGACAAAGCCTCATGCGTGAGTGGTTGAGTGAAAGACAAGTGCCAGCACCTAACACCACAACTGTGGAGCATGTGAGTAATCTACCAATGCAAGTGGTTGTTGCTTTAACAGGATATTTGAAACACTGTAACAAATTCCTTGTGCATCTTATGCACAGCATTGGCTTCTTTCATTGAGCACAACAAAGTACTCTGCCTGAGATTTCTGTTGCAAATAAATTTCTTCACTGCATTGCTATAGATCCCTAAAACATCCACATGTTGCAGAAGAAAATGCTGATGTTTGACTTGGATGAAACAACACGTGTCTGCCTGGCAAAACACAACTGATGCTTATTTTGTGTGGTTTTCCTAAGCAAGCTCCAACTGACATCACTGGTATCTTATGCTAGCAGAAGCTTTTCAGTGTGGCAGTCATAGATGATATTGCTGAAGAACAGGCTCCTGAGTAACTAGATGCTGGTAACACCAGTTCATATTTGGTTGAACACTTCATTGTGAGGCTACTGGGAAAATACGGGATCTCTGACTTAAGTCCATCTTGCATTTGGCATACATTAAGAGGAATCAGTTAAAAATATTACTAGAAAGAAGAGAAGCCATGGAACTGCACCTGTCCACTACAAAATCAGTGATTCCACAAACCTTTCCAGTATCACAGTGAAGATGTTACCATCTCATAGTTGCATGAAGGCTGAGTTAACCACTTACCTTGCAGGGAAAAATGGTCCCATATGCAAAGATTTGCATAAATAATTTTGTCATTGTGTAGCATAATGAAGCTGCTGTTGTGAACTGTTCAGTGTGGTTTCTTCACAGTTCCAAAGATCCTCTTCTCACTCGAAATGGATGAGATAATCACTTATGAGGTCATCAACTCTCTAGAGGCATTCATGCGCTGAGTTACCATTTGAAGACTAGCATTGCAACACTTGCAGAACTGCATACGGGGATGATTTCCAAGAAGCAGACAGAGAAATTGCTGCCGGGGTACATTTATGCCTGCTATCAAGAGGTCAAATGATCAGACACATCCAAAACTATGCTTTCGTGCTAGGCATGGATGGGCATGCTGTTTATATGTGAAATACCATATGCTCTTAAAATCAATTTTTCAGCTAACCAAATGCTCATATGCCAAGACCAGATGCTTGTCACCCTGCAGATGTTTGGCCAGTAGCATGCCTTGCGTGGAGAAATGGTAGTGGGAGACAGAGAAGGATCAATGCGACAGTGTGTCTAGCATTGGTGCCTGAGAGAGAGGATGCTGATGATGACTCGATGAACGTAACCTTGATGCAAAGGACTGAAAACAACTTCCCTGGAATTACCAAAGATCTCAGTGTCCTATTTTTTTTTTTAACCTAAGCAATGCATTAATGTGTTGAAGTATAATTAAAAAGGTTGACTTTTAAAAACATTCTTATACGTCCTGTCTATACCATTGTTTCCCAACCAGTGTGCCTTGGCACACTGGTGCACTCTCAGGCATGAGCAGGTGTGCCATGGAATTTTTTTGAAAAACTACTCAGTGTTCTGGATTGACTCATGAATATTCATGAGTTCATTTGAAGACTAGATGGTGGTGTGCTTCAAAATAGTTAACGGTATCAAGGTGTGCCAGAGCAGAGAAAAGGGTGGGAACCACTGATCTATACAATTGTTCTAGGGTTATGATGTTTGATAGCATTGTGTCCATGGGAAAAAGGGCTTTAGAAGATATTTAACTTTACCCATTTAAGATGACATTGCAAGATCCAAATTTCTAGCAGCTGAAGGACCTGAAACTGGGAGCCAAGGATGATGGTGGAGCAATTTTATTTCTTCCTCACTTCTGCACCACAGAGAGTGATAACATGGAAATTGAGTTTGTTTCCTATCTGTAACTGACTTGCCCATGAAATGAATTTTTTCTGTGTTATGGTCTCAAGTGAATAGTTAAATTTCTGTTTAAATCTTGACATCAAGAGTTAGGGAAGGAGGGCGAGTGGCAGTAGTAAAAGTCTTGGACTGTTGCCTCTGGGTGTTTAATATATTTTGGGTATTTCCACAATTTTATTAAGAGACTTCCAAATCCAGGGGGTGGCACTGTCTCTACCCCTAAAGAAACACAATATAAAAAGACATGCATACAGGTAAGCTGATGATGGTGATGATAGGAACGTGTCTTATTTATTGCACTGAGTTTATGCATAGTCAAATACACACAGTAGTCCATTTTCTATGTTTGATCCCTGTCTGTACACCAGTGAGCATTTCACTCAGGAGATAAAATAAATGAACTAGTTAAGTAGATAACTTAGCCAGTTTTTCACTGGCATTGCAAATGAAGTGAGTCTTGGGAACAAAGAAGGTTTTTAAGAAAAAATTTGGTTTGGAGAAAAAAGCCAAAGGAGTGGGAAGGTACCTTGGTAAAATGGTTGTTTGAATGGTGTTCTCCAGGTATTACCTAGCATCTTGCTGTTTGTGCTTGCTGTATAAGTTATCTGTTAACATTTGTTACAGTGCCTATCTAGAGAAGCTTTATTTAAAGTTGAACTAGGGGCTTCACTGTACCCCTCCTGTTCCAGACAGCTAGAACTTTGGCAGAAACACTCCTTTCTGGCATGCTGCTTTCCATGCTTAGACTCAGATTATGTTTGCCAAGTTAGACAAAATTTGGTTTGGCTGTGAGAGTTACCGGAATGTAAAAAACAAACATTTTTGAGTTTGACCCTTTTTGGATTTAAATAAAACAAACTACTTTGGGTTTAAAAGCTGAAGCTTGCATGCTGGCTGACTATAAAAGGGACAATTTATTTGACATCTGCAGGGTAAGACAGGTGTAAATCAACAAATGTTAGTTATCAAATGATTTACTCAGTATGCACAGCCCACTTCTTTTTCTAATGCTCAGAAGTATTGCTACTATCTAGTTTCAGCAAATAATTTTTTTCTGAAATATTAGCCATCAAAAATGGCTCCACCATCAGTTTGGAGGCAGCTTTTCAAGGGTTAGATTCATACTTGGGCCAAGTGAGGCAGGTCATTGAAGCTTCTAGGTTATCCCGTGCTGTTAGTGGATATCTTGGTACCTTAACTTTACTGGTAGTTCTTCCTTTGCATTGAGACATTTCCTTTTTGATTACTCCTTTGCACTGTGGGAACAGAGAATGGATCGCTTTTTCCCTACCTTGTGGGGAAGTTGATTTTTGATAGCTAGACCCGACTAAATTTCCCTTCTCTTCACTAGATTTTTATCTCACATTAATAAAATACCAGTTAACGTGAAATGCTTAACACACTGTAAAGGCTGCCATGGATGTTCTTCTAATAGTTGTTCCAGGCTGAAAATGATGGCTTTTAATCTAGGGATGAGCAAAGGAAAATTGTTGGTAGCTTGGAGTAAATATGCAAAAAATAAATCTTAGTCTTAAAGTGCCACACAACTCCTTGTTGTTTTTTTCACAGGATTGTCCAGGTCAGCCTTTAAAAAGTGTGCCAAGTATCTCGATAACTTGGAGTAATTAGCCTGACAAATAAAAGGTCTAGTGAAGATAAGCCCTCAGTTTTTTTTATAATACCATAGGTATGCGTGGTATGTTCGTTATAAAATAGTGTGTTTCTACAGGGAGTTTACAGGCTTAAATGTACAGTCTAGTTGCAGAAGACCCATGATGTTCTATAGGTGCAATTCATGAAGTTGGAGGTCCCAGCATGTAAAAACTGGATGGTAACAGCTTGGAAAACCTGGTGATATGCTCGGCAAAGCTCTTAATCAAAGAGCTGCTTCCATCACTTTGCACTGACTCAACAGACATTATAGGCTTTATATTAACACACAGTGACATTCCTGGAATTTTATTATGTAGATTGATAAGTGTAAAAGAATGATGGCCCTTGGGTTGAGCTGAGGAAGTGTTGTAGAGTTGTCTTTCCAGTGACTGCAGAAAGGCTTGGTTGAAACTCTTAATGACAGTGAGTCTGTTACCATCACAGTTGTTGGTCTGACTGGCGCTCTGGCAATATAAACTGTGCCAGTATAAATGGAGGAACCGATCAATTCTAGAACCTCTTCATCCCTCACATCAGGGCTAAGTCCTGCTTCCTACATTGCTCATCTCGTGTGGCTAAAGAGAGGATTTCAGTCTTCAGGGCAACTGCAAAAATTCTCACCATTGGGGTTAAAAGTCAAACCAGCATGGTCTTTGCTCCCTTACTTGCTATTCGAAGTGAACCCTTGGAAATGCCATTGCCACTTTCTGGTTTTTGTTTTGAGACCCCATTCCCCAAATACATTTGTTTATAATGAAGCATCGCATAAAACACCATTCCTCCCCCAGCTGCACCGGAATGCCACTGCAAAACAGCGGCTTTAAACCACTGGATTAGGACACATTACTGTGCTGCCACACAGTGGTGAGTGTGTCACTGAGAGCTGGGGAGATGGCTGGATTTGGCGGGGGGAGTAGGTGTGGCTACCGGGCTGGTGTGTCCTGTAGGGTCGCAGTAGGCCACCAAGTATGTTGCGAGCTACAAAAGGTTTAGAACCACTGGTCTAAAATTGAGATCCCACTAAAGTGCAAACTCTCTTGTTTCTGAACCTTTTCAGTATGATATGTTCACATGTGCTGTGATATGATAAGGGGGATAACCAGAGGTGGCACTGACTTGTTGTGATGGGTAATGTATAGCAGGCCTACAGTTTACTTCACTTTTTGTTCTTGCTTTGTATTTTTCCTGCAATCTTGGTATTCTGACAAACTGTAACACTTCATTGTTTTTTGTTTTACTTAGGGTCTTTCACAGTTGGCATGTCTCCAGTTTGTTGTGCTTTTCTGCAGTGGTTTAACTTGACCTATTGATTCTATTAATCTTTACTTTCAAATGTTGTTGTTTTCTGGTCCTTTTAATTTCTAATGTATCTTTCCTTTTCTGTTATGCATCAGAGCTTAACAGGAGCCATTTGGTCTTGAATGTCATGCAGTGTGCTCTAAGAAAGAAACCAAAACTGTAATATCCTCTTTCTAATCTATGTGATTTCCTCTAGTGTGTCTCACTGGAGTATAGAATAATGCAAAGGTAACGGCTTTACAATGTGGTTTCTTTTCTCTCAAATAATTTCCCCTACAGTCTAAGTAAAAAGTCATGTTTCCTAGCATTTTATTTTTAGATCTTGCGTAGATGAAATGCTTGTGGTCAATATTTTTGGTTCACCACATGAAGGTTACCTTGTGTGTGCTATGTTGTCCAGGGTGAGGAGGATGGCTAGGAAGCTTTTGGAAAGCCAGGTCTTTTCTATAAGTTGGTATTAACAGCATCCACACCACTGCAGTCAGGGGCAGCAGCAGCTCCATAATGCAGCCATCCTATCTTATCTTCTTCCTTAGGGGCTTAGCAAGGACTGTGGAATTTACAGAATTGCTTTTATACACTTTATAGAGATGCAGTTAAGTGGTGAGATTTATCTGTTTTTAAAGGAAAAGGACACCAGACACATGAAACTCAACTATGTCAGTTATTGCAAGACATGCATATACCTCTCCTACAAGAACTTAAGGCAGGCCTTAACAAAGCTATGTTTCTGGTCACCATGGCAGCCTATTTAGTAGCCTGACATCTAGTTCCACTGCAGAAATATAATAGAGGAACACCCTCTGGAGACCAAAAGTAAAATTGGCAGCACCTAGCTGTGAGCCAATTTTGTCCACCCTGAATTAAGGTTTAAGTTATAGTGTATGTTGTGACAATCTACCACTAGCTGACATGTATTATGTGGTCAGTTATTACCAAACACAATTGCCGGTGTCAAGTGTTGGGTAAATTTTAGTGCTCTGCAAAGCACTAGTGCAGGGTGCTGGGGGTAGACAACCCCCAGAACATGTGCCAGCAGTGGCATGCAAGCTCATTTGGAGCAGCACACCAAAATTGCTGCTCCTGCCACCAGAAATTATTCTGGGTGGCTTCTTTCAGGGGTGGATGGAGCGTGGGGAGTTCCCAAGCATGCCACAGAGAGAAGCTGCCAGGAATGGCTCCTCTCAGTGGTGTGCCTGGGAACAGGTCCACAGGCATGCCATGGAAAGAAGCCACCCAGAGCAGCTCTTCTCCACAGCATCCTGCCGCTGAAGGGAGCTACTCTAGGTGGCCTCTTCATGTGGTGTACCTGGGGATGCCTGCCCCAGCCACCACCAGAAAGAGACGCTCTGAGCCATTTCTTTCTGCAGTGTCCCAGGGAACACACCCCAAGCATGCTGCTGAAAGAAGCTGCCCAGGGTGATTTTTTTGTGGAGAGGGCAACTGGTGCCAGCTGAGAGTCAGGGAGGAGGGGCTGGCATGGGGGTCAGCAGCGGTTGCAAAACATGCAATCATATCAGCTGGAAAATTCAGAGAGGATGGCACTCCAGTAGCACACTGTTGTGTGTATCGGTGTTTTCACAAAGTAGCCCCTTTCTTGATGGACACATTTAAAAAATATTGGCTGGTAGAGCTTTGAAGAGCATGTGCAGTGTGAATCAACTTATTCAAAACTTTTTTTTTTAACAGATTGGGCTTTTTAAAATTAAACTTACACAGTGCTGAGTGTCTTGCTCTGCTGTCTTTTCCTTTGCAAAAGCATGAGCCCAGGCACTTATAAATCCCACACTGATATAGACACCTCCGTGCTTGCCTCTTTTTCAAAGAAACTCACCTCATATCATCATCTCCTAAACGTCAGTGTAAATTTAAGGTGGATCTTTGCGGGGCAGGAGAGAAAAGGAACTAAGAGAACACTGGAAAAGTGTAGTATAAAAGAAGAAGTTGCACTCAGTCACAATGTAATTGAAAACAGAACTTTTGCTGGTGAAAACTTAGGGAGATCCCATACATTTTGACAGGATTGCTTTCAAGCTGATTTCTCCCAATTGCAGGTCTGTTAGTGAAGTATGAGCTCAGATAGTCGGAGTGATCCTCAATTCAGGTAGACTAGCCATTGTCTGCAGTATCAAATAGATCCAAACCATAGCAGCAATTTGCTTTTCCTTCTGGAGAGATATGAGAAAAGTCACTGTAGACAAAACCTTGAAAGCAAAGTACATGTACACATATCTACCGTATCTGATTTTTGTAATGCAGTATTCTGTCAAAATAACCATCACCATGCTGCCTAGGGGAGACTAAACTGAAAGTGATGGCAGTTGTGTGGTTGTAGTGCTCCTGTTTTAGTGGAGAGGGGTGCCTGCAGCTCTTAACATCAAATAAGAACAACAAACAAGGAGTCCTGTGGCACTTAAAGACTAACAAATTTATTTATTGCATGAGCTTTTGTGGGAGAAGATCCCACTTCCTCAGACACTTTGAAGATGCTTCTTCAAAGCATCTGATGAAGTGGGATTTTTCTCCCACGAAAGCTCGTGGAATAAATAAATGTATTAGTTTTTTAAATGCCACAAGATTCCTTGCTTCTTTTACTGAACTACCAGTAGACTAACACGGCTGCCCCTTTGGAACTTGGCAACATGAAATGAAAGCAGCAAATGGCTAGATCTTTTGTTCATTGTTGGCCCTCCCCTGCTGTTTCTACCCCTCCCAGCCAGTTTGAGGGTGTGACTAAGTAATGGGACTGAATTAGATTGCCTTGGTTTCAAAGCACGTGGTAATGTTAAATGGTCCTGTTGTAAACATATGTTGGCTGAGAGGGTTCACACTCTACCTCATATTTACTTGCATTTGGCAATCTGTAGCATTAAAATGCAACAGCAATCAAAACAGTGTTGTCTAGGAAAACTGAAAAAATATAAGGCAAAACAAAGGAGTATCATAAAAAAGGAAGACAGTCTCAGGGTCACTTTCAAGGTGCTAAGAGTGGCGTGTTCTCTCTCACCTACCCACCCATCTCTCTGATAACATCACAGTATTGAATAGTGGAAAAGCTGAGAAGCATGTGCAGCGTGAGTGAGTTCCTCGTTCTAGGGACCATTCCTGCCGAAATATGGCGAGGCAATGGAGTGGATGAGTGGTGGTGGCGGTGCACAGGTGTACGTTAGGCTGAGACTGAAGTAGGAAGTCTTGAGTATACAGCTGCTGTTCACTTATATCTGTCCTGTGCAATAATGCCATGGGGCCTTGTACAAAGGTCAGGAGTGGCTTGGAACGAATATAAGCTTTGGTAAACATACGTTTCTTCAGTCTTGACTCAAACTGAGGGGACAGAGTGGGCATCTGGTATTAGAGAATTTCATAATGCTGAAAAGCAGGTCAGCCTTTTCCATTAAGAAGTTCTAGAAAATGTCTTAAGCATTGCATTTACTAGTTTGAAGGCTTAGTCTATAATGCTCGTTGCCATTTAATACTTTTACTGTCTGTGAGGAAACCTGAAGAGCATACAGAAACTTAACCCCCGAGTGTTCTCTCAACAGCCTTGTTGTTGGTTGGTCGTGCTGGGCTTTGTCTGTTAGTACCAGACACCTTGCAGGGATGTAACAGTCTGTGTCAAATTGCTCTCTCAGCAAAAGTGCAGGGAAGCATGTCCTGAAAGATTAAATAAACATGGCTGGGATACATTGCCAGTGCTGATTTTCTGTTTAATGTGTTATTGAGTGTAGGTGGCAGCTCAGGCCTCAAAAGTGAATTCAGTACAGCACAGGCTCCTACCATATTCAGCAGAGCCAATGTGTTTCCACGTCTCTGAATGGTGAACAGACTAACTCGAGAGATGAAATTGGGAGGCTAGTTCTGTCCCCGAAAGATAACTTTGCACTGCTCGTTGCTGGTTCCTAAAGATTATACTGGGGAGAAGTGAGCTGTGTCTACGGCACTGGTTCCCAACCACTTCAGTAACTTGGCACACTTCAATGAGACAGACGACTCCACAGCACACCCACTCCCCCCCCAATGCCCATGGCACCCTTCCCTCCAGCACCTCGCGCTGCCCTCTGCACCTACCTCCTTGTGGTGCCTGCAGCTCCCTTGTGGGTCCTCTCTGCACATGATGCCCACGGCTCCCTGCCACGGCACCACCCTCCCCCTAGCACTTCACACTGCCCATGGGTCCCTCTGAGCCTCATGTCCGCAGCTCCTCTCCCCATTACCTCATGGTGCCCATTCTCCCAAAACTTGGAGGGATCCAGTTCTCTCCTCCCAGTACATCACAGTGCCCGGTGGCTCAGCTCCCGCTTCCTCCCCACAACCCTTCGCCCACACACTTGTCACAGCCTGCAGCAGTGTTTTACATTTCCCGCCTGCACAGCTTACGTGGCTGCACAAGGGCAGGGGATTTAAAATGGCCCCAGCCCAGTCCCAGCTGCCAGGTGCTTCCAGCAAAATTTTGTGTTACACTTGGAGAGTTCTCAGGGCAGTGTGCCACAGCACAGTGGTTGAAAATCGCTGGTCCACAGTGAGAAACTGAGGGAGATCATCTCCTTGGCTGTAGCAGTATATGGTTCTCTTTTCATCAGCACTAGCTGTAGTAGAAACCCTAGCGTAGATCAGCCATAAGTGTTCTTACCACCATGTCCCCTAATTCTGCAGGGTTAATAGCACTGAAGTTAAATGCTGGCCAAGTCTACTCCAGCATTCCTGGTCTTCCTAACACAAGGGAAGCTGCACCAGATTTGTATTAGAGCAGTGATGGGCTCTTCACTCTTTCTCACTGTAGATCTGTCTCTGGATGCCAGCTTAATTGTATTCTGCTGACTTTTCCCACGCTGAGTCCTGCTCCCTTCTCATGCTCTCCTGCCTCCTTGATGCTGGTGCATGTAGTGATCCGTAGGCTGCTTGTATTGATTATACATTATTGCCTAACTAGAAGCGTGGTGAGGTGGAGTGTGTGGAACACTATCTTGTACAGCCTGATGTATCGTGAGAACAGTAAATTAAAAAGTTCCTTTTAAGCAGGGAAAATGCTAGAAAGTTTCTTTCCCACTGAATTTCCCAGTGCTTTTCTACAGCTGTATTGAGGTTTATACAAGAATGTGTACTAGATAAAATGGAAGGAGCTCTATCAAGGCCTCCGTGGCTTACTGAGTCCTGTTCTGGCTACATTCATCGCTTCCCTTTGGGCTTTATGGGTTAATATCTGTCACTAAATAAGTTTTTCTGTCGATCAGAAATCAGCTTGATCTCAGATAACCCATTAGCATTGCCTCATGTGGTTTAATGGGTAGGTTTTGCCTCGTGTGCTGTGGTGCAAACAGATGCTACTCACAGATATGTTGTACTCACATAGTATATAGAACAGCTGTCCAGGTCATACTGAAAAGGCCTTTAGAGCTTATTGCTCAGTCTTTGGTCCTTATGACTCTTTTACTTCATATTGATTGTGGTTAAGTATTTTCAGTAGCTTGATGGAATTTCTTACTGTAACAAACTACACCCAACAAAGTGTATGCCCTTTGATGTGGCATCAGGTGTCTTCGAGGTCTGAAAGTAGAGGTTGGAAATAGGATACTTGATGTACTTCTGTCCCCAAAGAAAGTGTCCTCTCCAGAAGGAAGACCTCCTACTTCATGGCACTGTGCTGGCTCTCACTGTACCCATGAAAATATAGTCTTGCAGAATTCCTTGTACTTCCTTCCTTGCACTTCTGTGCAGCAGAGCCAATAAGATACAAATATTAGGGCAAGAACTGTAATTCAGTGGTTAGAGCCAGGTGCCTGGAAATCAGCCAGTTTGTTGTTCTTGTTCTTGCTTGATTCACTTCTTGGCCTAAGGCAGTCACTTGCGTTTTCCAAATCTCAGTTGATGTATGTATAAAATGGGCATAATACTGCTTAGCCTCACAAGGGTGCTGTGGGCTTCATGAATGTTAAATGATGTGGGATTCTGGAAGGAAAGATGCCGTAGAGCGCTCTAAATTCTTTCTGCACTGATTCATTAGTGCTACACGGATGAATGAGAGTACCTATCTGACGAATTTTCTCTCTTGAAAGCTCATGCAATAAATAAATGTTAGTCTTTAAGTGCCACAAGATTCCTTGCTTTTTTTTTTTTTTTTTTAAACCTCTCTGAATGCACTTGTATGTGCTATCTAGCTGGTTAATGCTCAATGCACTGACCCTTTTACGCTCTCTCTCCCTTTTGCAGGTGCACTTTCCGATTTCCCAGCACAGTCATAAAAATCCAGTTCACATCTTTATACCATAAAGAGGAAGTGAAGGAGGAAGCTTCATCACCTCCCCTTCGGCCGCTCTATCCTCAGATCTCACCCCTGAAGATACACATTCCGGAGCCGGATCTCCGGAGCTTGGTCAGCCCCTTGCCCTCCCCTACTGGCACTATTAGGTAAGTTGCCTGCTGTACGGAGGGCAGAGAGGTTTCTGGTCTTCCCTTCCTGTGGTTGCTGGGGAACCCATCCAGTGTTCTCCAGGCACCAAACCTTGTCAGACCTAGCGCTGCTAGCTCGTGTTCTTAATGGATGAAATTTCCTATTAGAATAACTCAAATTATCTGATATTCCAGGTCATGGAAGCCAGTTAAAACTGAATTATAAAGTGCTGAGGTTGGGGGATAGAGATTTAAGATCTCAAATCATTAGCAAAATAAACAGCTATTAAGTGACCATCAGTTTGTTTGCCTGCTATCTTGTTTTATTTGTTATAAATTGAATTGTCATTTCCATAAGTTGTATTTTGTTTGTTTTTTAACTGGAGCCAACATAGCCCCTAAGCTAGGGCAAAGGTCATTAAGGGTAGGGAAGGATATTGTTCAGGCGCTGGCTCACTGAAAGACTTCAGGCATTTGAGGATTTTCTGTTATGTAGATTATTACTAAAGGTTCAGAAGTTCTGCTGATCCAAAAATGAAACAAATTTTTCCTTGCTTCTCAGCCAAGAGTTGCTAGTGAGGAGCTCATGTTAGGTCTCATAATAAGCTTCATTACTTGCTCACACAAGACATTTACTGTTTCAGTAGGAAATATAGTTACAGTTGTCAAAACAACCAGGGTCTGTTTGATAATGTAATAGCCTTGATTATTTTCTTACTTACCAATTTGTAAAATGCGGTAATGCATGATGGATCTCCTACAGATTAGTGCTAATGCAGTTAGAATATTAAAAGTGGGATGGCTTTGATGTCATGAAGGTAGTGTTTTGGCATGGACTGTGATTGGAAACACATTGCTTGTTTGAATAAACTTATTGGTGATGTTGCTCTGCTAGTTAGTGTAGAGGCTCTAAAAGGAGCATACCCAAATAAGCAACCTCCTGGTGGTGGGTGTCGTTTGAGTCCTCTGTTCAGGCAGCATTTTTAGTTTACATTCAGTCTCTTTTTTAAATCAAGTTAGTTGCAGCAGGTAGTAAAAAGTGGGAGGTTGTTTCTTTGCCAGCATATGGTGCCTAGTTTTCTATTCAGTGATTTTTTTGTGTCAAGCAACACAACATGGCCTGTGTTACTAACAGAGGATGTACCTTTGAGTCTGGCACATATCTGCAATGGATACTCGATCCCACTGAACAGGGTTCTCAAACTCAAATCACCACGAGGGCCACGTGAGGAATAGTAGAGGGCTGCATGATGATTAGTACGGTAGCCCGAGGGCCGCACCACTGAAACCTTTCCATACAATGATATTGCAAATATCGGTAATGATTGTGTCATTGCGGGCCACAGGAAATAGCTTGAGGGGCTGCATGTGGCCTTGAGACCCCTGCACTAGAATGTGTTCTTCTGTTTTTTGCATACGGGGAGAGCAGTGTTGAAGTATGATCAGCCTGTAGCAGGCAGGGTGTTCACCAAAGTTGACTGATGTTTGCATCCGTTTGCCTTAGCAGAAGCAAATCCAGCAGAGTTCTCTAAAACCTCAAAAGCTGCTGAGGTTTTGCTTGCCGTAACCCTTTTTCTTGTTGGGGCAGGGTAACATGTTTATAAACATCCCTGTTCTGCTCCACGCCCCCTCTGTCTCTTCACTCTCATATCCTGTCTTTCGTGTTTCAGGAAGTGAATGAGATCTGCTTTCCTTCTCCGCGCCCCCCCCCCCCCCCGAGAAAGTGAATGCTCTTAGAAACAGATGAACTGGATCTCCAGTATGCGAATCTTAGTACAGCCTCCTGCCAGGCTGGAATAAAATTATGTTGCCTGTGGCAATGCCTTCATCCCCTTTGGAAGAAAATATTTTTGAGGCCTGGAGAGAACTCGGTGCTTGGGCCCTCGCTCCCCCTGTTTATTCCCTCCACATGTTGGGAGGTTTTCATTAGCTCAGCTCCCCTCCCTCACCACTCCCTTCCCAGTATTTACTTTCCAAATTTGGTGTGTGTTTGTCTTGCCCGTTCGTGATTGGTCAGTGGAAAATTGTTGTAGTTAGTAGATCCTAAGTCGGGTTTGTTTCCTTTTTGGAAAGTGGCCCTTGCTCCTCCATCCTTTCCACACTTTCTGTCTGGGTTAGTTGCACTGTACCTGCAGGAAAGAACACACTCACACTGTTCAAAACAGACACTCCCCACCCTACCCTCCTGACCCCATCTCTCTTGCTCTGCCTTTCTGTTTACATTGTAGCTTGCTTCTCTGCAGGTCTCTGGTTTTTTTCCAGCCTATTTATTTTCTCTCTGAGAAGTGCACCACCTAGAGAGGGGATGAGCTTTGTTTAAACAAAACCAAATCTGCCAACCTCAGCAGCTCCTGCAGTGTGAGACCTCTTTTTTGCTTCTGGGAGGAAATTATTCCATTCTTTGCTTAGTCAGGGGTATGACATCTACAGGAGCTACCATCTGTAATTGTGGTTGAATCCTGTTTTGGAGTTACATGGCTTCAAAGAAATGTTTATCAGTTGGCAGCAGACTGTGAGAGTCTAAGAAAACAGATCCTGGTGCTCTTTCTTTCTGTTTGAGTTCCAAATTCCTTTAAAAAACACTGCTGTGCTCTGTGTTGCTGGTGCTAGGATGGGGGGGGGGGGGGAAGAATCCAGATAGGTGTCCATAAGATCTTAAGAAAGAACAGCATTGCACTCAGGCAGACAGAAAAAAGGGTAGTGAGTAACTTCTGTGTGGATGACAACCCTGGGGTATTAGGCTCAGTTCATCTCCCTCTGTGAAATACACCTGACTGTCTCAATAAATCTCGTGAATTATGCGACTACCTTTGATGTACAGTTCTGGAGCCCTGGTGCTCCATTACAAACCTCCTCTTTTGATAACATACACCTGATTGTAACCCTGTAGTATACGCAAAATCTGACTGAATGAAAAGACTTGGCTATGCTATAGATTAGTCCCAGCCACTGTAAACAAACACATTCAGAGTCTTAAACCAGATCCTCAGACTATCTTGTAGTGCAGACAAGCCTTAGAGATGAGGTTGCTTCAGAGGTTCTTTCTGAAGCCCTCTTAGCATCACTTTGAGACAAAACTTCAAACAGTGTAAATCTTTTTATTTTAATCTGGCTTTGTTACTAATGACCCTGTAATAATTTATCTGTTTTTCAAACAAAATTTGAAACTTTGAATTTTGACAGCATTTCTGAAAATGGAGGCAGTTCTGTTAGTATGTCAGGGTCAAAAGGGGACCACTGTAGGAGTAAAAGCGGGTCCTGGCATTCTATCTTGTGCTCATTTTCTTCAGTTGCTTTTAAAAGAGAAAAAGTGTGTACAAAATCTAATCAGTAAAAATATTATGAAATTTGGAGCAAGATTACAGCTTTTTTTTAAAAAAAAGCTGTAAGCTTTCCCTTGCTATTTTTAAAACTCTTACTGTGTGGGGAGCCACTTTCTTAAAACAGACTTTATCATGGACATCTCACCTTCCAATTGTGAGTCTTTCCCATCATAGCTATTATCCTTGGTTACAAATTCTGTCACAGTTGAAACTTTACACCTCAGATCACCTGAAGTAAAAGATGTAAAGCACTAACACAGGATGCAGAAAGTAGTATGAATTTTCCGGTTCAATTAGTTGAAAAGACAATGGAGCTCCGAGGTGATGGGGCAATAGTGAGCAGCAAATGATCTAGACTGTGGGTTTAGGTATGTTTCACCACTGATACTAAGACAGCTCTGCAGATCTAGATGTTCTCTGTGCACCACAGTTTGAGAGTAGGTCTTGTCTACAGGGAAGAATGCATGGGTACAGACTCAGGTGAGAATTTAAACTAGTTTAAATCCTGTGTGGAGACAATTTTTTGTAGTACAGCAGGTTATTTAAGTTAACTTAAACCTGGTTCCAATGGACTTAAAGCTAAACCAAAAAAAGCCACTCTTTGTACCAGAATATGAGCGTCCATATTGTGTAGCAAATTTGTGTGATGTCCTGTGCGAATGCTTAATAGTCCAAAAATGTAACTGTAAAATGACTGTCAGCAGGAGGGAAAACTGACTAGTTCGTTCTCATTGTCCAACTGGGTGAGTTAATGGCATAAGTAATGAAAGGTGAGATTTAAAAAAATGTAATATTGGGTGGGGCCAGTAAAGCAGGGAACGTGAATTGCCAGATCTTCAGAGGGTTTCATATTATGAATTGAATTATATACATATTAAAGAATTATTGGAAGTACAGATGTTTTTATTCTAGTCTAATTTTTCCTGTTTTCACAATGCAGGGCTAATGATGTCCTGGGCTATTGGGAGACAGTGTGCTCTAACTGTGGAATGAGGATGAGTGTGACGTTTAGGAACTAAGTTTTAATCTTGGCCCAGCCACTGGCATTGGGAAAATCACTTAACCTCTTTGCCATGACTCCCTACCCCACAGAATATGTAAAACAGGGGTAATGGTATCTTCTAAAGCTGTGTTAGAGGTGAAAGTGTGCGTAGTTCTTGAAACACGTGAACCGCTGTAGGAATTCAATAGTATTAGGTGCCATGTTATATTACTTATGTGAAAAGCATGTGTTGTGCCTTTTTTTCAACTCAAGCACAGCAAGACGGCGGTTGCCTTTGACAGACTAAGGGTCAGCCTTGTAGTTGTTCTGTTTCAGGTTATTTAGGATTTAATTCAAATGAATGTTTGTTTTATTCGGGTACGTGTGTAGTGGGAACACCAAATTCAGTTGTCCATTTTTGCATCCTGTTTCAGTCTGTATACCTGTTCATATCCTCTATATCCCTGTATTCCAGGGTCTCCTGTGACTTTTCCTTTGTTCTAATGCTATTAACACTTTGCAGTCAGTAAAGCACCCTGAGATGGGCATTTTGAGGACCTCCTGTGTTGTTCTGGTCATTCAGTATACTTTGGGAACAGAATACTCTGCAAAGTGACATGGTGATTCCCCTGAATAGGCGGGGGCGGGACAGCATAGTCAGGAGAAATAGGAGGCATTCAAGCTGCAAGCCAAATAACCTGACACACACACATCCTATTGGCAAGCTTCACCAGGCTTGGGAATTCCTGTGCATGGTTTCTTTCAGATGGAAGCCATGTGCTGCAGAGGACATTGCAGCTGTGACACTAGCAACACAGGCATGTTCTCTTCTTTCCCTCTCGCCTGGTCAGTGGTGGAACAAAGGCCTCATTGACTCAAAAAGAGCAGAGCTTTGAGCTACTGGAGCAGGAGGAAGTACCAAGAGGTTGAGGCTTTGTGGATAGTTTAATTTTCCCTGGTTGTGGTTTGTTTTGTTGATTTTGTTTTTCTTCAGTATTTAACCAGGCAGACCTGTTTTCTGAGAGAAGTCCTCATTTTAAAATCCAGCTTGGTTTGGCAACCTCACTGTTTGTTTGCATTTCTGACGCTTGCCTAAAACAAGCAGCATGCAAGGACCTGCCTTTCTTTGAGTTCTGTTTTTGGTGTTAGGCTGTGAGAGGCTGGAGATGGAGAAGCTGACAGAGGATTCCTTGCCCATGCTGGTTGACTGACTGGTGTTGCATGGAATCTGTTGGTTCCCGGTTGTTTTGTAAACTGAAGCACCGTACTTTGACCAGTGCTTGCTTATTGCTTGTGAAAAGGGCCTGCATCGTTTAGTGTCTCTTATGGAGGCTCACAGAATGGATTATGAATGTGTCTGGAACTTTCAGTAAGAGAAAATGAAACTGTATATCGAAAAAAGACGAGGAAAGAAAAGAAAAGGCTGCCTGATGGGTTTTGGGGAAGAGGAGATTGTGAAAGTTTGGCAGTTGGCCATAAATGAGCATCCTTCCTTTGTACTGCAAGGACAACGAGAAGAACAGCCCTCTTTTAGGGCTAGTCTGCACTAGAGCAGTTTGGTGGAAAAAACAGTGAAGGTGCATACAATGAAATCTCCTCTGGCCGATGTAACTCCCCTGCTATGCCAGTAAAATAAAACCACCTCAAAGAGAGGTGTAAGGCTTCTGTTGGCGTAGTTCGGGTGGCAGTGTCGACATGGATGATACGCTGGCTGTCCAGCCATCATTCTTAAGAAAGCCCCTGGCAAGCCGTGAAGCTGGGCTTTGCTCCCCCATGGAAGTGGCGCAAGAAGCTGAGCTGTGAAACTGATGAGGCTGCCCAGTGCTGGGGGACAGTGGGGAATGGAGAGGTCTGTGGAGCCTTCTCCTGACTCCTGGTGGGGAGGGGAGGGGAAGAAGCAGCTAAAATCACCTGTTGTAATAAGAAAGGAACCTGAAATCCCTATTTAACCCTAAGGCAATGGTGTCAGATCTGCACCTGAATTCCAATTCTGCAATTTCTTGTTGCCTTAGGGTTAGATAAGGATCCCGGGTTCTTTTCTTATGGCAGCAGGTAATTTTAGCTCACCTCCCTCTAATATGCTGTTCTCCACTATTTGAATCTACACAATTGCTTTATGTTGCTGTAACAGTCTGACCTGATCCTATGATTTACATTTCCCTGCATTTATTTTCCTTCCATTCTGTTAGTGCTCCGTTTTCAAGCGACTGACAAAATGGGGCTTTCTCCCACAAAAGCTCACGCGATAAATAAATTTGTTAGTCTCTAAGTGCCACAGAACTCCTTGTTTGTTTTGCTGGACTAGACTGACACAGCTGCCCTTTGAACTTGTCAATGTAGCTGTGTGTCTCGGGTGTGACAAATCCACACCTCTGAGGGGCAGAGCTATACTGATCTAACCTTTGGTTTAAACAGCACCTGGTTGACAGAAGTAGCCTTCTGTCAGCCAAGCTACCATCTCTTGGGGAGGTGGAGTACTGAAGCTAATAGGAAAACCACTCCCGCAGCCTGAAATTAATCCTGTATTTTAAAGCTATTCTGGCCATTGGGGATTAGTGTGCCCTACAGCCATAGCGCATCAGGTGGTTGTCCCATCTGATCTTACAGGTGAAATAAGACTTGGTCTGAGAACCTGGATGGTAGATTTGATGCAAGGAAGTAGGGTTGGAGAGTCCGTAGGTGGTGATCTGACACATCTAAAACGGTGTTTCAACCTGATGTAAAGGAAACTGCCCCTGGAGGTACTGTTGGTGGTGATGTAAAACTGAGCTTGTGGTTACTAAAGATTCACTGGTGGTCTGTGTCAGTGTGGGTGTGTTAATATCTGGTATCCTGGCCGAATTCCAATTTGAGTCTACCTAACTGATGATCTTTAATTTCCCATGCAGTTTCAACTGGATATGCTGTTCGCTTCCTTTCTGAAATCGTTACAAATGCTGCATTGCACCCAAGTGTGGCTGCATTTCACTAGTGTTTGAATGATACATGTCTGTAGCTTGCAAATCAGTTTCTGAAGTGGTTTGAATGGATGATACAGGATTTTACTGCCCAAGAGATGTGTTCCAAATTCTCCTCAGGAGCAATGGCCTAATGTGGAACTGGGCCAGATGAAATCTGTGCCATCTTGTACTATCTGTAGTTTTATCAATAAGACAATAATATTAAACTAATGCAGTGTTTTCTGTAGTACTTGCTTACCAAAATATTTATATCCTGCACAGTACTATCCTTGCCCACATGGTTTTTCTTTCATTAATCTTGTAATACAAACAGCTTTATGTTTGGGGAAAATAGCCTTTGTTTACCTCGGGAGCCTTTTTTGTGAGCAATTCCACGCTTCCCTTGGCTAGCTGCTGTTGGGGGTGGTGAGGAGAATTCCAGGAACTGGAGGAAATCAATAAGCCACTGCATTATGTTTGTCTTTGCTTTAAACTGTATTGAACTCCAATTCTGACTTAACCCTTAGGACACTTGTTCGTGGGGATAAGGGAGAAGCAGTGACACAGAATTTCTGAGGTCAACTGCCATAGGTTTTTTTTGATGTGTAGAGGCACAACCAAAACCTCTTTTCCACTCTTTCCCCTTCCCCTCTTTCTTTGCCACCCTCTTGTGACAGTATAAAGCTGCTTTGGTTGTTGTAAGCCCCTTTGTTTCACTACATGAACTCCCAAAAAGGAAGCCGAGAGTTTGCTTCCTGATAGCAGCTCTGAGTGTGAGTCCATGCTGCTTACTCTCTGTGCCCACAGCTCTAATGTGACTGTCCTTCTCTGACATAAGGGAGCTGCTGAGAAGTGGCAGGTTTATGTTCAGGAGGAAGGGTCCAGTCATGGTAGAGGCAGGTTGTAGGGGAGGGGATTTGATCCTCCCAAGTCTTCAAGTACTCCCCAGTTTACCCCCCTTTTATTAGGACATTCTCCAGTACTCCAGTGACATCTATAGTGGAGCTAGCTGGTTTTCTAAGAGCTAATAACATTTTATCCTGAAGTGGGTTGTGAGCACAGCCCAGTTTAGTAGAAGGTGATAAGGCACAGGGCCCATATTCAAGGGGCATGTTTTTGTAGTCTTTTTTTAAAAAAATTGTTCATTCCTGTTTTGGATAAAAATGCCATGGGAGCTGCAAGTTGCTTTTTCGATGGTTTTAGCAAAGACAGTAGTGAGTTTAAATGTGAAAGTTGGAAGCCCAGATTTGAACAGTGGGAGGCATGCTGCTTTCTCTTCTTATCGTAAAGAATCCATTTACCTCTATGAATGGGATGAATAGTCTCTGCAAGCCTGGACATGGCACCCAGTCTTATTAAAAGCACAGAAAAGAGGCACCCTCTTTAAAGTGCACAGATTTATCTGGGCTGTTCTGGCCTCTCTACTGCTTCTCCGACTTGGCTTCAGCAGTTTTGTTTGTGGCATGCTGACATGTCGTGATGAATGGTTTACAATATCAGCACAGCCCTTAATCCTTCATCTCTTTTTGGTCTGTATATTAATCGCCAAATGGCAACAATTAAAAGGAGTGCCACTGCTGCCGGGAATGAGCTGTTGTTTTGTCTCCCTCAGTTAAGTATTCTTTCTCTGGATCATTCCAGGAGGAAGCTATAGGGAGGCCATGTTGTAGCCTCCTTTTCTGGGGAAGAGGTGAGCAAAGAAAGAAATGAGACAAAAGCCTGATCTCTGGGGTTGAGAGTTTCATAAATATGGGCCCTTTACCAAAAACACCTTGCTTCTAAAAGTGTCATGCTGCACTCCTGAATGGTAACAGTCCCGTTGAACAGGATTCACGGTGGATGAAACAGGAGAGATCACCCTTGAGTTACCTTGTACTGTAGAAAATGTTGAGCTGTGATGACCCTGTTCAGCCTGTTTCAGCGTGTCTCCCTGTCATGCATGAGAGGAGTTAGACTTTTCATCCTGTCCGAGAGAAACTCTGTAATTCATTGTTAAAAGGAAAGCACCTTGATGCTGAGCTTAGCTCCATCGCCATTTTCCAGAAGCAGGTGTTAAGCATTAAGCTCAGCACTGGGGCTGTTTTCTGTTTCACATCGAGAGCTGTGTTTGGAAATTGTTCTTTATAATCGGCACTTTAACTCACTGCTGTTGGTGGCCATTTTCCTCAGAGGAGAATCATTTGTGACAGCATTACCTAAGCCTATTGCAAGGAAGTAGAAGCCTCTTTCCATCCAGCTTTAATGCTCTTAGAACAATTAAAATGATTTTTTTTCTATCTCTAGATGTAAATGTTTAAATACTGTTCCTCTTTCTTATATATAGTTCATCCTGACTGTAATTTAAGGGAAAAGATGCAAGCAATCCTGTGATCTGACTGTGGTTCATTTCAGTGTGCTGTTCAGCCTTGGAAGGACAACACACGGATGGACTTGAGACTCCCCATCTCATCCTCAAGCAGGCCTGTTCTCACAAATCAGGGATGCATAATCCCCAGAGTAGTTTTGCTAATTCTGCTCCTGCCATATGTACTGGGTGGTACTTGGTTGTGTATTTGTAGATTTATACAGTCTTGGTGTGGCGTTCCCTCGTTCAGAACTGTTCCTAATGTGCCATCTTGTGGCAGTTTTAGAGCTTTAATTAATTTTCTTTCCCTAAGCAGGCTGCTGAAACACTGATAAGAAGGGCACTGTACCTCTGCCTGCAACTTCCATTAGCTGTCCCTGGGGTTTGTATGCTGGTAGATTAAGGAGACAGATGGCCTTTAGAGAGAGCTGGATCTTTGGCTACCTGGATTAACCTTTTTGTTGCTGAGCAGTTCTCTTAAGCCCAGTGCTGCTGCATCCAGATGCGTCCTCCAAGTGTCTGACAGAGTGGGATTTTCTCCCACAAAAGCTCATGCAATAAATGAATTTGTTGGTCTTTAAAAGTGCCACCAGACTCCTTGTTTGTTTTGCTGAAGTAGACTGACAAAGCTACCCCTTTGGAATATATAAAAAATGTTAGTACCTTAGCCAGAGAATGGTACTTGCCAGCTTTGTGATTATGACTTTAAATGCTTATGTAACTTTACTCCAGCACCCACAGCTCTGATGCGATATTCGGTTTTCAGTGGAGTCCCATGCTGTCTTCACAGAGATGTGATCCTTCTTCATGCTTTGAAATTACATGTTGTCTAGTGATGACAGCAGGTGATGGGAGTTAGGACGTCTGGGAATCAAGTTGTGCTTCTGCAACTGACTTGTTTCATGATCTTGGTCAAATCAGTCAGTCTCTAGGTTTTGTGTAACCAGTTTAAAGAAAGCAGTTCAGTGCCTACCTGTTTCTCAGAGATATAATTGTCAGTTTCCCAGGTGGTGGGAGCTGTAGCTGTACTTGTTGCGGCTGCTGTTAATAAAAAATTGGAGATGCATTTACCTCTGTTTCCTCTCCACCCCCTCCAGTGTTCCCAACTCCTGCCCAGCCAGTCCACGCGGTGCTGGATCCTCAGGCTATCGCTTTGTTCAGAACATTACCTCGGACCTGCAGCTGGCAGCAGAGTATGCAGCGAAAGCAGCATCAGAGCAGCAGGCAGACGCATCTGGCGGGGACAGCCCTAAGGTTCAGAGAAACATTATCCACCCACAGTGCTTGGGGAGTCTTTCAGTCCTGACAAGATACTGTAGTTAAATGAGACTAAAGAGAATTTATCCATCATGTTTCTGTGTTGTGTATGTCCATAGGCACACTTGAGGACACCGAAGGGTCACTGGGACATCCCCCCTGGGTATCAGTTTCTGGTCCATAGGTATCTCCTCTAGGTTAGCTGACCAAATCTATTTTCTGCATCCACTTAGAGAGGTCAGGTTACAGGTGTCTGTCTCTTTTGATAGACCTTGGAACCCTACACACGGGTGTTTTTTCTGGGATGCTGTATATTGGAAGAAGATTAAAACCAAAGAGTATTGTTTCCCTGCTTTAATTAGCAGCTACACAGATTGACACAACACTTGATAAAGTACACTGGGGGGAAAAAAGACAGGATCTTTGCTTGAAGAACCTGCTGTTTAACTCGGGCAGAACACAAGGCCTGCAGCTCAGGGACACTAGATGGGGAAAGTGGTGTAGACAAGATTGTAAGTCATAAGGCGAGGTTTTAGTCTTGATGAAGTGACCTTGCATCCAAGCTGAGGATGTCTTTTCTCTCTTGGTAAAGCACAATAAAGGATGGCTATGAAGACTGAATTCCCCCTTAAGCCAGGGTGGTTGCTCATGGTGAAGATGCATTAATGGAGAAGTGTGAGGAACTCAAAATAAAATAAGTCTCGCTAGTGAAGCATCTAACGAAGTGGGATTTTCCCCCACGAAAGCTCATGCGAAAAATAAATCTGTTAGTCTTAAAGTGCCACACGACTCCTTGTTTTTTTTGCTGGACTAGACTAAAACGGCTATCCCTTTGGAAATAGAAAGGAGGGTCCTCCCCTGGAGAGGGCGGAGCAGGCCCAAGTCATGGGTAGTGCCAGACCCTAGAAAGTGAACTGATAAGAGGAGTTTAATAACATTAAAAAATTTTGGAACCTTTTTTCCAGCAGAAGATACTATTTGGTAGAAAATTCAGCTATATTTAGAAGGCATCTGGTGTCTGGCTTACAGACACTCCAACATAAGAATCTTTGCTCTGAACTGAAACATCTTTTGTTGTGTTTTCTTTCGTAGGATGAGTCCAAACCACCATATTCCTATGCTCAATTAATTGTGCAGGCCATATCTTCAGCCCAAGACAGGCAATTAACACTAAGTGGGATCTATGCCCACATCACCAAGCATTATCCCTACTACAGGACTGCTGACAAAGGCTGGCAGGTGAGTTCTCATTACCTACAAACTTTGAAATTCATGTTGAAGTGCTTCTCCAAAGAGAAGAGGCATTTGATGAGGGATCAAGGCATGGGGGCAGTGGGAAATTCTTCCTGCCAATTTGGGAAATAATCAGTTTAATAACATCACTTAAACTTTTTGTTTATGGGCAATATTTGTAAAGGCCATATAAAGGAAATGTTCTACGTGGCTTGGGGCCTCTGGTTTGCTAAGCCGCATCCCTACCATTCTTGGCATGCTCCCTGCCTTTAGAGCAGGGGAGGGCAAAACTAGCTCACAGTTAGGTGCTAACAATTTTACTTTCGGTTACCAGAATGCATGCCTCCATTACATTTCTGCAGTGGAGCTAGGCAACAGACTACTAAAACTGGTCACCATGGTGACCAGAAACATTGATTTGTTGAAGTCTGCCCTGGAGATACCTTGAGTTAACTGTCACCCCAGTCTCATTTCCTTTAGAGCCCTTCCTACCAGCAGTCGCTTATTCAGTCTTATCTCCCCTTCTCTTAGCCCATACCCATTTCTCTTGAAATCTTCCTTGACACCCTGAAAACTGTTGACCACATCGAGTTATTTAGGAAAAGGTTGCTCTACAGCCCCTTTGCCTTTGTCATTGCTCCACTTCGGCACTGCTGTATACAGTTCTGTTCTCCCCCACCCTTTTATTCTTGCTCTCTGTGGCTACTGCTTTCCTTCCCCAAAGGATGGTCACTGAACTATACGTACTCTCATACCATGGAGTGGTAGGGTCTGAAAACCACAAACTGGTGCTTAGAGACTCATGTGTGTGCATTTAGTGTGCTGTTGGGAAATCTCACCAGATTCTCTGTGTAATTTCACCACAGTTAACAGTGCTGTGTCAGACTTGGGTATTCAGCCACTGGAGCATTGCTTTTCAGTGTGTCAGGAGCCAGGATTTCCCCTGAAGTCATCCTTCCCCAGTGCCACACCTCTCAACTGGGTGTTGTCACTTCCAGGCACAACATGCTGGAGGCTATGTTCACACACACAAGAAACAAAACGTTTCAAAACAAGCTGTTTCGAAATAAAGGGTTATTTCGAAACACCTTATTTCGAAAGACAAAAAACATGTTTTCAAAATAAGGGAGCGAAATAGCATGTCCACAGTGTGAACATGCTATTTTGCTTGGGGAGGGGTCTGCAGGCACCCATGGGGTGCAGCGCAGCCGGGTGCCTCACCCCGCAGGTGCCTGCACAGGGCTGCAGGCACCCACAGGGTGAAGCGCCTCACCCCGCTGGCTTAAAGCCTGGGCTGCCCCCAAACCCCGCCGTGGGGTCGCGGGCACCCAGCTGGAGCCCGCCCCTGGGGCTTCCCCCAAACCCCGCTGTGGGGTCGGGGGTGCCCGGCCCAGCCCGCCACTGCAGGGGCCAGAGTGAGCGCGGGCCCCGGGGTATCCCCAGCCCCGCCCCTGGCAGGAGCGGCTGCGCCGGGGAATCCAAGGGCCGCGCTCACCCCGGCCCCCGCAGCAGCGGGCTGAGCTGGGTCCCCGCAACCCCGCTGCGGGGTTTGAGGGCGGCCCACGCTTTAAGCTGGCGGGGTGAGGCGCCGGGCTGCGCTTCACCCCACAGGTGCCTGCAGTCCCCCTCTGCCAGCCAGGGGACACCCCTCAGCACCATGGCCAGGGTGCTGAAGGGGCAGCCCTTCCTCCCAGGCTGCACCTTGGGAGGAAGGGTCAAATGTTGTTTCGGAACACTTTGTTCCGAAACGTGTTCACACAGGGTTGTTTAGAAACCACTGGTTTCGAAACAACCTTTTTTTGAAAGGGAGGTAGGTTTAAGCCCTTTCGAATGCACGGCTCCCATTTCAAAACAAGGGGTTTCCTTGTTTTGAAATGGCCGTACATCATGTGAACATGGCATTTATTTCGAAACAACCTCTGTTGTTTCAAAATAAGAATGCTGTGTGAACACACCTGGAGTGTCACAGGCAGCTGCTGATTCCATTGTTGACAGCTGGCTGGAGCGGCATGAATCAGAATAAGCCCATTCTGCCTGCCCAGTTTTCTCCGGCACCACCAGCTGGTTATGGAATTCTTCACTCCCCCACTTGTCCTGCTCAGTGTTGGACTTCAGAGACTGCTGCATTTCAGCGGTGGGTGAAGTGGTCCTTATGCATCCCCTCCCTTCCCTGCCAGTAGTCTTGTGAGGCTCTGTTTGGAAAAAACAACTGTTGCTTTTTGATGAAAGCTGCTACAGAAGCACAAAGGGGGGAGGACAAAGAGGAATTAGAAATAATTTTATGCAGTCATGGGCACACTGTGCCTTGCCTGCAGTACAGCAGTGCTAAACCTAGTCGATGATGGGCTGTTCCCAGGGAGATCAGTACCCAATAGTGCTGGGACAGTGTGAGGCAGCTAGTTAATGGTCCCCCCGCCCCGGACCCCCAAAATACCTAGTCAGTCTAAGAAATCACTGGCCTGTTTTATGGTTATTGTGGTGTGTGGCGGCCTCTAGTGGTTTGTGTTCACGTGTGACCAATTTACCGGTAAGCTTGCAGAGCCCAGCTTTGCAGTTTTCCAGTTGGAACATTAAGGCCGTCTTTGGAGGCTCTAGATGTTTACCAATATACATCTCTTTTTCTGGGCTTTCCCAAAGCCCCCAGTTCTGTACCTCACAATAGAAGAGCTGTTGTTCTCCTTGGATCTAGGAGATGTTTTTAAGGGGCAGGTAACAGGATGGTACCAGGCAAAGCCATCTTCTGCCATAGTTCATGGAAACTCTGTATTTGCAACTTAGCTAGCCACATTTTTCCTTGTCACTTCCAATCCCCTTTGTGAGTCTTGGGAGCTGAGTAACTTGTTGCTGTTTGTGGCACTGAGTCTGAAGGGGATGAATGTTACTCTTCTAGTCTGTGGTGTCCTCGGTGTTTCCACACTGTATAGTAATCCTCTCATTCCTTTGCTTCTTGCAGAACTCCATTCGGCATAACCTCTCTTTGAACCGTTACTTTATCAAAGTTCCACGCTCCCAGGAAGAGCCTGGGAAGGGGTCCTTTTGGCGAATCGACCCTGCTTCAGAAGCTAAACTAGTCGAGCAAGCATTCCGGAAACGGAGACAAAGAGGGGTGTCCTGTTTTCGAACCCCTTTTGGGCCCCTGTCTTCCAGGTAAGTTTAGATCCTATTTTGTGTTGCAAATGTGTCATCATGCAGCACAGAATTGTAGAATATTGAGCTGGAAGGGACCTCATGAGGTCTGCTAGTCCAACCCCCTGCTAAAAGCAGGACTACTCCCACGAAATCAAGCAGGAGAAGCCTTTCTCTGTAGGGTGTAGATACTACTGGAACTGCCTTTTGGAGACTGCTCCAACTTCATTGTTGGGGTAAAAAAATCACTGTATTAGTGTAGGCAAGTTGGTGTCATTTCCAAGTGATGCAGAACAGTTATCTTGGGGATAAGTGGCTTAGTGTTCAAAGCCCTGCTTTTCATTTCTGAAGAATTGGGTCCGTGTTTGGATTATGTCATAAGAGAAATCATTTGTGGTATTTAAGCTAGTCTTTTGCAGAGAGCATCATATCATTTGTCATGAATGGGAAGATGGAGAGGGATCAGCAAAGAAAACTATCCCTTTGAGATCAGAACACAGAGGGATGAAGTGAGAAATGCCAAAAGCCAAGCAGAGCTGGACCTTGCAAAGGGAATTAAAACCAATAATAAAAGATTCTATGGTCATATAAAAAAGAAAAAGAAGTGCGAGTGCTAAGCACTGAGGACGAGGTGGTGATTTAGGACAGTCTAAATGTGGTTCAATATCTGAACAAATACTTTGCCTCCGTTTTTAATAAGGCTAACAAAGAGCTTAGAGATAGTGACAGGGTGATTAATGGAAAAGAAGATGTGGAGGTAGAAATTACCTCATTCAAGGTAGAAGCCAAACTCTAACTGCTTAATGGGACTAAATCGGGGGGCCTTGTTAATCTCCATCCAAGGACATTAAAGGAACTGGCACATGAAATTGCAAGCCCATTAGTGAGGATTTTAAATGACTCTGTAAACTCAGGGGTTGTACCCTGTGACTGGAGAACTGCTAATACAGTTCCTGCTTTTAAGAACGGAAAAAGTGGTGTTTGAGCTAATTACAGGCCTGTTAGTTTGATCTCAGTAATACGCAAGGTCTTGGGGAAAAATTGAAAGAGAAAATAGTTAAGGACATTGAGGCTAAAGTAATTGGAACAAAATACAACATGGTTTTACAGAAAGTAGATTGTGCCAGATCAACCTGATCTTCTTTGAGAAGATAACAGATTGTGTTAGACAAAAGGAATGCAGCGGATCTAATTTACCTATTTCAGTAAGGCATTTGATATGGTTCCACATGGGGAATTATTAGATTGAAAAGATGGGGATTAATATAAAAATTGAAGAGTGGATAGAAAAGTGGTTAAAGGGGAGACAACAGCAGGTCATGATGAAAGGTGAACTGAAGGGAGGACACTAGTAGAGATCCTCAGGGATTGGTCTTGGGTCCAATCTTATTTAGCCTTTTTATTACTGATGTCGGTACAAAAAGTGGGAATGTGCTAATAAAGTCTGTAGATGACACAAAGTTGGATGGTATTGCTACTACAGAGCAGGACTGGGATATCATACAAAAAGATCTGGATGACGTTGTAAACTGAAGTAATAGGAATAGGATAAAATTGTAATAGTGGAGCCTACAAGGTCATGCATTTAGAGACTAATAAGAATTTCTGCTATAAGGTGGGCATGGATCAGTTGGAAGTGACAGAGGAAGAGAAGGAGCTGGGTGTGTGGGTTGATCACAGGATGACTATGAGCTGTCAGTGTGGGTGACTTTGAAAACAATCTAAAGCTGTCCTAAGATGTATCAGGAGAGGTGTTAGTACCATTATGCAAGGCACTGGTGGGCCCTCGTTTGGAATACTGTGTGCAGTTCTCATCCCCCATGTTTAAGACAGATGAATTCAAACTAGAATAGGTGCAGAGAGGGGCTAATAGGATGATCTGAGGAATGGAAAACCTGCCTTACGAGAGGAGACTCAGAGCTTGGCTTGTTTCGCCTGTCCAAAACAGGGCCAAGGGGAGATGTGATTGCTCTCTATAAATACATCAGAAGGATAAATACCAGGGAGGGAGAGAGTTATGTAAGTTCAGTGCCAATGCAGACATGAGAACAAATGGCTGTAAACTGGCCATCAGGAACTTTAGACTGGAAATTAAATGAAGGTTTCTTACCATCAGGACTGGAAATTCTGGAACAGCCATCCAAGGGAGCAGTGGGGGCAAAAAACCTAGCTGGCTTCAAGACTAAGCTTGATAAGTTTATGCAAGGGATGGTATGATGGGGCACCCTAATTTGTCAATTAATTGATCTTTGACTACTAGGGGCAAATATGCCCAATGGCTGGTGATGGGCTTTCAGGAGGAGTCGATTCTGAGTTGCTAAAGAGAATTCTTTCTGGGTGCCTGGTTGGTGAGTCTTGCCCATGTGCTCAGGGTTTAGCTGACCACCATTTTTGGGGTCAGGAAGGAATTTTTCACCAGAGCAGTTTGATAGAGCCGGGGGGGGGTGCTTTCCTCTAGGAAATTAGGGCAGCTTGGGGCAGGGGTCACTTGCTGGGGGCTTCTCTGTACCGTAAAGTCCATATATTATGATTTGAGGACTCCCGTAACTAAGTCAGAGGGTAGAGGTTTATTACAGGAGTGAGTAGGGGAGGTTCTGTAGCCTGTGTTGTGCAGGAAGTCAGAGTAAAATGATCATGATTATTCCTTCTGGTCGTAAACTGTGAGTCTATGAGTCTACTGCCAGCAGTAGCCAGGATGCAGCATGGGACTAAATGAAACTGCCCCAGCCAGTGGTAGGAGTGCAGGGAAGTTCAGCTCAGTGACTGTTTGAACTAATTGATTCTAGCTAGTATAGTGTACCTTTTTGCTACTGCAAGAATTAATTTTGTCTAAAAATGGGTGAAGAGAGGGGAAAATAAGAGAAAGTGTAGTGCACAAGAGGATACATGGGAGGGGACGTTATTTATTGAATGTTAAGGAAAATACGAGTCCTATCAATAATATGCTTGTGTTTTACAGAAGATTTTTGTTTATTAAAATTAATGCAAATGAAGTCAGGATCCTTCACATTCAAAGATGTTTCTTAATTTATTCTATATGACTCTATAGCTAAACACCATACTTTGTATAGTAGTAGAAATAACTTAAAAGACCCAGGAATCAGAAATCCATAAGTCTCTCTACTAAAACATTTATATGAGGTGGCTCATCCAAGGTTCTGATGTCTTGGACATTAGGAGTGACATCAGAACTCTTGCCCGTTTGGCTTACTGGGGTTCAGGAGTGCTGTGGAGGTAACTGCTTGAAGATTCAGTCGTCTTCATGCTCTTAAACTTTCTAATGACTCATTAGAGGATATCAGTGTCTTCTCATTTAAGACGGGATGTTTTCCTTAGTCAGAAGGGAAGTGCAGTGTTTGTAGCTGTACTGTGGGTTTAAGAACAGTGACTCACTTCAGTGGTGTTGGTACTCCTGGGAATTCCCAATATTCAGCATACTGACAACTTGGAGAATGTGTATCTGCTAGGATAACAGATAATGCCTGCAATTTTTGTCACTTAACATTAGCAGAAGTCTATTTCTTCAGTGTACTTTGTGCATCCCGATCAAGACAGAAAATAGTGGAACAAGAGGCACAGCTTCATCCTGGAGCCACCAGGAGAAGAGAAACTGTCGTAAAATGTTCCATGCTTTTTTTAGAAAAAACTCAGCTTGTATTCATCAAAGGATCTGTCAGAAATAGGATTTACAAATGTAAGCCAACCAACGAAAACCTAATTTTGAAAAAATTCCATTTGCCCATGCCTGTTTTAGAAGCAGATGTCTCCCTCCAAGAGTGGTATTGCTGCAGAAGGTTACAGGCAGCTGGCTTCTTTGGAAAGAGTAGGAAGATATAAAACAGTGTGAGGATGGTTTCTTCATGCTGTGGAAGAACAAAAGGTCTTCTGTTGAGGAAGTAGATCTTGGAGGGTCTCTTGGTTCTCTGCTACAGTTTTTTTTGGCAAGCATGTATTCATCTGACTCTTTGCCCTGTTTTGTGTTTCAGGAGTGCCCCTGCCTCTCCTACTCATCCTGGCCTGCTGTCCCCTCACTCTAGTGGCCTACAGACTCCAGAGTGCCTGTCTAGGGAGGGATCACCCATTCCGCATGACCATGAGTTTGGGTCAAAGTTAGCCTCTGTTCCAGAGTATCGGTATTCACAAAGTGCGCCTGGTATGTAGCCCCTAACTGGCAGAAGATTGTGTTTGTTATGGGGCAGGGTGATGTATCTTTCAGGTAGGCTTATGGCTAAAGAGATGTGCCAACCTGGCATGGGAGGGTCTGGCTGCAAATAAAGGCCTTATCTCTCCATACTGAACTCTTGGAGGCTGGTGAAGGTATGTGGCTTTAGACTCTCTTATTAGCTACAACTTTATGGGGATTTGGTGGAGAGTGGAAGGAGTAAGCCTGAATGGGGATTTGGATCTGTCATCTCCCCAATTCAGCCAGACAAGCAGGTCAGTTGCTCTTTGCACCCAGAGTTCCATGTGACTCGATTTTTTTGGAAAAAAGCACTGATTGATTGGGGTGGAGTTTTTCACCGTGTTCTGGGAAAGGTGAAAATGCTGGGTGGTGACTTTAGATCTGTAGGATCCCCATGATTGTGCAACCCGTTAAGAACCCTGCACTGTGTGTATACACCTTACAAACAAAAACTAAACCCAGAATGTTGTTTAGGTTGCAAATCTAGCCGCTCGGAAGTTAGGAAATGCAGGATTGAATATTGTCTGTACATCTTTAACGTTCCAAACACAGTGTGGCTCTAAACTACACACAACTGGAAATGGCTAAATAGATCAGCTGACATCTCTTTGTCTCTGGCTCTGACGCCCATCTCACTTCCATTTCAGGGTCGCCTGTCAGTGCCCAGCCGGTGATCATGGCTGTTCCTCCACGGCCATCCACACTAGTGGCTAAGCCGGTAGCTTACATGCCAATAGTGACTTCGCAGCAGCCTTCTGGTCATGCGATCCATGTAGTGCAGCAAGCTCCCACTGTTACAATGGTCAGGGTCGTAACCTCCTCTTCAAGCTCCGCTAATGGATACATACTGACCAATCAGGGCCCAGCTGGCGGTGTTCAGGAAGCAACAGGAACAGTGTTGGATTTGGCTGGTGATCATCGAGGTAATGTTTCATTTCCCTTCTTACTTATGAAGGGAAGTTTGAACACACTTTACTGGGCTTGTGGGGCTTTCCTCCATGCTCCTTGTGCTTTCTGGGCTGTTTAGCTCTTGATAACAGGTCAGTCATAAGAAGATGCAATTCAAATTGGCTGAGAGTTGCAATATTACATCTGCTTAGCAGTAAGGGAGAGAACTGAGCTCTCTGTGGCCTTTACGTAGTGAAAAGTCTAGTTAGAATTTTACAGGCAACTGAAGCTGCATGTATGGCTGTGAATATTTATTCAATCCCTGGTCTCCACCAATGTTATGGTTGTGGACTGAAGCCCATTTTGATCGACTAGCAAAGTTACCAAGACACTGCTATCCCAAAACAAAGCTCCCACTATCCCGAGTTATGATTTTCTGTTTTGAAATCCAGCATAGAGAAGGCTGAAGGTGGTAGTTTCAAGGTGACGTTGATAACAGTTGGGACGCTCTGTCTTTTTTTGGTGGGTAGGTAAAATAGATTCCAAGAGAGGAAAGGTGTAAACCTCTGGAAATCAGTTTTGTAGCAGTGTGGACAGTTTTTATGATTAGGAGGCTGCAAAAGCCAGTTATTATAAGGATTATTTTCTAACCCTGTCTGTGGATTTAATGAGCTAAATCCTGAAAGTACCTGATATTCTATGAAAGGCTTATTCTCCATCTCCTTTCATTTGGACAGTACCTTGCGTTCTGCAGCCCTTCTCAGAACTGTATGGTGGTATTGTGCAAATGTACAGTTTTCGTACGAGCATGGTAAGCACAGCAGAATTCACTGGGTTTCTATGTGGAGAAAAGTGATTTTTTTTTTCCCCTACAGGCTGGGAGGGAGGAAGAGAGAAAACCACCCTCCCAACAGGAATATGAGAAACTCAGAATTTACTTTGGCATTGGCTTGCTTTTGACCTCCCACAGGCTCCCATGAAGTTTTGAATAAACCCTCTCTGCTTCTGCAGGCTTCTCCATAGCAGTCTCTGGGCTTGTCTACACTTGAAGTGCATAGCTGCAGCACTTCAGTGTAGGAACCTTCTGAGGTCCCTTCCAACCCTAATCTTCTCCGAGTCTGAGATGCTGCCTACACCAAAGGAGGAGTTCTTATGTTGACATAAAGGCAATATACTCCCCAATACATGGTAGCTAGGTTAGTGGAAGAGTTTCTCCGTCTCTCTCTCTCTCTCTTATTTTGGAGCCCAAATGTGTTACTCTTAGGTGTGTTACTCTGAGGCTAGGCTGCATTGATATCAGAAGCGACGCTTCCCATTCCCACTAGACAGAGATTTGTGGGAGTCATCGAAGGCAAAGGATTTTGTGGCACCTGGATACTTATCTGTATGTCCAGGGGTGTTTCCACATTTCTAATCCTGGGCTAGGTGTTACTGATAACATATTAATGAAAATAAAGCCTGCTCATGGAGAATTTGTCCTTTTCTGTTTCAATGTCCAAGCAGGCCTGGATGAGAAACCAACAATTGCATTTGCCACGATACCCGCTGCCAGCCGAGTCATCCAAACAGTTGCCAGTCAGATGGCTCAGGGTGTCCCAGGCCAAACCGTGACCATTCTTCAGCAGGCAGCTCCAGTGACCATTGGACAGCATCAACTACCTGTACGGGCAGTAACACAAAACGGGAAGCATGCCATCCCCACCAATAGCATCACCGGCAGTGCTTATGGTAAGGCATCCCTTTGTGGCTGTGTGCCCAATCACCTGACGTGGTTTCACACACATTGCAAACTCTGCAGCTATACTACACAAAGGTCTTGACGTACGGGTTTTCCCATACATTGAGTTGAAATGTGAGTGCATGGGGTATATGAGGACGCATTCTGCATCTCTAAATAACAAAGGCACTAGTGAGTTTTTCTCCCCCATCCTTAGTGTATAAGTACTTTTAGTCCTTGTGTAACATCAACACCACAGATGGGTTGGAACCTGGGACTTAGTGTGTCTGTCACCACTGAACAGGCTCTTGGGTAAGGCCGTAGCAGACTTGTTGATCTCTAGCTGCACTGTGTGCCACAAGAGGGAGACAGAGCACCATGCAAAGCAGGCATTGTTTGCTCCATTCTTTTCTCTTCCATCTCAAGATCTGCTCATTTTTCTCTGAGAAAAATGCACTACCATCTCTAGTGCCATCACCTCTGTGGAGTCCAGTCCCTTTTTATGTCCTTGGCAATACATCTGTCTGTCGTTCCCCACCTCTCTCCAGTGTCTTTTTCATCCAGAGTGAGCATATTTTCAGGAAATAAATGTGACCTTCCTTGAGCCTGTTTTTTTCTAACTTTGGCTTATCTTCTCTTGACAAAAGAAAAATTGTATATAACATTTTTCATGAATTCTGCACTTGGCCTAGGTACCCAGTGCAGAGTAACAGGTTAGGTCTGCTCTTGGGGCAGAACAGGAGATGTGGGGTGTCAGAGAGGCCTTGCTGTCTGGGTGGAGTGAATGGGGTGTTAAAAAGCTGGTTGAAGCCAACCCGCCTCAGCATAGGATCCAGAGAGGCAATGAGAAACTCCAGCAGCTGAACAAAGAACGTTTGATAGCAGGCAGGGTCCTTCTGTCACCTCTCAGTGCTCTGCCTTAAGACTAGGGGGAAGGAATAAGGGCTGGGATTTGGAGGAGGCGGCACAGCTCTCAACCTGGGACTGAGTAAGGGAAGGAAAAGAGACCCTGAAATGGAATCCAGAGCAGCTTGGCTGGTGGCACTGGCTTAGCTGTACGGACTGTGTCTCACCCTTTTTCTCTAGGTTAACCTAGGGCCTTCCAGTGCTTTGTTCCCATCACTGCCATCCTTGGGGGGACGGCAGCGATTGAGCAAGGTGAACGCCCCAGGCTCTGCAGTTCTGCAGGCCCTGCACTGCCCCACTACCAGTGGTGCCCGTGCTGCTGCATGCCCCCCTCACCCCCCAGCTGCCTTCTGCGGCAGGTCAAAGGCAAGGGGTGGGTGTGGAGAACCCATCCTCTGTGCTGGCCTGCCAACCCCCAGGGCAGAGCAGTCACCCCACAAGGCGGAGCAGATGGACTGGGGGCGCCCACAAGCTGATCCCTCCCCCCAGCTGGCCCTGGCTCCCATTGGTTAATAAGCCTTACTCTGTTTTGGAAAAGCTGTTTGGTTGCTGAGGCACATTAGTCCACTGAGAGTGTAAAAGATCACTGATCAGGAGCCTGTCTCAATGGAACTCACTAGGCAGAGCTCATGTTGGGAGGCTGTGTGGCCTGCTGTGAAGAAATACTGAGATCAGTTCAAGGTCTGTCACATTGAAGGTTTGTTCTGAAGACGCTTGACACTTCCCTGTCAGCCCTTTTCCTCAAATACAGCATATTAAATCACGCCTGCAGCTCTTAGGATACCACTAAATCCCCAACCCTGTTCTCAGAAAATCCTTTTCTCCTTAGCTGTCTCCTCTCGCTCATCAAAATCTTGTGGAAGAAACCAGTATGATGGTGTATGGTTTTATCTCATAGAAAGGGATCATGCAAAATTGTTTCCATGGGATATTTTCAAGTCATTACGTCACTGTAGTTTAAAAAATCCCAAGCTTCCCTTCCCCTTGGGAGGGTGACATTGTGCTTCCTCAGGACAGTAGGTATTGTCCCTTTAAAGGTAGAGACTGCTGGTGGTGGAACCCTTCCACTCTGAGTTCTTGCCTTTCCTTCCTGGTGAAATCACAGCACCTCCACCATGACGCTCTGACAGTCAGAACCAGTGGAAGACTTCGGCTAGACTTGTGGTGGCTCTACATTGTTGTTTCTCTGCTTTCAGTCCACAACTGGATGTAGTTTTCCTGCTGCTTTCTTTGACCTGCAACCTGTCCCAGAGTTCTGCCTAATGCTACCTTGTCCTGTAATGGAAAATAGCAGCAAGGAGTTCTAATGTCTTAGCTGTATAAAAGTGTTCATTATATAAGAATAGAGATTAAAAATAAATAAGAGCTGCTCTGTTGCTCCAGTAGCATGAGGCTGATGAAGAGTAGGATATCTGATTGCTAATTATTCTTCACTTTTATTTAGAGCCCTCTGAAATCACTAAAATTTGTCTTCCTCCTCTTTGTAATCAGATGTGATTTAGAATCTTGATGACACCACAGCTCTCCTGCTGAAGTGGTGCTAGATTCTCTGGCAGAGACTGTTATCTTTTTCAAGCAGCTCGCTCTGTGCAGTTGAAAAACAGGGTTTTTTTTTCTTTCAGGGGTGTATCAGATTTTAAGATTTGTTTCCCTGCCTGGGTTCTTCTCTTAGAATACCGAGATGTCTTTTCTGAGTGGTGGTCCAGGGTTTTCTCTTATTCACCCAATTGCCTTTCTTTTGTCGTCATCTTAACTTACTGATACATGCCATCCTTCTCAATTGCCTGGTGCAGTTTGCTGGGCTGTGAAGGACTTTGTGATGCTTCTGTTACTACATATCCCAGTGCTCCTTTTTGTGCCACTAGCGGTGGACACTCAGTATGCTAGCTCTTACCACACTGGTGCCCTTCATAGTTTAGAGCTTGCAGTGCAGCAGGTGGGTTCCTCCTCTGAGTGCCCTTTGGCCACCTTCATCAACGTAAAGCTGTTCTCCACACAATAGCCACGGTGTATGCATATTCTGTCTTGTTCTGACTTTAAACTTTCTACTCAATAACAGAACTCTTGAGACTTTTAAATGGAAAGCAAGATGTTCTTATTTCCTATTTCTTTACTGTTGTGAGAGAGTTTTGTGTACTACTTGTAGCACAGGGCTGGGAACCAGGAGTTCCTGGGCTCTAATTTCCACTCTGCGATAGACTCCCTCTGTGGCTTGAGGTAAGCCATTTAACCTGTCTCAGTTTCTCTCTGTAAAATGGAGATAATACCTACCCGACTCCCCCATTAACATTCTGGAATTGATCCAGTTCACTGTAGACAGGGTGTTCCTATCACACTAACTGCCAACACATTTGGCTTTCTTGTTGGCAGTCCCACTAGAGACACCAGCCTTTGAGTGGGCCATGAAGACTAAATTACACTCATGACCTTAGCAGTGGTCTGTCCAGGTCACGGTTAAGGCATGCTGGTACGGCAGCTTGGGAGGAATTTGCATTATGCTGCTCCATGTGGTAAGTAGAGCTTTGGTTTCATAGTCCATGGATCTTGAATATTTCAGTCACGATCTGAGGAACAGGTTCTCAGCCTTTTTCCTGGAGACCCCACCTCTCAACACACTACAGAAACTCCATGGCCCAGCTGCGACACAACTGTTTTTCAGCACATGACAGCCAGGGTGGAGACAGTAAGCAGGGCAGTTGCCTGGGACCCAGCAAAGCTAGGTTGCTCAGGCTTTGACATCAGCTCCAGGTGGTGGGGCTTAGGGCTGCAAGCTTCAGCCCTGTGTGGTGGGGGGCTTCAGCTTTCTGCCCAGGACTCCAGCAAATCTAATGCTGACCCCCTGAAACCTGCTTGCATTGCCTCAGGAGTCCTTGAACTCCAGGTTGAGACCCACTGATCTAGAGGCTAAAACACAGCTAGCAGCTTTTCCAGCAGACAACCATTCCTTGACTCACTGGATGTTTGAGTCTGCTCGTGAATCAATGTGTAAAACATTTTGAGAACCTGCAGTAGGGAAGAGCAAAGATTTTCTTCTTAAATTCAGCCAGAACTGAAACTCCTAAAAAGTTAATATTTGCAAAGCACTGCCAAGAGTGAGAGGCTTTCTCCAGTATGATTGCCCTCGATATGATTTAGTTCTTTTTCTGAGAGTGGAAAATGTGATTTAAATTCTTGGCTGAATTAACACTTTTTTTTTCTCTCCCACTCTCAGCTCTCACAAATCCGCTGCAGCTCCTTGCAGCCCAGGCTAGCTCGTCCACTCCTGTTGTAGTCAGTCAGATATGCAGGGCCACGCCTGAAGACCCAGCAGCGCCCTCGGGTGAGCCAGACGTCAAAAGACCCCGGATGGAAGAGTCAGGCGGAACAGTCCAAGCTCAAACTGGAGTCATCACATCAACAGCACCGCAAGGACAGGCAACCAGTGAATGACAAATCAGCGGGAGGATAGTAGGAATTTTGGTGGTGCAATGGCATGAGCCTCGAAAGCGATTTTTCAAAGAAAAGCAAACCCACAACTGTAATAACAGCTTGAAATTTAGAGAATTTAGAGCTGTTTTTAAAATTGAATTTTAAAGGGCAGGTCTGCCACAGCTCTTAGACTCTCAAGGTGCCAAAAAGAATGAAAAAATCCTTCCAACTACCTGTACTTGGAACTTGGTTCTGCCATTACTTAGGGGATATTTGCCCCCTTTTTAGAGTTAACAAAAAAATACAGACAATTGATTGTATGACTGCTGGGATTTTTTTCTTTAAAAAAATCTCCTTCCTTTTTTGCTCCAAAGGGTATGGGGTTGTAGCTCAGCATCTAAAGGAATATTTCACAGGTGCATTTGCTCTCTGGGAGAAAGCTGCTTGTATCTTATACTTACTACTCTGCCTCTCAGAGCTTTATAACATGACCATTTAAAGGGCCACCCAAGGAGATCAGTGTAGAAAGATGGGCTCAGCTTCTCACAGGAACAGCATTAAAGTAACATGATACCAAACTGGGAGTGGGGAAGGCAGATTTTGTTTTCAGAACAACCCCACCCCCATGAAACAACATTATAAAAACGTTTGTGGGGCTTTGGGAGGGAGAGCTACAGGTTTCAAGCAACTGAATCTTTAAAATGCTGTTTCTGTTCATTTTCTTTGAGGGAAAGTGAGAAGACAGAGGAGCAGCATTAATTTGTTTGTAAACAGAAGAAAAACAAAACAAAAAGGGGGGAGGGTTGTCCTCACACTTTCTCACATTTCTTCATCTGCTTCTGGATTCATGGCAGAATATAGTGACTGAATATGTGAGAGAGGATATGTCTGAAAGGCTTTTGTATATTTGGTTTTCTAGTTGTTTATATGCCTCCCTGCTTCTGGAACAATACGATTTGTTCATAATATAGAATGAAACTCCCACCACCTTTTTTGTGAACCCGAGAGGGAAATGATTAGCTTTCTGCACCATAAGTGGTTATCTCAGTCCTTTCTAGCAGTAAAACCTGATCTTCAAACCAAAGGGTGACCTAAGGCCAGCAGCCCAGGACCATTGCTGGAACATCACAACACGTGCCCCATGGTGTGCAGCTAAGACAGAGAAGTTAAATTCCAGGAGTCGGGCAGCAGGAATTACAGACCGTATTGAGTATGAATCTCATTAATGAATGCAAACCAAGAAAACACAGGCCTCACATTTTCTATATGAAAACTCAAATACTGTTCCTGAGGTTTTCCTCTGCTCCCTAGCCCCTGCCTCCTAGCCCCTGCCTCCCAATGATATAGTTAGATAAAGGACCAGAAGTCAATTGCATTCATTAGGACTGGCCAGTAGTCAGAGATTTTCCTTTTAAATATATATTGTAATTTAGCAGTTGGGTAAATCATACTCTTTTCATAATGTACACAACAGTTCAGTGCAGACCCTGTATCCTTACAGGTTTCCGAGACACTTAACACATTTGGAGGAGTGGCTGCTGTGTGTTGCATGCATGGGGTTGGGAAAAGAGGATCAACCACTTTCCAGTCTCCAGTTAACCAGTTGTTTTTTTACCATACAATCCCTTCTGCTAACTTTATCTTTTGTCCAAACACCAAAGACCTCTCTTCACTTAAAGATCATTGTGACTTCAGAAAAGTGGAGAGTAAGCAAGCAATGATGGCGCACGTGTCTTTTTTTGAAGGGTCTCTTTGCCCTTTTTGTGTCCACTGAAATAATGAAGCTTTGTCATCTTGCTGTTGAATCCAAACAACCTGTGTGGAACTTTTAATGGGATAGATTTGCCCAAGATTCAGTAAATGAGACCATTCGTATCCTATAAACATGGCAGATCATGGGAGTTAAACAAAACAGAGCTTAATTTCTTCTAGCATTTTAGCTAGGAGGCAAGTACAGCTGTAATGGCTAACTGCACACAGGTGATGCTCATTCTATTGTAGGTTTCCTTCCTCTTTGGCAAGTCCCATTCCCTGTGACTGAGATCCACTGTGTAAATGAAAGTTGGGCAGCTTTGTTTTTCCTCACAAAAAGAACTTCTTATCTTCCAAAAGAGGAGAAAATTCCTGAGGGTCATGGTTTAGGGTTACACCTTAAGAGGCACAGACAGCACTGAAGACAGTGGTGCAGCTGAATTTAGCTGTAATCTGTGGCAGTGAATGGACACATTCTCTAGATTTTTAGTGCATGCAATTGATTTCTGAAGTCTTGTGGCAACTGTAGTAATTTGCCTAACAGTTCAGTTGGCCAGTCAGCAACTTTGCACCTATTCTGGTAGGTGGCTAGGTCTAGGTTTTAACAATAGTCAACTCAAAGCCAGGATTTTAGGAGAAGACTATTAGCACAGAGGGAGGAAGAGAGTACAAGGATGAGAGATGCACGGTTTAATTGTCAGTGTCTTTAGGTGAATGATGCATAGAATTTCAGCAAACCTCCTCAATGAACTACAAGGCTACGAGTCCTTTGTTTGAGAGGCTGCGTACGTCTTGTAATGTGCAAGGTGAGCAAATGCTGGATGAGCGACAAACAAAAAACACTGTTTGGGCTCACATGGTTGCTTTTTCTTGGAAAATGTCCATAAATAGAACCATACCAGAAGCTGCCATAACTCATATAAATGCATTGAAATCAATGGAGTCTCAGGTTTACAGTAATTGATGCTTCCACATATCAGTTGCTGGATTACAGATATGTCTTTAAAGGTGTACGTATTTGCCTCTGCAGCATTCAAGGCAGAGTAACATTTTCCCAGTTTCTGCTTTCTTTGTAGCTGAGAAAACCTGATGGCCAAGTTGCTCGTTGAAAATAACTGAATATAGTCACCACCAGTTCCACGTTCACTGGCTCCACTTGCAAACCCCCAGAAATGTTAGGTTATCCATGTTGTGTTCTGCTGCCTCTAACGCCATTCTGGCATATTTGTCTTCTGTTGTAGGAAGTAGCCATGCCACTTGTGAATCAACCCCTCCTTTGCCAGCCTTTCAGTTGGGGTTTGGCTAGCACTGGAAATGCACTAGGAAAAATAACATTTCTTATCCAAAATCCTGTAGAGCCCATGGAATAGTGTTCTCCTTCCTTATTTGGAGCAGCTGAGGAGTGTATTTATACCCACTTTAAGGCCTCCAGCATGGTTCTCTAGAAGGCTGGTCAGCTAAAAGACAGCAACAACTATGGGAAATTCCTCTGTATAATGTCAGCTTTAAAAGGGGCAAATTATAGATATTGGAGATTGAAATAACCCAGTATGTTTATTATACAGTCCTTTCCTGCCAAGGCAAGATTGTTGCAAAGCCAGAAGTACATTTTCCTCCCTTTTTAAATGCTTTTTCAGCCTTTTAAAGTAGTAAATATATAAAAGGGGAACATAAATGCACGAGTAAGAGAAATTTGACTTGTTACACACAGTAAAAACTAAGCTGATGTAAACATCCATCTTTATTAAAAGAAACCCTACTGGATTGGAATAGCCCCTAAACAAATTTAAGGAAACAATGACAAAAATAGGGATGTGATAGAAATAACGACTGTCTCTGCTGTTGAGTTTGTGATGATAAGGTTACACACCATTCCACACTTGCAACTTCATAGCTATAGTTTCTAAGTGAAATAGGCATTGATAAATGAACCTAAATGCTTGTGGTTAGCCTCTTTCTTGCTTTTTCCCTTCCTGTTGCTAATCATAGTCCACACTCAGCTGATTGTGTATAATCAATATGGAGAAAATGGATTGTGCTGTTTCTTGGTTACTGGACTGCAGAATTTGGGTTGGAAATGTCTGTTGATAAATGAAGGGATTCCATATCTGAGTTCACTGCTTGTTGACACACCTGTTCTAGCTGAACATGAATTCATTTGAGAATATTTTCCTTGTGCACTCCCAGCTAATACTGTGTTGTAAACAGCAGATGCTCTCTTCTCTTTTAACAACCTTCCCACTTTTTGATGATTTGTTGCTAGTGACTGTGTCAGACCCATGCCTAGACCCATGAATTCTTCAACATTTTCACAGCATATCTCTGTTGCTTTTGAGACTGTCATTACTGGGCTTTCCGATGGTTTGGGCAAGCATTCTTGGAGAGGAAATCCAGTGCAACTCAGTCGTTTTGAATGACATGGGGCCATTTCATATACCCCAAGCCCATATAAAGGGCACACCTATATTCTGGCATACTTGACTGTAACCTCCCATGCTTGAGTTACCTTTGCAAAATAATACTGAATGTGTTCAGTGATTGACTTGAAACTAAGAAAATGTTACCCCCAAAGAATCCCCAGGAATCATACAAAAACTGTATCTGCCTTTTAAGCTCCTCTGTTTGAAAACTGGAGCTACTAATTTTTTTTGTGTAAGGTTGGAACTAAAAAAAAAAAAAAAATTAAATGAATTTTTGTTGAAACTTTTTAAAAGTCTGTTTACATTCAGCACCTTTTTTTTCTTGTCTCTTCCAAGATGTTAGTTAAGCCAACAACACACACTGTACACCCTCATTAGTATCAATTCCTCAGGCTTTCTCTCCAGTGTTATAAATGAGTATGGAAATAGCTGTGATAAGGATACACCACAATATCTTCAATTAAAGGGACATTTAATTTTGATTATCTAAAAGTCCAAATACAGGGTCCTATGCCTCTTCAATTAACCCATTGATTATTTTTCCCCAGCCCTCAGCTATCTGAGACTGACAGTCTTATTTGGATAATGGAGGTTGTACCATGTGTTATTTTATAGTTTCTTTACCTGCTACAAGCCACATGTTGGGATTTAGCTAAAATGGTGGGGGGAAAGTGGTTCACTTTTCAGTTTCCTTCTTTCATATTTTTTTTTTTTACCTTTGACAATGATAAGAGATAAATCAGTTTTACTGTGAGTTATAGCCAGTTTTATTGCTGCTTTAACTCATTTACTACTAGTATGAAGCCTGATTGCAAACACTGCCAGGGGTTGTTCTTGGTTTTATTTCACTGGAATTAGTTTAAACTCATGTTTCTCTTGATCTTGGTTTTGAAAGATTTTTGCAAAATGTCAATTGGGGGGTCAATGTCATCTGCTTATAGGGATCCTGTGGTATTAATTTGGACTGATTCAGTGATGGTACATTACACTGCCCATATGCGGGAGTCAAGTTTGTGGCTCTAGGTCAGGTTCTATTTTTCTAGGCCAACAGAGACTGAATAAGCTTTAGGGGCATCATGTTTAGCCCTTGGTGAAAAAACAGCACTTACGTTGAATTCTGCCCATCACAAGACTGGGAGAAGTCTAAAGAATAACACATTCATAGGCTCTGAGGGGACTTGGAGTGGAGTCACATGGACAAGTTTGTAATATAATTCTGCCATATTTTGGTGTTTTGTCTTTTAGACATTTGCTGCTGGTTACAACTTGTTCTGTAAAGCAAGAGAGACAACTGAGTTTAAATTTTATAAGGGTGAAGAAATAGGCAATGCTGTATCCTTTTTCTTTGTTTTTATGTCCCATACCTTAAACAGCTAACATTTTTAACTGAAAATGTTCTTGCTGTTGGTCCTAGAGATAATTATACTTGTTAACTATTATGTACATGGCTAAGTTTATTAACATTAGTTGTTAAACTACTGAATATGAGTAGCAACTGTTTAGTTTCATTTTTCATGTACCCTACTTGGACCCCTCACTCCTTGGTGCACGTACTGAATGACTAAGGGCTTGTCTATACTGAGATTATTGTGGTGTTCTTCACAAATCAACACAGCAGGATCGATTGAGCAGCTAGTTGTAGACCCACTCAATTGATCCTGGAAGTGCTCTTCCTTTGATATAGTATCTCCACTCCCAGTGAGTGAAGATGCCATGGTAAAGGGAGGCAGGGTGTAAATAAGTCAACACAGTCTATAGTGTGTAGATTATCTCCCATCTACCCAGCGTGGCAGGGTAGCCTAGGCCTTAGAGAGAGTTGTAATTCATGGTCAGTTTCCACAAACTTTTTGTTCTACTATTTCAATATTAAAAAGTCATTTAGATTGGGACATAAATTTTCCAGACTGAGAGCTGGTGACGTTAACTGGCATGTAGGGTGATGCAAAACATTGTTTGGCTGGAGGTGCACCCTTCTCACTGAGTAAATTGGGAGCTTTTGCCCCTGAGAAGACCCTTAATACCTCTGATGTACTGTAGCATGTGGCTGAATATTAGAATGGCAGGGAAGAGCAAGAAAAGAACTTTCTCCCATAGCTAAGTGTGTGAGAGTTGGATGGCAGATACAGTGCAAGGAATTAAATTTGAATAGCTTGGTTTTTTAACTTGTGTATATTCCTTTGTGACTAGAAACTCAAACTCAGCCCCATGTTTGAATGATTAAATCTTAACATACGGGATTGTCTGAATCTTCGTTTCTGATGCACAGTGTCCCAAGGAACAAATTACGCTGGGTAGGTGTGAGTAGCAGCGCAGTGAATTGGCAAGATCCTGACGGTGCCCATTGTGCAAATGGATTCTACCTTGCCCCCCCCTCTGCTGAACTGTTCTGGCTTGTGCTTTGATGGGCAGGAAACATTGTTGGGGACCTTGGTCAGTTTTAGAAATGCTCAAACCATGCCTTGGCTTGTTTATTCCAACAGTGGTTTCAGTTCTGTCTGCAGCTTTAAATTAGATTATTTATTTCCCCCCCACCCACCCAATGCGGGGAGCCTTTTTTACAGGGCTGGTCCATCCATAGAGGCGACCTAGGCGGTTGCCTCGAATGTCAACTGGTACGGTGCGCCAAGGGCTGGGCTGGGGCTGGGCCTGCAAGCTTCCCACCCTGCTCCACTGGCATCGAGCCACAGGTGGAGAGCCGGCCCCAGTCAGGGAAGTGGCACCACTGCCAAGATTCGGCCCAGCAGCCTGCATGGTGTCCACCTGCCACCCGGCCAGGCGGGGGGGCAAAATTGCAGGCACCTAGGGCACCAAAAAACCTTGGGCTGGCCTTGCTATTTTAATTAATTGCATTCTCTTGGGTTTCTTAATCCTGCTGCTAATACACTGGAGTTGGGCATTAAGAATCAGTGTGTAAAAGGGAGAAGACCAGCTTTGTAGATCTGCCATAATACAGTATATTGATCTTTTGCTTTGTGTTAGTGAGCGTGCAGCAACAATCTTTCTTTATTGGCATCCAGACCATGAGCTATCTCCCATTTCTCTTCCTATACTGTAATTTCTTTTATTGACAATTATTTCTTCAATAACTTTCTGATCCAAGTGCTCATTTGCATGCCAAGGTTTAAAGGACTGTCTGTTGTGCACAACACTGGTCTCTGCGGGCTGCATTTGGATGAAGGATTTTGTGCAGTTATGTGGCTTTTGTTTCTTGGTAAAAATAATTATTTTAAAGCTGCTATGTTTCTTACCTACACTATTGCTGTTCTTTGCAGGGGACCCAGCTGAAAAGTGTTGTGTGGCAGGAAGCCTATTACACTACAAGATTGTGTAGTGTGAGATTTGCTGAGCTAGCAATTGGAAGCATGGCCTCCTGCTGACCAAAATGAAGCTGTGACTTAACAGGGAAGAGTTCCTCTTTAAACATAGCTGTCTAATGTATGTGAGACTAGTTTTAATTAGATCAGAAGTCATTCTCTTCATTAGATGGGGGTGGGTGGGTGTGTGTGTGTGTGAGTGAGAGAGAGAGAGAGATCATGAACAGCCAGCTGTGATGTTTTTTCCATTACAGATTTTGTTTTCAGGGTACTGTAATGTGGCCATAAGCATTTGCTCTGGGGTGAGTAGGAGATATGGGGAATAATTGGTCTTGGACTAGCAAGGAACACCATTTTTAAAGACTTGACGATTTGTGTGAGTGAAAAAGATGACAAATACCAAGCCTGTGTGTGGGTGCTACTTCAGTTCAACTACACTGTACAAGACCTTTCAAAATGAATGGCTGGTTGTCTCCTTACCCCCTTGTAACTATAGACTTTACACACCATGTTAGCTCATGAGGTTCAGCCTGTGCTGAATCTGCTTCCCAGCTTCTGAAGTGGAATAAGCCAAAAGGGGAATGGCAACTAAGAAACAACCCTTTTACAAATACTTTTATCAGAGTATTAATTTAGATCTATGTAAGTATAAATTTGTGTGTGTGTAAAATGGACCACGACTGTTCCCTTGTTGAGTGTAAATGGTACTTTTCAGAGATAGTAACTTCCAACCGCAAGCACTAATTCCAGAATGCTACCCCTATTTGAGTACAGAAGGGGAGTGACCTGCAGAGGTGTACCTTGAGCTTGCTGATTCATTCCTCTTAGGGAGCAGGAGGGCCAATTTAGGATTTAGGTCTGCCACTGGGAAGAGTCCCATTTCTGGCACAATACTAGGAGTCTCTGTAGCAGCAGCATCACAAACTGTTCTGCTAGCAGGAAAGTCTCCAAGGGGCATTAATCAGAATTCGAGAATGAAAGGGAATCAAGGTGTCTCCCAGCCATGGGTTGAGAAAACCTGGCCCAAAAAATCTTCCCAGATTCTCATCCCACCCTGTATGTAATGGAAAAGCTTCCCCATAAAAAGGAAATTAATTAGGCTGGCAGAAGGGTCAGGTTTATCTGCACCATGTTCAGGTTTCCCATTTGCTTTCCCATTGAAGTACCAAAATGTTTAAAATTTGGATCCCCCACAAGGATTCTGTGGGGGAAGTGAAGTCTCCTTTCTGGTCAGATTAGCATCTTGTGGGGTTGAGGCTATTACCTCCCCAAAGACATGACTCGGGATGCTAGGCTAATCAGTCTGTGTGATGTGGTTGGCATATTTTTTCTATCCATCTCTTCTTTCTCATTGATGCCCACTCCCCAAACTCATGCAGCTGAATGAATATGCACAAAACTTGCAGCAAGAAGGAAATGTGCTCTTGATAAGCTTGAGTGCTGCTTTGTTGTGGCCTGCTACAGTATTCGGAGGTGATACAGCCTGTCTTGTTCTTTATGATGCTTCTAGGTCCTACAAGCCTGAGGGGGTAGGGTGGCTTATACAAAACAAAATCTAACAAAAATACATGTGATACTAGCATTTCTCTTGGTTTCCACTCCAGAGTATGCCAAATTCTTCCCTAATATAACTGCACTAAGATCACTGGACTTGTTCTTGGAATAAATTTTTGACCCATTTTGCCCTTTCCAAAGGTTACTCTTAGTACCAGAGAGCCAGAAAAAAGCTGCTCCTATGAGGTGTCTCTCTAAAGGAATAAAGTAAGTCATGGCATTTCTCTGAGGACCCAGAATACAAGCTTCTAAGTTTCTGTGGGTGTCTGGATCTGGTGGTTGAGTTCACTGGGAGGATCACTTGGGCTGAAGGTGTTCAAAAGGTGCTGGGGGCAGTGCAACACACTGAAGCTGTTCTTCCTCCCCAAGGGAGAAAAGTCACTGTGTAATCAAAACTTGACCCTCCGCATGTTACAGTTGTTGCTTCATATCCTCTTCCTACATGACCTAACGGTTACAGCAAAGGCCCCTGTAAGTCAGTTTTCTGTCTTCAGTATGGATTTGAGCTGCTTACTCTTGTGACCTAAGATAAGTCATGTGAGTTCTTGCATTCCACTTGGCTTCACCAAAAACTGCCAAAAGCAGAACCATCATTAAAAACCAGATGCAGTGTTCTGGGATGTTCTCTAGCAGGCTGGCTGGAAGATCAGGATTTAGATACAGTGGTTTTCAACCTTTTTTCATTTGCAGGCCTCTTAAAAAGTTTTGAACTGAGGTGTGAACTCCTTTGGAAACCTTAGACACAGGCTGCAGACCACAGGTTGAAAACCACTGTTAGTTCCCCCATCTTCAAAGCACCTGACAAAGTGGGATTTTCTCGCATGAAAGCTCATGCGATAAATAGATTTGTTAGTCTTTAAGTGCCAGAGGACTCCTTGTTTGTTTTGCTGAACTAGACTAACACAGCTGCCCCTTTGGAGCCTTTTGCAGACACCTTAGGCCTAGCCTGTGGACCCCTCCATGGACCACTGGTCAAAAACCAGTGAAGTAGAAAAATGCAAGTTCCCTTCCACTTCTCTGCCTTCCTGCTAAAATTCTGGTGTAAAACATCCTGATGTTTCACTGACTGAAGTGTTAACCCTTTTGAAGTGGTCAGGCTCCTGACGTACACAATGGGATCCAACAGTGGAGTTAGTGTCAATTGGAATATCATTATTCTGCTGATTTCCTCCAAATCTTCCTGCAGTCACAGGAAACTATGGTAGTATTAGTTCAAAGAGACCTTTTACATGAAAAATAAGGGGGGGAGGGAGAATGTAAAGTGTACCTAAATACAAAATGGCAAAGCTGTACTTTTTTTGATGCCTAATGCGGCACACTTTATCCTGATGAAACCAGAGTTTTCCAGACTGCAGGGAAATGCATACTTAAGAAAAGGATGTGTGACTAATGTCTGCAGTTATAGATATATAGACACACACACACACACACACACACACACACACACACACACACAAAATTAAGGTGGCAGTAAACCTCATATTTTGAAAATCAGAAAACTTTAAATCTCTAACCTAGACTGTGAATTTATTCCTGGGTTTATGGGGGGAGGAAGGAGGGGTGGGTGGTGCATGTAACAGAAAATAGGCCCCAAAATGTGTTGAGATGGACAGAACCTTAAAGTCTTGTTCCTTATGCACAGGTATGTGGAGCAGGACCTTGCCTCCCTTTGCATTGCAGTTTGGCACATACTTGGGGGACTGGTGTCGGTGGGATGTAGCTATATTTTCATTTTGATTTTTCTTGCACGGACAAGACATCTCCTGCCATAACTCTTTACAGAGTACTTTCTGATAAAGTATTTTTCATGACTTAAGTGCTTTAAAAAGCAGACTGTGTATCTCCAGTGGAAAAGCTAGATCCTAGAGCATTGGGATGTGAATTTCTGCTTCAATCCAGATGGTGCTGCAGGTGTTGCTGTCTGTGAAACACTTGGTCTGCAGCTACAGAGTATGGTAAACTCAAAAAGGGGGGATACAGATTGGGATGGTGGAGAGAAGACTGCCTTCACCAGGATAAGAGGAGGTGTGGAAATACAAAATCCAAGGGTGGGATCTATGTTTCTATGTCAAATTGGATACAGTATTTTTTTATAAGGAGCCATACTTTTTTAAAGTAATTTGAGATCTGAATGTGATTTCTAATGTATCAGAACATTATTTTAAAGCTATAACAAAGTTTTAAATTTCTACTATTTTTTTCATTTATTTTAACTGTTCTGTTATCTATTATCTTAAATTGATGTATGTGGTTGGGGAGTACTGCTTCTCCTCTTAGCATTTGTTTCTATAACCAAAAATAAAATTATATATGAAAGAGAAGGTGCCCTGAAATTGCTTACTCTTTTCGAGTGGCTAAAAGATATTCTCTCACTGCCTCTATAGCATTGTTGAAAATTTCTTCAGCTGCCTGTGGTGGGGATTGCACCATTTTCTTTGTGTTGAGGTTTCTGTGTAATCAGTTCTGGTGTGACTGGACACTAAACAGGGTTTGTCTCTACATCCTAACTGTAGCAGATAATGTTTCACTGTTCGTAGAGGCCTAGGTTGGCATGTTGGTTTTCTGTAACTGTTACTTTTCAGTGTGGTCAAAATCAGCTAGCCATGTGAAAGCAGAGAGCCTGGGCCTGCCTGCCTTCTAGCTTTCCCTGCTGTAGGATACTCTAGAGGGCTCTGCTTATCTGTGCTACTGGTTATCACTATGTGTGCGTCCTACACACTTTTTCTTATGCGTGGGTATAAACAGCCAGTGTAATTAGTGGAAAGACAGGACCTAAATATTTCTCCCTCTCCAGCCCCACCCTTGAATTATGTGCAGACCCTTAGGTGCATGTTTGTACATCATCTGGATTCAGAAGTCTGGTTGTGATCATCAGTTCAGCTCTTATATTTGGAAAGTACATTTGTGAAACATTAGTGCATTACCATATTTTTTGTAATAAATAACCCGTCTCTTTTCTGTGTCAAGATCTACAATCGTTTCCCTGTGGATTAGACCATCATCTCTCAAACTCTGGCTGTAGACTCAGGATGAAGTTGTCACTTACCTGACAGGATCTTCACCAGTTGTGTGCTATAAACCATTTCAACAGCTGCTGTAAATGATGAGTCTGCATACTGCAAAGCTTAAGAGCTAGATGGGCTGAAAACATTTCCAAGTCCTCCCATTTACGGCTAGATAGTTCTTACTTCCAGTTTTCTCTTTGGCACCTTCTTTCAACTGCAACTTCCTTAGTCTAATTTCTTGTTTTGGTTTTAGAATTTAATGTGAAGACTTCAGCAGATCTTCAGCTGGGTTGTCCTGCCATGATGCTGTAGTGTGACTTGCTCTTTCAGATGTTAGAAAGCCTGACCCTATTAGTTTAAAAAAACAAACAAAAAAAAACAAAAAACAAAAAAAAAACACTTTAGCAAATAAAGGCTGTGGAGAGCTAAATCTGGATGCCTCCATTAGCATCTTCCATTTTCAATACACATGCTGGTGTTGGACCCCTTTCAAAGGAGATTGGACAAGCTTGCCATTTGGGCACACTAACAACAAAGGACAATAACTTGGGAAGAAGTGAAGCTTTAACCTCTCGGTCCTCTACATCTGAGAGTCACTGTAGGACATAAATATCTCCAGAGACGGACGTTTCTGGTTTTAAGGGCAGCATAATGGAAACTTAGCAGTAAAGCTCTTTAAGGAACTTTATAGTAATGACTGAAGGCATTTGACACTCAAATGTCCAAAAAACAAAACCAGCAACCTTTCCCTCTTGTATCCCTTCCCGCCACGGGCAAGCAGGGCTATACAAGTGCCAGAATTATTAGCAGTCAGAATGCTGAAGTCTTCTGAAGTTTTTGGAGTCACCGCCGACAGCCTGTGGGGTAGCTGTTTTCATCTCTGGGCTTTTTAAAAACATTTGGGATGGTTCCCAAGAAAGTGTAAGACTGCTGCTCCCCAGACAGATGCTAACACTTGGCTTGGACAGTGCTGTGAGAAAAGAGGCCGCGGTCCTACAGGCCCTGGAGCTTGCCCGGGGCCGGCCTTTTGCTTTGATTGTTTCGAGGTGAACCTGCTGGGTCCTGAAGGGCTCAGTGGTGACAGTCTCGGGGGGCTGGGAGCCAGGGCCCCAAACTGGCTCCTGGAGACGATGGAAACCGCTTCCAGCCCGTGGGAGCGGCCCTTAGGCCGCCCTCTGTGGGGCAGGATGTTCTCCAGATGTTGTCAGTGTGGGGGCCCCAGGCTGGGGTGTGAATTACCCCTTGCTGGAGGCCTCTCTCCTCAGGGCCCGGCGGTGGGGTTAGGCCCCGGGCCGTTGCCTGGCAACCTGAAGGCAGGCGCAAGGCGGCGCTGCAGCTGCGCGCTTCTGAGGCGGCGGCGCGAGCCGGCCCGCCAATCAATCCCGTCGGCCCTTGCGGAACTCTGGCGGGGCGGCTCGCGGAACTCTTCGTGCGGGGGAGCCGCGTTCCGCACGAGCCCTGGTCGGAGACGGACGCGCCAGCCGGAAGTGGCCGAGGGGGACGGGAGAGGGGACGGACCAGTCGCGGCGGCGGCGGCGGCGGCATGTTCACGGCGGGGGCGGAGAGTTTCCTGCGGCAGGCCAGGTGCGGGGTGAGGCGGCTCGGCCGGACGCCTGGGTTCCCCGGGTTGTGGGAGCGGGCGAGGCCGGTTCCGCCCAGAGCCGTGGTCGCCATGAGCCCGGGTTTGGGGGGCGCATTCATTGCCTCTCTCATAATGCCCCCCGCGTGAGACGGTTTTGGGGGGGCTGTGATCCCCAGACTGCCTTCTCAGCCGAGCTAATGTCCCCGAGTGTAAACACAAGAGGCCCACAGACCTGTGCGAGTGGGGGTGGAGGGAGCAGAGGCGGGCAGACAGACAGACAGGACGCCTTGGGGGACACGTTTCAGAGGGATGGCAATCTCAGTCCATTTTCAGCACAAAAAAAGGAGGGGGGAAGTGAGGACCTAGCCTTATGTTGTCTCTGAGGCGTGAGAGCGGCTGGAAGCCACAGTTCTGCGGTAGAAGCGGGTGTGTTGACGGCTAGTGCACCCCATCTCTCTGCCCGGCTCAGGAGGGACCTGGACCCCAGCGGGGGGAGGGAGACACCCCAACATCAGCCCCTGGCTCTGCCTGGCACATCAGGAGCGTAACACCCACGTGGCCAGATTGAGTCTGGCTTGCGGGCGGCTCTGACCAGAGAAAGGGTGTGCACGGGAACACAGCAAGGAGAGCCCCTTTGCCCCAGGGGCACCTGTTCCACACCCCCAGAGTGACCACACACACACAGACTGGGATAGTGCAGGGATTATGGGAATGGGGAAGATTTATTTACAGAGGTGCAAAGGGGAAACCAGCAGGGGAGATGGGGCAGCAGTAACACAGTGACAGCTAACACAGGGCCCTGCAAGGCCCAACAATAGAGCAGGCTGGAGGCAGACATGAGCTCTGCTTCTGCACCATGAGTTCAGGAGTCCCAGCACAGTTCCAGTCCAGAGTTCAGTCTAGCAACTCCTGGTCTTCAGCGCCAGCACTTTCCCAGCAAAAGAAAACCCTCTGACGCCTCTTCTGCCACTCTCTGCGAATCCAGAGCAGCCCCCTCCCCACTTAACTAACTACAACCTCCCCCGAGTTCCAGGTGCTGTACTCCTGGCCCCGCAGCTCTAGATAGCTAGTCACTGGATGCTCCTCTGTCCTTGGGCGACTCCCCAGGACAGTGTCCTTCTGTGGGTGCTGGCCTGGCATCCCAGGTCAGCCGCTCTGTCTTCCTTGGCTTCAGGCAGGGCCTCTCCCCCTGCTTCCTTCCCAGGCCTCTCACTGCAGCTCCACAAACCCCTCTTCCACAGGGCAAAAATTTAAAGGAAACACGCTCCTTAAAACCCCAGGGGGGTTACAGGAGTCTCGTCCTTCTCCTTCCCCAGCAGCAGCTGCTGCTGCTGGTCCCAGGAGTGAGTCCCTCGAAGTTCTCCCACACTCTCTTCTCCCCACAGACCCAGGTAAATGATTCGCCCCTGTCCCCTGCAATCTGGGCAGGATTGTGTTTGCTGCTGGGAGCTGTCATGCTCAACTGGGCAATAGCTGTGTCGGCAGCTTTCCACACTAAGCAGTTTCAAACTTCCTAGGGCTTTGGAAAGGATGGGGTACATGTCTGTGTAGCTGGAGTGCAGAGCAGTGCAGCAGAGTTCAAAAGAATGAACGCAATGGTCAGGATGCATATTGTGGAATAGCTCCTGGAGCCTGGTTGTAGCACACAGCACCTATACAGATGCTTTGTCATTCTAAATTAGCTGCAGAAAGCTCTGTATCTCTTGTGGAAGTGGTTTCATTTTGTTGATAATCCAGGGGAGCTTTGTCAGCAGGAGGAGCATTGTAATGTTTACACCGCCATTGGTGTGTCACCAAAAGCTGACTTGTCAATAAAACTAATTCCCAGGCTCATCAGCTGGTAACATCCTATAAACCCAGTGGAAAGGGGAATCTCACCTCATCTCTGCCCAGGGAAGAAGACTGATGTGTAGGAAGAAGAGACTTCCCCAAGCTGTCTTAGCTAGAAGAGGACACTTCAGACAGGAGGCTGTCTCTTAGAACTGGTCTTCACTAAAGGTCTTCACCGCTGCTGAGAGGGAGCGGGCAGTGACTGTAGCTGAATGCAATGATTTCAAGAATATATGGGTCCATGTTCCATTTCAGCCTTCGTAGAAGCCTACTTAAGCCTTGCTGACAAGGATGCTACTAAAATACTGTGCTTTCAAAGAATTAGTGGCTTCTGGGATTCCAATAGGGTAATGTGTTCAGAGGAGAATTGCAGACATCCCTGGGTCTCCCAAGCTTTAATTTTGTTCTCATTCTGGGAAATGAAGGGATGAATGGCATGTTTTGAGAAGCTGTTACAGCTTTTGTCCACTTAAATTACCAGATTAGCAGCCATGGTGTTGGAGAAGTAGCTATTTATTTCCTTTCTTCAAAGCCACTTGCCATTTCAGAAGACACTCAGAAGTTGGCTTCTTGAACTTGGAAAGATGATAGAAACCACACAGCACAAAAATAAAAAGAAATAGTTTCAAAGGAACAAATATTTCAGACTACTGAAATCACAGAAATAGATTTGATATCAGGGTTTTGGCTTTGAGGTTAGCGGACCAGCGGCATGTGGACCTCTTTGTAGTTGGATGGATAGCTTCAGCACTCCCTTTTTCCAGTTTTTGTTTCTGTATGTTTTAGACCTTGAAAGTTTAATGGTTTCAGACTTCCTAATTCTCCTCTTCCTCTTCTTCAATAGGGAGATCCAGGATGAAGAACTGAGAAAATTCACTTCCCGAATCACAAGCCTCTTCCAGAACCAGGACTTGGGAAATGAGACCATTGACTGTTTGCAGAGACTTTTCCTTATTGTTTCAGTCACAAAATATGGCCGGAAGTGAGTAAGAGAGCATGTTAAGCCTTGTTAGGCAGTCACCGTAACAGGGTACTGTCAAGAATGCGTTTCAGCATTCTGTAGATCAGTACTAATACAGAGCTGTCCTGCTTCCCTTCAGAATTGTATTTGCAGGGACTAAAAGTAGTTAATTTTTTTTGTGTGTTTTAACATAACTACCAGTGTGTCTCTGTATCCAGGGAAAGTGCTATACTCTTTTAAATCTATTACTCTTTATTATTATATAATATCTATATTTCTGCACCTTAATCATGAGAAGTAACAAAAGTGAAAAAATTCCTGTGGGCTTCAGTAAGAATTGGATTAGGCCTAATGAAAGGAGTGAAATCCAGAGATGCCCAAACAGAAGAGGTTGAGTAAAAGTTGATGCTCAGGGCCAGCCTTGAAGAAGACAACCTGTCAAGACTCTCAGATAGGAAGTAAACACCTTTATTCGCTTGTTTTCTTTCAGCGATGCCTGAATGACTGTTTTGTTTTTGTTTTGTAGGTTGGATGGCAAATTTGTAGAGCTGTTGCAGACAGTCATGTGTTTACCCAGGTGTCCCCAGCAGGTTCAGGTTTTGTGTGCTGCTATCCTGAGAGAGATGTCACCCTGCGGTTACCTGACCCTATCTTGTGATGAAATCCAGGATGCAAAGCTCTTGAGTCTAGTATCCTCTGTCCTCTTGGCTCAGGTAGATGAACTGTGCTGTCAGGAATCTTGTAGGTCAATATGTGTTTGCTTTCTGACTCCTTCACCCCTTAACTCAAGAGACATGAGTTACTTTCATGTTTATAGAGTAAGCATAGAAGGAAATTCATGTACAATTAAGGAGAACAGTTCTTATGTGTTATCTGGAATCAAATGGGAAAGTTTTCTGTGTATTTTGAGATTTGATAATAAGCTACTTAAAGTCAAGGTGTGCATAGCATAAGGGGATGAGAGCAGTGGGCTCTGTGACCTCAGGAGTGGAAAGGTACCTTTCTGTTCAAGCTCTGTTCAGTGCATTGCTGCTCATGCGTGCAAAGGGAGGATTCCAGAGTGAGAATATATTAGGGCTTCTGACTTGTTTATGATGCTGTTTGTTCATGCTGAAATGTAAAAAACAAGACATACAAGTCCATAAAATGCATGATGCCATAAATGTGTGTGGCAGTAGATTTTACATGAAGAGAAGAACGCTATAGTAAATCCCTGTTCAGAATGCTGCCTGCATAAGTTTGGGCAAATATGCTGAGACTTTTTACTTGGAAACCTTTCTTTTTTTGTTACTGTGAAGATGCCTTTTTAAAGTTAGACATCCGCTGAGAACCAGTTTAAGACTTCTTATTCTGAAGGACTTGTTTTCCAAATGGCATCTTGTATGCTGTTTTGTGGAAAACAACGGACATTTCACTGAGGCAGACGGGGCTAACTTCAAGAAGTGGAAATTCGGTGACAGTGACATGGAGAGGTCTGCATAGGCCTAATTTTAAACCAAGTACAGCTGATCCCAGCTTGACTTCAGAGTGTTGAGTCATTAGAATTGAGCCAACATGAACCTACACATCTCTGAAACTTGTATCAGCATTGCTGGTGCCTTGTCCTAGGGGCTTGGTTTGATAGTGGCACCCTGAAGCTCATGATCCGTCTCGCCTGGTAGGGTGGTTGTAAGTAGCAGTTACATGCCCTGCTCTTGTTGGCCATCCTTGCTGCGCCACGTGCCCTGCAGCATGCATGGAGCACAGCAAGATGGTGATGGCTGGCAGGAATGTGGCATGCAGTTGCTGCCAAGCCAAGCCCATGGGTGGGAGGTGGTGATCAGAGATGAACCAAGCCCAGAAGGTTGTCATTGGTATTTGGGTTCTGGCTCTAACATGCCTTTATTCAGAATGTAGCTTGTTTATAAAGCAGCCCTTCTTCCCCAGCAAGCAGTTGCCTAGTTATAATGTAACAATTCCAGAATGTAAAATAGACACCTCATCTCTGCATTGTCCTGGAATCAGAAACAGAACTGTAAGCCAGGTTTTGCTCTATTTGATTCTGCTGAGGCTTTGAATTGGCAGATCAAGTGCTGCTGCAGCTCATTATGGCAGGTGGTACTAATGAGCAGCATCCACTCAATGTAATGAAAAGAGGAACAACTGAGCAGAGCCCCTCTAAAAAGACCCTTTGTCTTTCATTCTTCCCTGTCAGGGTCTCCTTTTAAATGGGTTTCTTTCTCTTAACTGCAAGGGGATGAGGTGGGTGTGGGAAGTGAGTCTCTCATTCTATTTCCCTGCTTTTTTGGTAACTTTCCAGAGCTTGTGGCCTTGCTATTGCCTTGAACAGGGGTTGGCAATCTTTGCTGGCCCCATGCCAGGCCTGCCCCTCCCCAACCCTTGGGAGGTGCTATGGGTGGGGCCAGCAATTAACAGAGGCGGGGCTAGCAGAGGAGGGGAGCAGCTGCACTTGTGACCCCAGGCCCTGCTGGAGGGGTGAGGCCAGCAGGGGGAGCTGCTAGGAGCCCTGTGTGCTGCTCAGAATAGGCTCACATGCCATCTCTGCCATGTGGGATGGGTTGCAAGCCCCTGCTTTAGAAAGAAACAGCTACAGTGATTTTTTTCTAAGTCTCTTGCTCTTCTATTTGTTGGTAGCTGTAATGTCAGAAATTGGACATTTCTAGCAGGTGAAAGGTAGGTCCTTGAAATGGCATGTAAACTTGTTAGGTGCTAGAAATCTGCCATTCACGATAATTGTTAAGGCTTGTCTCTACAAAACAGGCAGGACTCCTGCCCATGTATGTCAGCAGCATGAGCCCTTTGTGTTACAGCTTTGTACCCAGGACACAAGGAGTGTCCTCCTACTCAGGCATCACTAAATCATAAGTTGCCTCTTCAGTGTGTTTCTTTGGTCCATCTGCCAATGTGTGTGTGTGTTAACAGGATGACTAGCCTTGGAGCTGAGTTCCCAAATGCAGCTCCCTCACCTCTAGAAGGTTAGATAGCACCCCACCAAATTGCTTACTTTTGACTGAGTAGGGCACACATCTGATCGCTGGTTGGTGATGAGATGACACAGGTTGACGCTGATTTCCATCCTTCAGTACAAGAGCATGAGGCGTCCAGCTGAGGGGACTGACAGTGACTCTGATATTTGAATGGTGTCAGTGTCTGCTGGCATGATGACTTTAGAGGAAGAGATCCATTTGATGCCAGTAGGGCAGTCTCTCACAAGGTTTGCTATCTGCCCCTCATCCCAAAGAAGGGGTCCTCTTAATGGGAGGATCATCTCACTTGACAGTCCAGTCTGATTATGTATCAGAACCATAGCAACATCTTCCAGACTGAGAGTTTTATTCTCTTTATAATACCAACTAACTAAGCAGGTTTGAACATTATCATTAATCAAAGCCACAAGTCTTCCATTCAGCGATCAAATCAGCAAATTCATCCATAGGGGTTAGTTCTATTGTTTGTCTCTCCATCCCTTATGATTGTATGCAGCATTGTGTTTCAGGGAGTGTCCACCAAAGCCGCTTTTGGCAGTGAAATTTCAACTTTAAATTGTGGCTGTCCACAACTTGTTGCTCCACCAAATAATGTGTTCTCAGTTGAGGACTGTGGCTTAAGCTTGTAGAAGAGATCTGGGGACAAGAGTAGAATACATTGTGTCCTAGGCACACAGGACAGACAAAGATAATTGGTAGAGCTGAAATCATTAAGAGCTCAAGGTGAAGATGGTCACCTTGTGTTAATCTTTGTTTTCTTTTAAGGGAAATAAGAAGGCTGAGGTATTGGCTGTGGGGCAGCGTGTCATAAAAGTCCTTGAAGGGCGACTGCCTGAGGGTCAGAACTCACGACACCTCCTTCCTCTACTCTCAAAGATCATCAGTCTCTCACCCACAAGCCTAAATGAAGGTAAATACAAGAGGACCCAAGAGAGTGAGCAGATCACAATCACATAGCATTGGGATAAAGAAGGGCTGTGAAGGCTTAGACTGCAAATATGGTTTGGGGTACTTGCATGTTGTCATTGTAAAGAGCACCTCTATCCCAGGAAGATGAAACTAATCCAAAAAAGGATCACTGCCTTGCCTGTACTGTACCCTCAGGTGTGCTAGGCACCTCAAGGACAGAAATATGTTGGCTCTGTAGCTCAGCAAGGGCCTTCTTATACATGTTCCTAGCACAGGCTGGGAGGCATGCCCTCATGGGAATGGAGAGAAAGCACCATTCCGCCCTACTCTGCCTGCATGTTTCATCCCTGAACCCTGGCTGCATCCCCAGCCCTGACTCCCAGCTGCGACCCTATGCCCCACTCCTGGCCACAGCCTGCACCCCAGCCCCTGGCTCCCAGCCCCATTCACAACTCCAGCCCCAGCCACAGCTCAGGCCACGTGACTTTACTCCTGCTCCCAGTTGCAGCTCCTGGTGGAGAAGCGTGGATCAGATAAGGGAGGGTGGCAACCCCAAAAGTTTGGGGACCACTGGCCTAGCACAATGAACACTGACACTAACTGGGACTTCTGCGTGTAACTGCACCTGAGGAGGCTGGGGTGGGGGTGGAAAGGCTTATATGGCTCCCCAGATCATTTGTGCTGTTTGGTGAGTACAGGAGAACAATCCACGGCAGAAGAGAGGTTTGGGGTGGGAGAGAGTTTGAGGGATGGGGGTGATGAAAGGGGATGCGATGGCTGGGTGAATAGGCTTGGGAGAGCAAGCCTGTCTTTGGGGGCTCGATGGAAGACAGCACAGAAATACTCTTAGGAAAAGGAAACGCTGCGCTGTGCTGAGATGGTGCTTGGGAATTTGTGCCCCTTGAACGGAGGCTGGGGAGGCTTGAGGGAGGGTGCTGAATTGGGATATTTGTTCTTGGCAAGGAAGCAGCATGTGTGCCTGGGCTTCTCCTGCTACATTCAGTAGCATAGACCAGGGCTCAGATTAATCACTAGCTCCCACAATGAGGGGAATACACCCCCAACAGACAGGCTATTCTGTGCTTGTCCATTATATCTCACCTTCTGGGAGCCCTTGGCCAGGTTTAAAGTGTAGCACTTTGGGAGCAGTTTCTAGTGACTAGTGTGTTGCAGAGGCTCCTTACTATGATGAGTCTAAACCAGACCTATGTTGTTTTCTGCCTGTAGATCAGACCAATTTGGTTAATAAAAGAATGGTTGACTGGCTGAGATATGCAAGTGTTCAGCAAGGAGTTGCACAGCCTTCTGGAGGCTTCTTCTCCAGTCCCAGGGCAAGGCAGGTGAGTGATGAATTCCAGAGACCCTCACAAAGGATCTGAACATCAGTTGTGTCACCTCCCCACCCTTAAAGTCTCCTGAGCTCAGCTCATCATTAGGAAGGGTGATCTAAAATTGCCTCTGTTCTTAGCCAGCAAAACAGCCAGTTGTTACAGCAGTCAGGAACACCAGTGATCTGTGTGTCGATTTCAAACTCTTTGGCTAGTGAGAATCAAGAGATACCAGGCTTAGCCCTGGGATGGGTGAGACCGAGCTCCTTGCAGATTTTGTCAGCCACACAGATGTGGGTTGAGGACCATTTATCTTGAAATGGAAGGATGCTGAAATGCAGCTTTGAGGGAGATGGCCCCTCTGAGAGAAAAAGTCTTACATTTTCCCATCTTGGACCTCTGGTTGTTCTGGATGGTTCTTCATTATGTAAAGATAGAACCATGTTCTCTGACTCCGTTCATGTGTTTGGTGGATTCCACTTCCCCTTTCCCTACCAGTCACTACCTTAGGAAGTGCCCGCACTTCACCTTTATCTTCTACCTCCCAGCCTGGCCCTATCACAGAGGTGGATGGTGCAGTTGCCACAGACTTCTTCACAGTGCTCTCAATTGGCCAGTATTACACAGAGGACCAGTGGCTCAACATGCAGGCCTTTTCCATGCTGCGCAAGTGGCTGCTGTGCTACGGGAGCGATGGGGCAAACAGCCCTAATTCAGGTAGTGGCTGCGTGTGTTCCTAGCACCTGGGGCCAGGTGGTGTATTCCACCCCAAATGGAATGTGTTTGCTGAGCTAGTCCTGAAAGGGCATTTGGTGGCTTCACCATGACACTACCATTTGGTTCTGTGTCCCCAGATGATTCCTGAGCTGGCCCAGAAGAGGTCTGTGGGTTAAAACTGAGGGGCACTGGCTGTTCATGGGTGATCCTGAATTCAGTTGCAGACGATGCTGCATGACCAGGCTAGAACCGCTGTGAAGAAAAGGTCACAGTGAGCCTGCTGAATGGCCATGGGCTGGTATGACCTAAGGAAGCAGTTAAGGAGGCCTAAGGGTTCAGGAAAAATCCATCAAGGCTTCAAGGAATAAGAAATGAAAGCTGGCAGTGAGATAGTGTCTCCTTTGGTGCTGTCATAATGTTCTCACACTCTCAACAGCATGTTCCTCTGGGGGGCTTAGATCAGATGCCACTTCCCCCTCTGTGACATTCCGTACAATCCAGATTAATGAGCAACTTTCATCCCTGCTCCATAATCTGGGGTGTCCTTTACAATGCCTTGCTGCTGTAGGCTCCAGCCTGGACTGCTCACAGTCTCCTGCATGTAAATGGCTTGCATCCATGTTGGCGTGAGTGCTGCAGCCAGCTAGTCACACCTTGGCTCTTACCAGCCTGGGTTCTGCTACAGTGTGACCCCAACACACTGCCCAGTCCTAGATCTTCTCCCAGAACAGTGTGTCTAGCCTTCTCCTGGACAGTGCAAGTATGTGAAGTCTGTTATTCCATTAAGGGAATAATACACACACAACCTGCTACCCAAATGGAATTGTGCAGACACTTCACTCTGAACACAGTGAACTAGATAAAACAGCAAGACAAGCTTAAGAGAGAGATTTCAAGTGAGAACGAAAGTCAGAAACACTCCTGTTTGAACTTCCTATGTTTTCCCTCTGCTTGATGACTGTCTACTGCTTAAAACCAAACTAAGAGAAGCACACGTTCCTTCCTGTGTTTAGGACAGACCTGACTTCTGGCTGGGTGGGGTTGTGGGAATTGGAACATATGTTAATAACATCATACAAGAGAATTTTATAAATTCATTAACAGCATTGCCACACGTGTTTTACCAGGATAATACTGATGAGTAAATTATGATTTTTTAAGTGATATCTTACAGGGTGTGCATTGTACAAGATGAGTTATTAGTGTGTGGGGTGTAAATACACAGGGTGTATTCTATCACACCCTTTCTTTCCCCATGGTGGGCTGGGTAGTTTGCAGTGCCTTGTTCATAGTTGCCAAGTTCCAAAGGAGCAGCCAAGTTAGCCTAGTTCAGCAGAGCAAGTAAGGAGTCCAGGAGCAGTTAAAAGACTAACCAATTTATTTATTGCATGAGCTTTCATGGGAGAAAATCTCACTTCTTCACAGCATCTGACAAAGTGGGATTTTTCTCCCACGAAAGCTTATGCGAAATATAAATTGGTTAGTCTTTTAAGTGCCACAGGACTTGTTCATAGTTGACATTCTTGAACCTAACCATGCAGCATGTGATCTGTGGTGGTCTTTTTTTCTGCAGATGACAAATCAGAGGTGGATGGATCCGTCATGTCCATGGTCTCTGCTACCTCCACTTCCAGTCGCATGCTTCCCCCAAAAGAGCGTCTGAGGGAGAAGGCTTTTGAATACTGCCAGCGGCTTATCGAACAAAGCAACCGGCGTGAGTTGTGGTTGGAATACACAAGATTCTTGTCAAAGCCCCTCACTGTCATTCTTACTAGTCATCTAGATCAGCTCTCCTCCTGGGTCTCAGAGCACAATTTCCCCCTGCCCTGAGGTGAGGCCCAAGAAGCTGTTTGGCTTCCTGCTAGAGCTAGGCTATGGCTCTGACTTTCACTGGCTGATTCCCTAGTGCCTGGGGAAGCAGAGGAAGGGCTTTGAACTGGGTCTCCCTAGAAGGATTGGCAGGAGAAGGTGCTGGCTAGCTCTCAGATGTCACCAAGTTTTTATTGCCAGACTAATTTGCAGCAAGGGGTTTTACAAACTACACACTGGGGTGTGGTTCTTTTGACTATAACCGCTGAGACCCATGTGAGTTAGCATTGTGTGGGGGGTGGGTGAGAATACTCTTTCCTTTCATCTGTAATTCTGGGGTGTCTGCTCTACACCTTCCGCACAGGGTTGCTGTGTGTTCAGTAGGGCGGAAGTATGTTTTGGGAAGATCCAAGAGGGCTCAGTTCATCACACTACTTCTGTAGGGTGAAGGGAGTGCTTTCACTGATCCAGTCCGAGACTTGACAGCATTAAAGCAGGGCTCAACAAAACTTAGTCACCAAATTGCCATGGCAGCTGGAGTTTGTAGCCTGGCCTCTAGCTGTGGTGACAAAAATAAAATTCCTGGCATCTAGCTGGGAGCCAGTTTTGTTGAGCCCTGCATTAAAGCCCTTCCCAGTAGAGCCCAGGCCAATATCAGCATTGCCCAGTCTGACAGTGACAAATACCCAGCATGGACCAGGGGACTGAGTGTGATTTGTTTATCTGTCAGGGGCCCTGAAGAAACCAGATGCAGATCTACAAAAAGCTGTAAGTACAAAGGGGCAGGGGTGAGGATTGAGGGGAGGAGTTTGCACAATTCTGATCATGCTGGTCTGTCTTGTGCAGTGTCTGATTGAGGCCATCACTATCATGGATATTATCTGCAGACAGGACTCCTCCTATGTGTACCGGACACTCTCCTGCCTGAAGATCTTGCATGGCAGAATTAGTGGGGACCTTGCTTATGCCAGGGCACTGCTGCCCATTGCTCAGTTCTTCCTGAACCACAGTAAGCTGACAGCACATATTCACTCTCCTCTTTGAGCTGCTCAAATGCATTGCTGGGGGTTATGATGTTGCTGCTCTTGCATCAACCCTCCCATTTCCCACCTCCCCTCCCCTGTGGTAAGCTTTGGGAGTCTCTGTGGTACCAGTGTGCTCTTTCAGGCCCCTCTTCATGAGGGTGAACTGAATCAAGTCACTGCAATACTCTTCCTCTCCATGGCTTCCCACTTTGACCATGTGCTAGGCCAGGGCTTGACAAAACTAGCAGGTAGTTAGGCACCCAGCTTCAAAGGAAGGCAGCTAGCTGCCTTGTCACCAAAATGTCCCCCACCGCCAAAATGCCACCGAAGCCTCGGACTGCCTAGTAAAGGTGGCTGCAGTTTTATTTTTGGACAGAGGGTGCTCTGCCACTGAATTTCCCCAGCAGAGCTAGGCGCCAGGCTACGCATTCTGGTCGCCATGATGACCTGGTGCCCGGGATTTGTAGAGGCCTGTACTAGGCTAATGGATCTAACATGGCACTCTCTCAGCAGTGCGGAGCCTGCATTTGTTCTCTGCACCACTCCATGAGCAGGTGGGCTTGTCTGGCTTTGAACATAGTCTGAGTGGGGCAGCTCTATGCTGGAGATTCTGGGGCTGCACTGCCTCCCCATTGCTCATGCTGTTACAAAGAAAAGATGTAGCTCTCCTTAGCCATTCCGTGAAGTCTCCAGCGCTTGAAGGACGGCTGCTGGCTGGCTGGCTTGAGCCCCTGCATGTACCTTCCCTTCCAGGTGAGACAGCAGCAGTGGATTCAGAGGCAGTTTACAAGCACTTATTCACCAAGATTCCTGCTCAGCTCTTCCACAGCCCAGTGCTCGCCTTTGAGTTTATCCAGTTCTGCAGGGACAACGTCCGATTCTTCATGGAGAACCTCAGCATCTTCAGACAGAGCTTCCCAAACCTTTTCAAGGTACAGGGGCTGGGGATGGTCCAAGCACCATTCTTTGCGCATGGCTCTTTGCCGTAGAAATCCCTGATGCTTGAAGGGCATGACACATGGCAGGCAGGCTAGGGTGTGAAAGGCCTCAGCAGCAAAATTTAAAAGCATGGGCGTGGTGGCGGATTAGTTCTCGATGCGTATATATGAAAAACTGGAGTAGCGTGTCTGATGTGGAGGCTTCTGGGTTTGTGATACGGCAGTTGGGGGTGCATGAAGGAGTAAGAGCTTGGCAAACAAACTAGCAGAAAGGGTGTCAACAGGCTGTGTCCAGGGGAACAACTGTCTTGTGAGATGCAGCAGTTCCTACTTTGTCCACAGCAATCTTTATTTTGTTCATGGGAGTGTAAAGACACCAGGGCATTGTTGGAGTGGGGAATTAATTCTTTTTCATTAAGGCCAAGAGATTTAAAGTTGCTAGTGCTGAGATCCTGCCCCAGGGCCGGTGGCCTCTGGGAGCCGTGTGTCATCCTTGCAGACCCCCTTTCTGGAGGCTGGAAGGTAAATTCATCTCCATGTTGGGCCACTTTTGAGGCAAATACTCCAGGCTGTGAAGTGTCTTGGGCTGCTTTGTGAGAAATTTGGCTCAGGAACTTCTGAATGTTTGGCCCTGGGCTGTAGGATCTGAGAGTTGAACTGCCCTAGAACTCCACAGTTCTGTACATTTTGTCCTGCCCCACCATCTTGCGCTGTGACATGCTTTGCCTTCTCTGAGGTGGAAGAATCCAGTCAGGTTCGGGGGGAAGAGTAGCAGCGCCATTGCTAGCAATCTGTGTTTCTCTGCAGCTCCTTGCATGGAATAGTCCAGCCTTGATCTTGGAGTTCATGGACCTTCTTCCAGCTCTGATTGGTGCAGACACTGCCATTGAGATCCTGCACTTGCTGCTTGACCTGCCATGCTTGGCTGCTGCTCTGGACATCCAGCTGAGGTGACAGCCTCTCCCCTTCTCTCTCTTTAGCGGTGTCCTGACCCAGCCTCTGAACCAGAGCTAACTAATGGATTGGCTGTCCCATGCCAGAAAAACACAACAGCATCGGTTCAGAATGGCAACTATTGTAGCTGGCTTTATACGGGGCTACAGAAGCATCTAACCAACTGTGTTTGTAATCTTGCTGTATGTAGAAGAATAGGCATAGTCTGGTCTCGTGCTTTGACTGTTGTTGGGGGGTCAGGAATAATTCTCTCCCTTCCCTTATGTCCATCTCTGAACAATTGGTAGGTGTCTGTTCCTCTGAAGCATGCGGTATTGACCGCTGCCAAGAACTTGGTGGTTTGGCTTAGCTAATCATATATTTGGGCTTGAAAGGGTTCAGTTTTTATTGGCACATGTTGATTTCACTGTGTACACAAACTGATTGGGGCAAAATATTCCATCAATGATAGAAATTTAGACAGATGAGGTAAGAAAAATGCTGCTTGATCAGAGTTTGATTTACTTTGTAATTTTTGTGTTTTCACGTTTATAAAGTTGTGAGTTTCTAACATCTGTTATTGATGATATCCATCTTGGTGGTGATACAATAAAAATCTAATTCTGCTGGGCCTACTCATGTTCCTGCCCTGTTGTCCTTGTTAGCATCTTGGGCAGATGTGAAGTTCAAATTCTTCCTTAGGATGTGGTCATGTGAGGCTGGATGGGAGCTCTGGGGAACACAAACATGACTGGCTTCCTGCAGAGAGCAATCTGGGATTGGCTAGCACGTATGCCCTTGTTCTTACCCTGGTGATCCTGAGTGTCAGAGCACTTTGTGGGAGGCTTAGGGAGGAGACCTGCACTGGAGCTGTGAGCTGGTGGCCAGGTTTTCAATCATTGTGGAGTTTGAGGTTGATGGACGTGGAGTCACCCATTTGAACATGGCCTCCCCCAGGGCATCCTGGTGCACCAGCTGGCAAGAGTGCTGGGTGAGCAGCATGGTGAATTACAGGCAGTGCCTAGCTGCTGAGGGATAGTGCTGTGTGCCTGAGATCCTGTCTGTTACCCAGCATTCCTTGGACCCAGTTTCCTGCATTTTAGCCCTCTTGCTGTCCTTGTCTGGAAGGTACAAGAACTGTTGACTGTTGGACTGTTTAAATGAATCCAGAAACTTTTCTTGGGGCTGCTTAGATATTGGGGCCCTTCAGCCAGGACATCCCTCTACCTGTGACCTCCCCAATTGCTGCTGTGTTCCCGTAGCTTCAGTTTGTCTTGTGTGTGCCTGTCCCCAGGTCTGCCTCCACTCCTGTCTCAGAGAGGGCTGCCTGGGATCTTGCTGCAAAGCCAGCCAGTTGTCTAGAGGCCGTCCGCCACCCGCCCTACCGAAGCATGTTCCAGTATCTCCTCCGCATTGAGGCTGCCCCCAGAGACTCCCCTGAGCGGTACGAGGCTGCAGTCTGCATTTGGTTCATCTGCATGTGTGGAAGACATTGGGGATGCTGGGATTCCCTGTCTCTCAGCTGGGGGTTCAAGGTGCAGCAGACTGCTGTCAAGGCTCTGTGGAGCCAAAGAGCTGGGGCTGCTGTGAACGATGCATTAGCCCCTGGGTCCAATCCAAGCTGCAATGCAGCATGCTTCATCCTCTCTTCTTTAAGGGTGCTCCCCACCAATGTTCCCTCTACTGACTCGTAGACTGTGTGCGCAAACAATTTCTTTGTGTGCACAAGAAGATTTCTTTGTGAGCACCAATATCAGCACTATTGAATTTTTTGGTGCGCACTTTATTTTGTTGTGTGCGCAGGTTTCATGACCCGTGTGTGCACGCACACACGCACAGCTTAGAGGGAACAGTGCTCCCCACCCATGCCTATGGCTTTTGAACAGGGAAGGGCTAGGAAGCTGGGTTCCCTCAGGGAAGCCTCTTTGTTAATGTTGGGCTCTTGTTGCCAACAGGTTGGTTCCTCTTCGCCAGCTGCTAGTGTCTATGGCCAGCTGTCCCCGGGTTGTGCAGGCCGCGGACACCGTCCCTGTCTTACTACATCTCTTCTTCAGCGTAGTGGCAGAGGTGGGTTTGTTTGTGGGGCTGTTTCTTGTGTTTCCTTTGTCACGTGAAGAATATCCCTGAGAGTAAAAGGTTAAACTCCTTCTGGCTTGGGTTCTGGCTTACTCAGAGCGTAGGCTTCCCTTGGCTTTGGGACGGAAATACCTCAGACTGTGAACTTCCCAGAGTGGGTTTATGAAAGTAAAGGAAATTCTGGGGTTGGAGCAAAGGTGAGGTCTGTTTCTGCAGGGAGTGAACCTCTGGAAAGAGGCTGTGCACTGGGCAGGCTGCTTCTACATCTCTTGCAGGAAGATGGAAAGGGCCTTTTCTGCCATAGCACAGCATGGTTTGAAAGGCTTCTAGTGCTGCTGCTTGCAGCTGACGAGCAAGGCCTCTCCATGTGTGGCCAGAAGTTGAACAAGCGTAAGGCTCCTGCCCAGCCTGCCAGGCTCCTCCATGCATCCCTGCCCCCGTCCGTCCCCTCTAGGTTTGGCAGAGGGTGCTAAAGAAAATGCTTCTGTCTCTCCAGTTTGCAGATGGCCCCTTGGTAAACCAGCTGGTATTGGTGCTGCTGGAGAGGAGCGAGCAGCTCTATGAGATCCCAGCATTTAAGGCTGATGTGCACAGGTGAGCATGGGTTCCTCTGAGAAGGGGAGGGGGGGAGTGGGATTGCCCAGAGGAAGGTCATGCAGCAGAGACTCCAGCCCAGCTCCAGTCTGGCTTTCCATGGGCACCTGGGAACTAGCCTCGGCATGATCCCTGCGTGGCCTTTCTTCTGAGGGCACAGTGACACGGTCCCTGCATTGACACCCTCGCTCTCGCTGGTCCAGAAAACCCTGTGGGTCACAGGTGCTTGGACCCCAGTATTGGGGCTGAGCCTTCTGGACAAACGGCTGTAGGGAGCTCCCAGCCCTGGTGACAGTGACTGGAGCCTGCATTCTGGGTGTTGGTGACACACGCCCCGATCACAGCACACCTGCAGCCGCTGTCCTGCACTGAGGGCCTGTCTGTCATTCACACATCTGCACTCGGCACCATGCAGGCTCCTGCCTGGGAGCAGGTTCGGCCTTTGCACATGGCCACTGGGGGTTACCTAGTATGGTGAACAGCCTGCTCTGATCTCTGGGTACCAGACAGTTGGTTGAGGCCAAACTCTGGGAACAGAACTTGTACTAGGGAAAGATTCTATGCAACTCTGTAGTGTGAAAATGTCCCCATCTGTGTTGCTGGGCAGGTCACCAAACTGCCATACAGTGCCTCATTCAACAGAGCCTTGCTACTGATTGGTGCTCTGGGTGCCACTGTACCAAAAATATGGAACTGTGTTGTGCCTGCCCCAGCTGTGAAATGGGGATGGCGATCTCTCTTCTGTTTTGGTGAGCTATCAGGTCTGTGGGTGAATAGTGGTGCTCTTTGGTGTTCCTGGGCTATCAACACCATCTTCCTTCTCCCTGGCAGAGTGCTGAGTTCCCAGCTGGTACGGCTGTGTAAGCTGCACCCCTCTCTGATAGTGGAGCTGTCCAAGGAGCTACTGGAGTTCTCAGGAACCGTCAGCAACATCCGGAACAAAGAGGATATCTTCACCTATGTGGTAAGGACAATCCCCCTAGTGTGGCCTCCTCTGCACGTTCCTGGTGAACTCTCTTCACAAACATCCTTGTCAACTCTACCCTTGGTGCAAACTAATCTCACCTGTCATTTGCTAAGGAAGCCTGTTCTTCATAGTGTCTGCCAGCATCTCTGCCTGTCTTGCTCCAGGTGTGGGCTATTGGAGAGTACATGTCCGTCTCATACGACAAAAGGTGCACTGTGGAACAGATCAACAAGTTCTTTGAAGTCCTGGAAGCCATGCTGTTTGAAATCGTGCCACTCCGGCCATCAGCCAGCATCCCCACATACTCACCACGTGTCATCACCGTTCTCATGGTGACTCTGACCAAACTGGCATCACGCAGCCAGGATTTGATCCCCAGGTGTGAAATGGCAGCGGGGGGCGGTGTGTATGCAGGTTGGCCAGGTTACCAAGAAAATGTTTGTTGCTGTTACTCTTCTTGGCCAAGTTGCCTTAATAGAAGGCTTGAAGAACCTGGGAACTGAAATGGAGGCAAACTGTGAAAGCAACAGAAAAGTGTGAGTGGGAAGAGCCCAGGTGATATTAGGCATTCATCCTGTACATGTGTCTGGGTAAGGAGACCCCTGTATTGCAGGCAGTGTGTAACCCCAGCCATTCCCAGCATGAAGCACTGTAGGGAGAGACCTGGCAATGCTGTCTCTGTCAGCTTTACCCAGGGAGTGTCTGTGATGGGAAGATGTGGTTCACCCATAGGTTCTAGGGAGTGAAGTGAGCAGGAGTGGTGGTTTTTGAGGCAGAAGCTGTTTTCTTGAAGCTCCTGCTGGCTCAAAGCTATGTCCTTCCCTCCCACAGGATGTCCCTGTTCCTCTCCAAGATGAGGGCATTTGTTCAGAGCCCTGCCATGGCCTCAGTGTACAGTGAGGAAGACAGCGAGGAGATCTTGACCCGTGCCACTGAGTTGATGAACCTGTTGAAAATGCCCAGTGTGGCTCAATTTGTGCTGACGCCATCAGCAGAGGTTGCCAGTCCACGGTTTCACCGAGACACTAACATGTCCCTGCCTCTTGCCATGAAGACAGCCAGCCAGCTTTTAGAAAGGGGGACTGGCTTTGTGCCAGGGTGAGTTGATGGCTTTGCTGAGCATAGGCTGCCTAGCACTGATGGGAGGAGACCTGGCTGGCTCTGGCCTGGATTATGACTAACCTGCTGCTGCTGACTCTGCTTAACGTGACATGGGGAAGGAAGTAAAATGAGACTCTGCTTCAAGCCCAGCCTTCCTGAAACTGGGGAATAAATGATGGAAGAGACTAAGCAGAGCAACTGGTTTCTCTCTTCAAGCTTCACCTCTCTTGGGTAGCTGTTCTACCCTTGAACCCTGCAGGAGGTGTTTCCACTGACTTCTCTCCATGTTCCTCCTGTGGTCCTGGCCTGTCTGTGCAGGGCAGTGATTTCACGCACCCTCTCTGTGTGCACCCTGAACAGACAAGCCTCATGATTCAGGGGAAGAGGCCTGAATTCATGTGAATTGGGGTTTTCCTAAAAAGCTTAGCTAACTGCTTGAGGGGTATCTGCTGGAGCGCCTAGCCAGCTCAGCAGCAGCAGCAAAAGGAATCTGGGCTGGAAGCTTCTGAAAATCCAGAGAGCCATTTCCAAAGCAAACCCCTTGACAGGCACTTACCTTGTCCTGCTTGTCACTATTACTTGTTTTTTCCTTTTCTGACTTCCTTCCTTCTTGTGTGACTCCTCCCCCAGCCACTCTAGTCTCCCATCTTGCTCTGTGCCTTCAAGTGAGAAGCTAAGTATGGGGGCCACAAAACTACATGTGGGAATGATTTAGTTAAGCATGGCTCTGCCTTGCCATGGCTTCCTGTCATTTCTGAAGTTAAATGGAAGCTGCCAAGGCCTGAAGAGACTCCCAGCCGCTGCCCCCATGGTGGAGCATAGGGAGGCTTTATTGGATCCAGTTTATTTTTCACACCAAGAGCAATTCCTGGAACATAGCAGCCCTGTAACAGGTGGGCACTGATTCCTGCTCCACATCAGCAATAGAACTATATACAGTTAGAGACATACAGTGTTAAGAAGGGGGTGAGATTGTGCCACTTTCTGCTCCTGGCAGAGAGTGGGGGGACTCAGTAAGAATATTTAACAGAGTACACAGTGCTGACCACAATATTAGTGAAATGGAAGGGGCTGGCCCCATTCTCCTGAGGGGTGTGTTACGCTATTCTCTTGATTTGGGGGGATGAACGGGGAGGATGCAGAGCTGGAGCAAAAGGAGAGCAGGAGATGCATGCACTGCTGTGGTGCAGCTAAAACCAACCACTGCTGAGGCTGCATTGTTGTGCTGCAGATGCCATCTCCTCCTCTGGACTGGGGTGAGTAGTGGGGAGGGAGAGGGAGGTGTGCAGTCCCCTGGGGGCTCAAGGGCATCTCTTGTCCTTACTGCTGCAGGGGTTTGGGATGGGGACACACAAAGCAGGGGTCCCAAAGGCTCAATGAAGTAGGTCAAGCTAATGTTTGCAGTTCTCTTGATCTTTAATACAGCCACAGCAGCTTTGTGCTGTCGTCTTGAGGGCTCAAGGTCTGTTACAATTAAAGGGGGGATTCCAGACCCTGCTGTGCTGGTAGCTTTTCTGAGGGTGCTGCAGCATGGCAGCCAGGAGTGCACCTGGAGTGCTTGCAAGCTGTGTTTAGGGGATCCAGAGCTGGCTGTCTTCACCTACTCCAAGGAGAGTAGGGAAGGGTGAACAGGCTCCAGCTGTGGAGCAAGTGGACATAAGTCTCCATGAGTTCCACTGTGACAGCCCCACTCAGAGTTAAATTCTGTCCCTGCAGAGGTCACAAGTGGTCACTAGCATCTGTTTCCTCAACCCAGCCAGTTCTGCCACTTACATTAGAACACCCCAGCTGGGAAGGTGAAGGGGAGACATTCTGCTGCCACCTTGCCCAGCCCACCAGGTACCTCAGTTTGCTCCTTGTAAAGCAGCTGTTTTGCTTTGTAATAAATTTCCTTGTATTTCTGACCTACATGCACTTGTGCTTAATTGCTAGGTGTTCAAACTCCCAATTGCCAGGTGGGTTCTCCACTCCAAATTGGTCAAGCTCATCGAGCAGCCTGCTTCTCACCTCATGTAAACCTAAGAGTACAGTGACCACCTGAAACAGGATCTAGCCTCTGCAGAGGGGAGGCTGTGGGGTAGGCAGTTAAGTAGTAGGCTAGGTAAACCCCAGGCTGATGGTGGCTGGTGGGAAGGTGGGTGTGGGTGAGGAAAGCAGCTGTAAAATGAGCCCACAGGTGACTCTGAGTGGAGAGCAGTTTGGATGTGAAACCCCTTTCTCTTCCAGCAGTGGCACCTGTCTCCAGGCAGGACAGAACAGAGAACCCCAGGTGCTTGAAAAGCAAATTAAGAGCAGTGCTTCTGCCCTGCAAGGGTGGTTTCTTGCTGGCTCCTTTATGTTCCAGGTACAGTTTCTGCCCATCCCAGCAGGCTTCATGCAGGTGGCCTTGAACCTGGCCATGGTGGGATCCAGAAAGGCCCATGAACATGAAGGTTAGGAGGAGGAAGATGCACTGGAGCTGATTTTTTTGGCCATTTCCATGTCTGTCTTGGCAACCAGAAAGCGCAGCTTCCTCCCTCCTGAGCGGATGAGCTCCACAGCACTAAAGAGACCAGACAACAGCAACAGAGAGGTTAATTCCACAGCCCCTCTCACCACACAGAGCAGCAGATGGGTGGGGTTACATTAAGGAGCCCTTGTCAGCTGTAATGGAGCACTGGTTTGCATGGTAGAGACTCACCTTCTGCTCCACCCAGTGCTACCTTTAGAACAGCAAGTGCAAGGCTGTCTGCAGAGACAAGGGCCCAAGAGTCCAGGCTTTTCAGGTTGAGTTGCTTCCCTTCATCCCTCTGCAAGGTGCATCTGCTGATGCTGTTTGCTCCTTTACAGACTAGTACATGTCTCTAAACCTGCCTACACTTTCCACTACTCCAAAACCCTCCAGGTCCCTACCAATCGGATGCTTTCCACCACACCCCCTGCCACACCCTCCCTATGCCTCTTACTTCTGTCTGGTGTCACAGCAAGGCGGCCTGGAGGCACAGATGGGCTTGGGCTTTAGTTCCATTGTTGTCTGGCATTGTTGAGTGAGTTTGGAGAGAGGCTGCAGTCAGCTTTTTGGACTCTCAGTGATACAGGGCAACCCAGGGAAGGAGGATGCCAGCTCCAGCACCAGGCTGTCTTCCATGATGTACAAGTGAGGTAGTTGCTCCTGTTACACACTGCCCTTCACCCCCAGCAGAGCTGGATCAGGGCCTGATGCCAGGAGACACACCCAGCGTCTCGATATTCCACACTACCAGCAGAGGTTATTTCTCTGAAAATGTTTCCAAGGGCAGACTCTAGTAACACCATGTGTAGGAAACCTATTTCTGGCAATGAGCAGAGCTGTCCTAGTCCAGGTAACAGGCCCCTGCCCAACACTGGCTTCCTCTTCTCTGGGGGCTTGGCCAATTACAGTGCTGTATGAGTTGGCTGCTCCTTCCAACCTAATCAACCTGGGTCCCAGCTCAAAGAAAGGGCAGCTAAAGGATTACCGTGGAAGAGGAACCCTCCAAAGGGCAATAGCTACAGGGTGCATTGAGGGACCAGTATGGGGTGTGTTTTGCTCCAGTGCACAGCCTCCAGCCAGGGAAACACATGTTCTGGTGGTAGCACAGTGATCTTTCAAGAGGCCTGTGCTTTTTTTCATTTGAGCAGTAGGTATTTGAAACCAGTGCTGGAAATAGGTATTTTGGTGCCTGGGGCAAGCAGCATGAAACACACCCTCAAATTGAGTGGTGAAATGGAACTGCTTGCCTGAAATTACCCTCTAAAAGATGGTGACCATGACAAAGCCCCACTTGCCCCACCCTAGTTATAGCCCTGTTTGAAACTCCTAGCCCCTGTGCTCCCTCACAGACTTTCTTTGGTGACTCCCCACTCTATTTCTGTGGTGGTGCTGCTGCTGCATTCCCTGGGGTCCAATACTCTCCATTCAATTACACTCTAAGGCAGCAGCTGAGATAGCAGCACTGGGAGGGTTTAGGTGCAGCTGCTGGTGAAGATGAAAGCAAAGCCCATCTCCGGTGCTGGTGTGTACTGGGCCAAATCTTCAGGAGAGCTATGCCTGCTGTTCTGCAACATCTATGGCTGCCCTCATAGCTCTGCCATCGCCCTTTACCTCTGGTAATCTGCTCCAATCAGACTGGTGCCGTTGACAGCAAGGATGCGGTCACCGAGGGAGAGTCTGCCATCTGAGGCTGCTGGGCTGTCCTGGATAAGGGTGCGGATGTAGATGCCAGGTGAGTTCAAAGGGGTGTGCTGTCAACAAATAACACTCGTTATTAAGGCAGAGGGGAGCCAGGTTCAGCAGACACATAGAAATAGGGGCTTGTCTGACATTACATGTCACATGTGACACCATGGGGGCAGCTCTAGGGGTGGGCACCACTGGAGTGTTAGTGTCCTTTGATTACTAGCTGTGTGAGACATTTTTATGAGTATTTGGGGTGCAGGGTCCAGGACATTGGGGGCAAGTTTCAAACATGACACTGTCCCAAGTGCAGGAGACTCCCTGAGGCACAATGAGAGCCAAATTCTCATGTGGTAAAGGCACTTTGGAAACTGGACCATCAGGCGTTTCCAACCCATCACCCCCACAGTGGGGGTGGGGTTTGGGTTTTAAGCAATGGTGGCAGGCAGCACCCAACACTGCTAAGGCTGGTAAGGCTCAGGGCTGGATCAAGGGGGCCTGGGGCTGCCCTGGGGTGTCACCCACTGAGGGCCAGGCTGGCACGGTTGGGACTGTGGGGCGGGGAAGGGCGGGGGTGGCCCCGGTCATGGGGCCCAGCCTGCCTGGAGGGTGTGGGGGCAGGCTTTGGCCATGAGCTCACCCACCCCAGCTTGCAGGACAAGCAGAGCCCCATCCTGCTCCCCACACGGGCCAGGGCCAGCCACGGGCTAGCATGGAGCTGGTCAGGCAGCGCAGGGAGTTGCACGCATCACCAGGGCCAGAGTCAGGCAGCAGCTTGGGGGTAGGGGGCATGGGGCACCGCCCTGGCAGGGTCCGGGGACGTTGGTACAGAGCCAGGCATGTTCCCCTGAAGCAGGGTGCCACTGCAATGGGGGGGAACCACAAGGGTGAGCAGTCCCAGCCCCTCCTCCTCCTCCTTCCCCCCCAGACCTTGATTCAAACCTGGTAACAGGCAGGGAAGAACTAGATTAAAGTCTTGTGTCTAAGTCATGCAACCTTCTTCCACAATGAACTCTAGGAATAGCTTTGGGTGCATCTAATTTCAGCTAGTCCCTGCTGGCCTTGGGGCAGTTTTGCTATAAGCCTTATGGAGCTAGCAGTGGCTGAATGCTGCTGTCTTACTGGGCTTCCCTCAGACTAACTTAAGTGATCACAGCACTTGGATTCACCCCAGAGATTAATCCACACAAACTACTTTGTCAGAGTTGCCAGGAGACAAAGCCTGGGCTAGCTACAGGCATCAGTTTTACACATCACTTCTCTTTGTATGTAACATTCCCAACAGCACAAGCCCGTTTCTAAGTCCTGCAAGCAGCATCAGCCCTGGCTCTACTGGCAATGTGTACTCACCAAGCCATCGATCAGTCCCATCCCCAGCCCAATGGGCCCTTTCTCCAGCTCCACCACGAAGACATAGCAGAAATCATCTGTGGCTGAGCTGCGGCTGGAGGAAGCTGGTGTGGGATAGTCATACGGTGTTGGAGAACATCCTGGGGCCAAAGAAAGGGTCTTTCAGGGGACAAACAAATACTTCTCCAGTATTCACCTAACACAGCCAACTTGTCCTTGCATAAAGCCTCCCCTTCTCTTGCCCCACCAGAAATTAAAGCTGAAATACAGCAGTGTATCAGCAAGCCTGATATATCTTGCAGGAGCACTTTTTTGGGGGCTGGGGAGCGGGGGGGGGTGTCACATCATTCGCTCAGTGATGCTTGGCTAAAGGTTTTAGGTCTTGGCATGCATGCATGCATGCAAAGGCTGTTTGTCCAACCACACCTGAATGTTTGCACATACAGAAACCAGGACGCAAAAATCCTCAGTCACTATGTCTACATCAGGACAAGTTAGTTCGAACTTGTTAGGTCAAACTAATAAGGTCAAGATTAGTGCAAACTAACTTATTAGTTCAAATTAACAACATGGCCTAGTTTGCACTAATGGTAGTTCGAACTAACTGCCTTCAGTTCGAAATTACTAAATTTGAACTAAGGATTAGTCCTGGTCTCCACTGTACTTAGTTCGAACTAATGCTCAACCTAAGCACTTAGGTCAAAGCCAGTGCCAGTAGGTACTAGCTTGAACTAAGCGCTCCTTAGTTCAAACTAAGGCAAGTTTGATGTAGCCAGCTAAAAAGGTTAGTTTGAACTAAGGCTCCTTCATTCAAACTAACTTGCCACTGCAGCCTTAGCCAGTGAGTCCACAAAACAGTACCCTGGATGGATGCCTCTCTGAAAAACTGGCAGTAAGCAGCTCTGTGAGGCTTCCAGTTAACAGGCAAGTGTTTCTCAGAGCCATCAGAAGGACAAGCTCTACAATAAATGGTGGTACAAGAACAAGCAAAGGCCATTCAGTTCCTCTAGGATGTTGGATTGTGCAGAACTGGAAAATTTTGGCTTGGCTTATTACTTGGTACATGAAGCTAACAAAGACTGAGGCTGGCCATGACCCAACTCTGCATTCATGAATATGACCAAGCCCAGCCAGCCAGGAGAGTGGCCTCCCTTCCAGTCCCCTACAGTGACCTTATAAAACACTCCTGGAGTGTTGCTCACATGGATAAAGTCAGCAGATGGACTCAGCCCAGCTCCGCTTGGTGCGCTCGCCTTAGCGCCAAGTCATGCTGATATCTGGGTTCCATTTGCTGTCCTTTTGTTTCCTCCCCTGGCAACCAGCAGAAGTGGGATGGACTGGATTTTAAAAATAACACTGGGGCATACTCATGCTGTGACTGGCCAAGCGGACCACTGCTGCTAAAATATGCAAAAATGTGAGATTTTCAATTGCCTGATCTTTTAGGAGTGCCCCTGCAATGCCCAGGTGCCTCGCAAACACCTTCCTGCCGCTGTTCGGTTCCATTTACTGGACACTGGTTCTCCCTTTCAAACTAGTTAATGGCTCCTGTTTCCAGGTTGTGGTGAGATTTGGATGCCAAGCACCTTACAAACAGATCCAGACTGGGACCATGAGGCCTCTAGTGGCTCCTGGGCGCAAGATAATAAAATCATCTTTTTACATGGAACCTGAAGGATCCAGAGGGCATTTCACAGTCTACACACATTCAATACCACTGGCATCCAGCCACCTGCAGGTTGCAGTGAGGCAGCTCACTGGTTGATAGCCACAAAAGGCAGGGAGGAAGGGATAGAAGGCCTTTGTCCAAGGAAAGCTAATCTTATGGAAAGCGTCAGAGGCTCTTCAATGACCCCATAGTACAGCCTGGCCTTTGGATTGTTTGCTTCCCCTCGCCCCTTAGAGTAGATGGATAAACATTAAGGCCAGACCACACAGGTACTGTTCACCTGATGTTTAGGCTACAACTGTGGCACAGAGGTCATGGTACTTACAGTAACTCTGAATTTTCATCAAGTCTGTGACCCTCACAGCTATGGCTTCTGTGTGACCCACTCCAGGAACTGGAATCTGGCTCATGAGGCCACAGTACCACTCTTGTTTGGCAGTCTGTCCCTCCAGAAACAGACAGAGGGGTGGATGAGCCAAACCTGATTGGTGGCATGACTGAGCACATGGGGCTGCACTGCCAGAAGCAGGGAGCTAGGTCCAGCCCCATGAGACAGAAGCCGCCAATGTGGGATAAGTTCACTCTTCAACACATCCTGGCCCCAGGCTGTGATGCTTCTATGACTATGATTTTTTCCACACGCCTCTGCTGAAAAACTGACTAAACACAAGCATGACAAAAGCACAGCCTTACTGATGGGTTAGGTAATGATGCTTTCCCATGGCAAAAAATTAAGAGGTCAGGCCAGAGGCCAGCAGTGCTCAATTTCTAGACTCCTGGCTGCCATGCTTGTCTGACCCCTCTCTGAGCCACACCTGGTGACTAGCTTCCCTACAGGGGAAATTGAGCTTGCATGACAAAGCCTTGACATAACAACTCGGGTTGGGGGGGGGGGGGCATGCTGACACTTAAGGTCTGGGAGTTTGAAGACAAGTACCTTCAGGAGTTGAGGCTTTGGTGCCATTGAGTCCATCTCTCCTGGGGTCTTGGCTAGCTTTTCCACAGCTGGTGCTTGGGGGGGAGTCCAGACTTCCAGGGTCAAAGTTCAGAGGTGTATTGGGAGGGGTCAGTAAACAGGAGGGATCCCCTGGCAACATGCTGGCCTTGGCGAGATGGTTTTTCCCTAGAGTGCTTTGCAACTGCAGATGCTTGAGCTTTTCTTGGAGCTGTGTCTCATGCGAGGAGCTGCTCACATCCATTAGGGGTGGAGGGCTTCCATCCGGCTCTGCCTCAGCACAGCTTCCTCGGGGCCTGTAATCCAACTGGCCAAAAGAATTGCCCGGGGTTGGCAGGGCATCTACATTCTCAGTCACTCTGAGGACATTTTGGCTGGTGGGCACTTCTGTCTTTAAAGAGAGAGAAAAAAACAGCGTTAGCCTGGCATCTTCACCTAGCTGGGCTGGATCTGCCCTCTGCTGCGTGGGTCAGGGCAACATAGCTGCTCTAGCTCAGCAACTCATGTATCTGGTGCCTCTGTGGGCCTTTTCACCCAAAGAGCGGGCAAACATGCAGCATGGTTCCTCCCAGCCACACTGGTCAGCCCAGGGAGGGGATGTGGCTTGGCCAGTGTCACGGAAAGAGATGATGCTGGAGTTGGACACAGACCTAAGCCTCTCTGAGTCCATCTCCTGTCCTGACCACAATACTTCCTGCTGACAGCGAACTATAGCTTTTCTCAGGCTGCAGGAGGCACCAGGTCTGTTAGCTGCAATGTACAGCATGGTGCGGGTTTGCCCTAGATTCTTCTAGATACATCAGTGGGGCCCAAAGCTGTAGTGATTGGGGCTTACCAGCATTAGTAGAACACTAGAGTTACATTGGTCTAAGGCCCTGTGTGGACACCTGCCAAAGCAGGGAGGGCTAAGCAGAAAAAAAGGTGAGCTTACTACAGAAAGTTTCTCCTTAGGGCATTAGAGTGGTACAACTATAACAGCATAATTATGCCAGTGCATCTCCCTGTGTAGACATTGTAGTAACCATTGGGGAGGAAGGGGTTAACTATCTGGTCAGTGAGTCCCAGGACAGCCAATAGGAATGAAGCACAGGTTTTTTGAATTGGAACAGCAGCCTGGCCTGGGCCTGTTTGGGTGCAGCAGAGCTCCTGGAAGGCTCAGGAGGAGGCCAGAGGGGCCTGAGGAAGAATCCAGCAACATCTTTACCAAAGCTAAGTTAAATTTGTTACTGATCAGGTGTGGGTAGAACAGGGAATGTTCACTTAGATGCGGTCAGGGTATTTTCTTTGTTTTTGGCTTGTTTCTTGGATTTCTCTGTGCTGAGCACATGTAAACCCCTCCCCCCCCCCACTACCCTGTAACTACCTAAGTTAATTCCCAGAGAAGCAACTCTCTGTGTTTATTATCTGTTCTTTTTGATTAAAGAGTTTACCTTTTAAGTAAGTTCTGGTTCTGTGTCCTGAAAGGCAAGAGGTTTGTGTGCATGTGCCTTGGACTGCACAGGCAGCTACTAGAGGGAACCCTGTTCCAGTTCCAGCTCATATTGCAGCTGGGGTCCAGTCACTTTTCTGAGAGAGGAATAAACAGGATTGCAAGTACCTCACAGGGAGGAATTCCCAAGTGCACCTTCCTGGGTCTCAAGAGGTTTTTTTGCATTTGGGTGGTGGCAGCGATACCACTCCAAGGCCAGGAATTGGAGACCTTGGAGACCTTTAAGAGCAGGCTTTAAGGCCAGTGGCTTTTAAGGCCCGTTGCAGGTCCCCACCTTCTGCACTCAGAGTGCCAGAGTGGGGAAAAAGCCTTGACAGACATGTCTTAGATTCACTCCATGGCCCAGCACAGACAAGAAGGATTCCATGTGTATGAGGGGATCCCTCTCCTTTTCCTCCAGCTCCCAACCTGCATCTTCACTCCCCACAATGCTACCAACACAACTCCCACCCTGATGACTGGGAATGAGAACAGTGGGACTGGCAGCAAAAGTGGTCTCCTATCTGAGGCGGGAACCAGACGTGGCTCCTCATTTCCTGCTTATGTGGCCTAGGCTCCCTCCTTTCAGTGCCACTTCTGAGCTACAACGTGCTGGCAAATCAGAACGTCTCTCCCCTCACTGGCAGCCCATTTGTTCCAAGGGCCGCAGGCCAGGCTCTTGCTGGCCTGTTTCCAAGCACCTCACCATCCAATGTTTTTAGTGAAGGCCTTGACAGACCAGCCATTTTCCCAGCACTGGGGCAGAAGCCAAGAAAAAGAAGGAAAAGCACTGAACATGTGGTCCCTCGGGGGTTGGTTGGGAAGTGATCTGAGGTAACCTGGCATACTCCTCTCACTTCACAAGACAGCTGCACCCCATGGGGTTGAGGCAGTGGCATGGAGATGGCTGTGCTTGCATGACCTGGTGCTGTATGGGGAGGTAGAGCCTCGGCCAGTGGGAGGCTCCATTACCTGATGAGGATTTCATGTCACTCCATGCCTCAGAACTACTCTCCCATGGAGCCTGGCAGGGTAGCTGTAACACATAGCCCAGACTGGCACATCCACCCAACACGTTAGCTAATGAACTGTAATACCACACATGCCTGTGCATGAACCTGAGCATGGGCCAGGCTGCTAACACCTCAGAGTGGCGAAGGGCATACTCAGGAGCCCACAGCCACTCCATGCTTCCTACTTGGACCTCGACAAGCAGCCCCCTCAGCAGGAAGAAAGGGAGTGAGCTGTTGGGGAGGAGACATCACAACTAGAATCACTGCCTCCCCCCTCACTTAACAAGATTGTTGAACCGAACAAGTCTGTCCTTTCTCTGCACCTCCCTGGGTGAGCGAATTAGTTGAGGGCTAATCCTAGACAGCAGCTTTCAGGCAGCTCTCATTTGCGATATCAGCTTGCTAAGGCTGCCTACCCCTGCACCCACAGGCAATGACAATTCAGCAAACTCCCTCAGCTAGTGTAAGACCTAAGACACACAGCTTTTAGGGTCTGGTCTCTCACACAATCACAGAACCAGCATGGGCCAGCAGAAAGTGGGGCCCAGTGTTGGAATATCCCAGCCACACGGTATCAAGGAATTCCTTCTGGGGTCACACTCACATAGGATTAACCCCATCCCCAACAGAGCTGGTTTGAGTTGCTGGCTCAAGTGTGGTCGCACGGTCCCATAGAGCTGGCCTGAACCTTCCTCTTGTGAAGCTGACCAGAGCTACCTGGCATTGCTGCTCTCCCGAACTCTGCCATGTGGGGTTTGAGCTACAGCTTGCCGCTCAGTTGGCAAAAGCCAAAAAAAAGCCATGACATCTGGGAGAGGGCTTAAAAAGTGGACTGTCCTGACCAAAACAGGATTTATGGTCACCTAGCAGTGAGCGACTGGAGGAACCTGTAAAATTCTGCAGGGGATCACAGAAACCTACATTCCACTGGCTTGCTTCTGGCAGGAAAAGACAGAATCAGAGTGAAAAATAACCTGGCTAATTGACTGTTGCATCTTCTGGCTGCAACTCCCCTTTATCTCATTGTAGCTCCACCTAGTGGTCATCATACCTAGCGCTCCCACATACTAGAATCCCCAGCTACCTCTTCAGTCACATGCAAACCATGCTACTTGCCATTCAAAGTCTCAGCTAAATGGACTGACAGAACGAGCCCCCAGGGAGATGCAGAGGATGTGGCAATGTCAGCCGCTGCCCAAGAAATGTAGTGAGGCAACTGGGTCATGTTTTCCTGGCTCAGCTACTGTGAGGAGTAGAATACAGAAAGTGTGAATTCATCATGAACCCCTGGCTAACAGGAGTGAAGCGGCAGGGGTGAGGATTGAAGCAGACAGTAGGTGGGGCTGTATGAACTGAAGCAGAGGGAGCAGCTGGGGGCTGCGTGGTCTGGCAGTTAGAGCTGGGGGGGGGTGAGTGAGATCATCACACATCTGTGCAGGATGGTGGGGAGCAATGAGAGGACTAACAGAGATGATGCTCTGTCTGGTGCAGTGATTGCTACCTTCAAGGGCTTCGACTCCACAAAGTCACTGGCATGGGCTTTGCTCTGCAGACTCCACAGAAAGTGACGGATGTACAGGAGATGCCGGTAAATGTTATCATCCAGTGTCTCCACCTCCAAGTCCACCTTAAAACCTCCAGTCGGCAGGACAATGGGTGGGTGGTTATCAAAGGACTCCAGCACTTCATCTGCAAAGGACAGAGGGAAGTTGGTGCTGATTTGTGACTTACCTGAACTGCAGCCCTGCTCCCCGATTCAGGAGCCACTGCTCTTCCCCAAGTCCTGCTGGTTTAGTTTTAGCTCTTAAAGCCAAGTATTTGCGGAGGGACAAATCCCAGTCTCCTATAGGTTGCCACTCCACATAACTGCCCTCCATGTGTCAATGAGAAAGGGACAGAGAATGTAGAACATCTTTTCACTCTGCTTAGCTCACCTGGGCAGTGCCCCTTGCTTCTTCCAAACCCTAGAACGGGTTGTGAAGCACCTTTACCACACAGCTCCCCTTCATCGCCTTCCTGTGTCACTGAGAAAAGGGCTTCACAGCTCCTCACATCAGCTGCTTGAGTGCTGTTCTCTATTGCTCTTCCCTCCGGCCCATAGCTGTTGCTAGAAGAACTGTAACCCAGTCTCTTGCACTCCTGGATCACTTTCCACCCACTTCATTGTGGCCTGTTTGTCTCTCTTCTCTCCCATGGCAAGACCATGAGTCTGTGTGAAGTGCTAAGTCTCCCCAGACTCCCATGTCACAGTCCAGTAAGTCTGGGTACTTGCTAGCAGAAGAAGGATGGTCAGTGGTTAGGGTGCCAGGCCAGGATTTCAGAGAGCTGGCAATTCCTCGCTCACCGCTTGTCCTGGGTGAATTAGAGTCACCCTGCACCTGAGCTCCCCATTCATACACTGAGGGTGATAGTACTGCCAAAACATTCAGGATGGTTGGGTGCTCAGATACACAGTAACAAGGGGGGACATAAATATCGTTGATAAGGCTGTTGGTTGCAAAGGGTACAACCACTGTTCACCCCCCATACGAATCAAGTGTTCCCTGCACCACGGCGTCTGTCGTGGATGACTGATTCCAGCCCACTGCTAGCCCATCACACACCGAAGGGCACTGGAGTGGCTCAAACTGGAGTTAGGACATTCCAAGTTCAGGCTCGCACTCCAGCCCCAGCTCGTGCTGCACGTCTAGGCCTAGCGGCATGTTTGGGACACGCTCTCTCACCCCACCACGCTAGGCCCTGCCTTCAGCCTGAACTCCCTTTGCCACTAGCATTTCAAGGAGACCCTAGTCACAGGACTGCAGTTCTCTGTGGCTGCCATGTGGGGGCAGAGTTACCACAATTGTGCAGGGACCCTGCGAAGTCCAATGAAAACACCTGAGGGAACAGCAAAACTCAGCCCCCAGGGGAAGGGGGATAACCCACCAGTGCTGGCAGGCAGGGCCATAACTAGCAATATTGGCACCTGGGGCAAGCAGCCCCAAAGGGACCCACCCTCCCACACACCTAGGCCCCTAGCCGGGGCCCATCCATCCCCCTCCTCCAGTGGCCAGAGCCAGGCTGGGGATTCCCTACCCTGCTGCAGCCAGAGAACCGGGGGGGGGGGACCCCCCTTCCCATGTCACAGCCAGAGCCAGACAGGGAATCTCTTCCCCTGCCACAGCCAGAGTCGGGCTGGGAGCCCCTTCCCCCGCTGCAGTTGGAGCCGAGCAGGGGTTCCCTAACCCCACCATGGCTGGCACTGGACAGGGAGCACCTTCCCTGGCTCCCTGAGGAACGTGCCCTCTTCAGGGGTAGGAAAGCATCTGGCATCCTTTCAAGTTGGCACCTGGGGCCTTGCCCCTTTCACTCTGCCATAGTTACAGCCCTGTAGGCAGGTCTGAGAAGTGCTCACTTCAGACACAGGGACTTATTGGGATGGATCCTAGTGCAGGTTTCCCTGCCCTTCAGCAGAGCAGGGTTATAGGAAAACAGCAGAAGCGCTATTGAAGGCCTACATCACATTCCTATCACTGTAATGCAGCTCCCCATCCACATGCATTCACCTGTCCTGAAGGCTGCAGGGCTGTCCTCTGACCAGGGCTGCCAGCCTGCGATGCAGCCCACATTGGACGCTGCCTGGTACTGAGTCAGGACGTGATGGAGCTGCGCAGGGCTCAAGGCTGGGAATTCAGCTCTCAGCAACGGCCAGGTCATCTGAGCAAAGAGAGAGAGAGCTGAGGTAAAGGCCTCAGGATGGGCACAGGGAGCAAAGCAGAGAATGAGCTTGGTATGGCTTTTCGGCAAGTAAGCAGCACACCAGGGTAGGATGGAGAGAGCCCAGGAGTGAAGACACATTGGTAGCACAGAGGCTGGGCACTGCTGATGCTCAGCTGGTTGGTTTGCTCCAGCTGCTACTTCTGATAGGTGAGCTGCCTACCAAAGCCAAGGACAAGGTGTAAGACAGAGAAAGCCTGAAATGTTGTCTGCTCCCATCAATCAAACTCATGCTGCTGCTTCCTACAAACCTGGAGGCAGATGCTGGCTTTGAAATTAGGAGCCTCATTTTCTGGGAAATAGCCCTGAAATTTTGGGCAAATAAATTCCCCCAATTCGGCCCCTCACTACCCATATTTCAAGCTGGATGTCACAGTGTGTTGCAGTTCTGCACACAAAGCCTATAGATGGGGGCACACCCTGGGGCAAATGAGCCACTTCCTGCTTGGTGCTTGCAAAGGTGTCACCCAGAGGCACAGGGCAGGAGGCAGCATCTGAGACCAACATCACATTCTGCAAAACGATCAAATACACCCAGCATACAAAATGGATCCGACTCTTGGAGATTTCGGGTGTCTGACAGTAGCATGGTGGATCCTGTGAACTTTCCAGAGGGAACTCTGCCTGCCCCCTCCAACCCCAGGGATCTCCTGATTGGCCGAGCATTGGGGAAATGGCACTGATTCCCTGCACCCTCTGCTCTCTTTATCAGGCCTTTGATGTCCATGATGCTTCTAACAGGAAAAAGGGAGGCTGCACGTGGAAGAGGCTGGTTCCTGCCTTGGGAAAATTGCCCCTCCATCAGTTAGTGGGGTGACTGCAGACTGGGGGCAGGGGGACCTATCCCACCACCTGCAGGAACATGGACCCTGACAGGGATCCAACTGGATTCAAAGGGATTAGGTGCTTAGATATATCTGAGCCCCAAAGGCCATCAATACCCTTGGCCAGGGAGCTTGCACACATCTGACCTGCTCCAGCTGTGATCTCGGTGTGGCCAGAAGGTGAGCCACACTAGACAGTTTGCTGAAGAACTGCTCGGCCAGGTGCCCAAAGCCTGCACTCTGCACCCACTCCAGGAGGAGCCGCAGGCCGGCGCAGATCTTCACTCCTTTTGACCAGTGGAAGCAGCCCAAAGTGGAGCCTGTGGACAAGGCAGGGGGACAGAATCAATAGCCACACTCCTCAATGCCGTAACCTGACTTGCAACACCAAAGACAGTGGTTTGCAAGTGGTGCATAGTCATGCATGACAAGGGACAGGAGGTAAAGGGCTGAGTTGGAAATCAGGGTAATTCTTTATGCATCCAACTCACATTCACTGAAAACACCTGGTGGTAACGAGGTTCTGTTGGGGTTTGTTTGTACACGTGGTGTCACATGCTCCCTGGTTCAACAATTCTGTGGTAATTAGGATTAATTAACAAGTTGATCTTCTCCTCAGTTAAGAAGCAGGAAGCAATGTTTTACTATGCTCAGCAATCAAGCGGTGCTGGGAAACAAACTCCACTAACTGAGCCCCACCGAGACGCTAGGTGCCATAGGTTTCATTGCAACCAGTCCAGCAGAGTTCTGGGGCCTTGGGCCCCAGCCTGAAAGGGGACCCCAGGCTACACCCCCTTTGGTGCCTGCCTTATCCAGCCCCCCCACCCTGCTAGAGCCTCTGCCCTGCCTGCATTGTGGGGGGCAGGGTGGGAGCAAAGCCCCTGCCTGCCTCAGCACCGGCCCAGGTAGGGGCCCCTATGGTGGTAGGGGACTGGTGGGGCTCCCCACAGTGGGGGGTCAGCCCATGAGGGCCCTGAATCCTGGCCTGCCCTACTGACTCACACATACACACACATGCTCTCACACACAGATACATACATTAGCTCTCACACAAACTCTCTCTCTTTCTCAGCACTGAAGCAGGTTCTGAATTACTGAAAGTGACTTTAGCTACCTCTCTGACACCAGTGAAACAAAGGACTCGGTGCTTTTAGACAAGATCTAGGCCACTGGTTCCTGAACTTTTTGGCTCAAGGGCCACAGATATTTTTATAACCTTGAAGAGCCACCCATCTCCACCAGCAGTTTTTCCCACCACCTTCCCCCAGCAGCCAGACAGAGGCTGCCTCCTGGCTGATCTCGTCTCCATGACTGCAGCAAGGAAAATGCATGGATCTCATAGCCCTGTGTGCTCCATGTAAGTCGCTAGGCAGTGGCTCCCTTCTGCAGTCAGGGGGATGGAAGATTAGTGGTCCCCTCCCTCTGGCTCCTCCTTTTCTCTCTTCCCTCTGCCTCCAGCAGGTACCCCAACACCTCTAGTCCTAGGCAGAACACTTTGCTGTGCTCCCTGGGGGAGGGATGGGCCAGCCCAGAGGCCAGATTCCACAATCCCTCTCAGCCCCACTGCCTTCAGCTTGCCACTGAATGCAGCGGGGCGAAGGGAAAACAGCAGCACAGGGCCTGCAGAACTGTGGGGGCCCAGGATGGTTGTCCTACTTGCCCCACTACACTGGGACAGGCCTGGGGAGATAACACCCTTGGCTATAGCAAGGAGCCTGCACTGGTGTTTTAGCCCACAGAAACACACTTTGCTTGAGTCCTTAGATAATAGCACCCTTCTGCAGCCAGCAGGAGGGGAGCCACGGGCCATTTTGAAAGCCTTTATAAGCCACTTCTGGCCTCCAGGCCACAGGTTGGGAACCACTGATGTAAGGCATCCTTTCCCACTTTAGGAAGCACATCAGCTGCTTTGCTGTCAGTACCAGTCTGGGGGCCTCCTCCTGGCAGTGGGGCCATACCTAGGAATTACACAAGTGTTCAATGGCTTAACACAATTTTAGGTGAGATTTACTAGATGCAGGAGGATTCCAGGTGTGTCCAAGCTCCTTACATCCTAAAACACAGATGCTGGAATATCTCCCCTGACCTTCGGCTAATACCCATCTTATAGCCTGGCTGGCTCCAAGACTGGAGCATTTTAGGTCTGTTCTCATTAATGAATGAACAAACACAAAGAGGTCTTCAAAGCAGACAAAGACAAAGCCAGCGTGTGAGATCACCTGCTCCTCCCTCAAAGATCTCACTCCCTGGTCCCAAGGCCACTCACCTTTATCCATGAGCTGGTTGAAAAGCAGAGTGTTGGAAAAGAAGAAGAGGTAAGCAAACATCTGGGAGGCTATTTCAGGGTGCACTTCATACTGGTGGAGCAGGTCCAGCGTAGCCTGGTAGATCAACACGACTCTGCGTATTTCTTCAGGCAATTGGGGTGATGTCAACCAACCTTCCTGGCCCTCACTCTGGAAAGGGTTACACTCCAAAAGGGCAGGTAAACATACATACAGAGACTGGATAAGGAGGAAACAAGAAATATACAAATCCAAGATTCAAAGCTCTGCAGATTTACTGTGGGAAGGAATTATGAAATGGTGTCCTGAACAGGTTTTCAGGATATTTCATTTCCATAATCCCATAACCAGCTCAAACCCTGCTGTTCTCTAACCTGAAACGGCATATTTCACGCTTCCTCATGGATTAACCCATTTCCACCTGCAACCTTGCTCCTCCTTATCCCCAAGCAATAATATAACACCGTATACATGGTGGTCAGCTGGCCTCAGTCTGTTTTGGTGAACAAATGGAACGTCAGAAACAGAGTAAAGAGGATGTGCCAGTTCTGTGCACATACATGCAGGAATCAGAGACCTCATGTGCATTCTATGGAAAAAGAGAAAATAAAAGCAGTGTCCACTTAGGGCCTCTTTCCTTTATGCCAGCGGTTCCCAAACATTTTCCTTGTATGATCCCATTTTCAGATGTGTTGTTTCCTACTACTTCAGACAGCATGGAAATTGCTGTTTAAAAATGGTGTCCTCCCTGCCATGTGACCTCAGACACATTGTACATATAAGGTCATGCTGCAAGGAAGTTGCCATTTTGCTTTAAAAAATGGCATCTTCTGGGCTGCATAATCTCACACCACATGTGCAAGGTAATGCTACATAGAAAGCACTATTTTACGGAGCAAAATGCGACATGACCGTGTGCATACAGTGTACGTGTGAGGTCACACTGCGCAGAGGAGGCTGTTTTATAAAATGGAGACCCCTGCATGCTTGGGATTGCTATGACCTCATCTGCTGATAAAGCGTAATGACCCGAAGTTTGAGAAATGTTGCTTTATGTAAATGATTGAAAAGCAGTGTCCAAACAGAGCTTCTGCTAGGTGTGCAAAGTAGAGAATGGATAAACATAATCAGAGAGAGGGCAAGATTGCTGGAAGAGTGGAACACACTTTCCACAGAGGGGAGAAAAGAGCTACAAATAGAATCAAGAAGAAATATAGTCCATTTCCCAGTGGGAAGCCAAGTTAGTAATCACCAGTCCTGGCAGGGGGACCTGGTGGAAAGACAGCATCATCAGGCAAGTTTAACTTCTCTTTCAATGGAAACAAGTCCCCCACCCTGCAGACACAAGCAGCCTTTCTCTGTGCCCACAGTGCACACACTGTTCAGAGTTCCTTAATGAGCACTGGCAATAGAATTTCACTCAAGGAGCCTAACAGAGAGAGTCCAGGAGGAGTATTTTCACCATGTACATGAATCAATTCATTATATCCAGGGCTATTAACATACAGTAAATCACAAATGAGCCAAGGAGGGTTAGACAAACTATCCCAACATCTCTACCTGCTGATCTGTGGCCCACTCATTTCCTACTGGCTTCCTGTGTCCTGTGCCATTGTTTCCATTTCCATAGGTATGCAGAGAAAAGTTCCACCATAATTTAACACTCTCCTCAGGCTGTGACCATCACTGGGACATTTCAGCCCACAGGAAAATGTCTCCAAATGTGACAAGAATGAGTGAGGGAGAACACAAATGTTGGTTATAAGGTGACCACGCAGCCTTTGCTAAGGCATTCATGAATGGGGACACTGTAGTGAGCAAATGTCTGTCTAGGAGAGTGTTGCTATTAATCCTTCACTGGGGAACTTCTAGTTAGACGCCTGCCAGAAATTCACTGTGATCAGTTCAAGAAAGCCTTCCTGCAGTTCTCTTTCCTGCTGCAAATCATCTGCAAGGGTGATTATACTAAAGCACACCCAGTTTGCTATCCAGATTCTTACAGTGTAGTACCTTTAAAGATCATGAGTCACTCACATACCATGAGGTTTATCCTCACATTCCACCTGAGAGGTAGGGAGATGATCTCATTTCACAGAGTACATCAAATAACTCACCTGAAGTCAGGCAGAAAGCCTATGGCTGAGCTAGGAATTTAACCCAGAGCCCTGAGTCCCAGTCTTCTGCTATGTATTTTATCTATTTAGACTGCAAGTTCTTTAGGGCAAGGGCTCTCTCTGACTTCATGGTTGTGCCAGGCCTTGCCCAATGGCACTTTGATCCTGGCTTTTATCCTCTAGGTGCTGTTGTAATAGAAAAACACATCTGCTAATGAACCTATACAAAGCTTCTGATGAAGTGGGATCTTCTCCCACAAAATCTCAGCAATAAACAAACATTTGTCTTTAAAAGAGCCACAGGATTCCTTGTTTGTTTTAACTAACTGGTGTGAATGACAGACCACCCACAAACATCTACAGGTTTTGGTTTTTTGTTTGTTTGTTTTTTTTAAACCAACATGTGTGATCACTTCTGCCCTCTAAAAAGGTCATTCTTGACCTCAAGATTCACTCTTTGGTGACTAAGGAGAGTTAGGAGAAGTCAAATCCCCTGGACCCTGTCATTCCTTTTACTGCTTCCTAAAGATGAGCATTTCTTAATACACTCTTCTAGCCTGGAGTAGGCTTGAAGGAATCATTACATCTTTTAGAAGACAGTAGAAAGAAGAACAAGAACCTGCTGTACAAGGACAGAGGGATGGAGAGGGATGGTGATTTAAGGTCTGAGTGCTCAGTTGGGTGCTTTCCTTTCCTCCCTCCTCACCCCCCTTACATTTCCATCAACACTAGGCTCTTCTCGCCCTCTAGAATAGACTGTGCATTAGAGAGTGTGGGAGATCGGGGACGGAGGGTGGAGAGGGCAGGGCATATACCTTGGAGATATAGTAGACGCACTGCTGAAAAGTATACATGACCACTTCCTCTAGGACTGTCATGGCTTCCTCACTGGCTGTGATGGTTGAAGAGAACAGAGACGCCTTAGAACCTAAAGAACAAAGACAGCAATGCAACATGTCAGGGCAAAGGGCTCCACACTAGGCTACCGGCTCTGCTGTGATGTCATACTTCCTGTAATTCCACTGATACGCACTGAACTTTCATGTGTTTGCTACTGCAAAGGAAACATAGCTAGTGGTTGCAGTATGAGACGGGGAGCCAGGATTTTTGGGCTCTATTTCTAGCTCTTCCACTCACTCATTATGAGCCCTTTAGGCACATCACAGCTTTTTCGTTCCTCAGCACCAGTCTGTAAATGGGAGGAGGACAGTCATGCTGGGTGCACACTAAAGGAAATAGACTAACCTGAGAACTACAAATTCTTCAAGGACTTGCTTTATATGGACTCTAAATCATTTGTATGTATGTAATTCACTTTGACTCTTTAACATCTCTCATATTTTGTTCCTTTTATATTAAACCTTTAGTTGTAGTTACTAAAGGATTGGCTGGCAGCATGGTATTTTGGGTAAGATCCAAGCCTATATTGTTCTGGGTAATGTGGCTGGCTCTTTGGGGTCAGGAGAACCTACTTCTTTATGAGACCGAGTGGCTAGGCATGGACCAGAGGAGCTGAGGTGCAATAAAGGGAGCTGTTTCTATTTTGTTATGCTTTGTGATGACCAGTGTGAGGATTCAGAAACATGTTTTGTTACTGACTGGGAGACTGGTTTAAGTACCACCCATCAGTGGTTTGGGAGTTTGGCCCCTGGTTTTGCAGCTTGCCCTGACTTTTGCACATTCAGGAGGTTATCCCAAGAGGCCCAGTTCAGAGAAGGCGCTATCAAAGATACAGAACTCTTGATTAACAGTGTTGTAGAGGTAATAGTTCCCTACAGGGAGGCACAGCTGGCTTGTGAAAGCTCCAAACAGTGAGGACTATTTTAAGGAGCTGGAGAGGAGCAAGCACAGAGGAGAAACGATACTTCTTACTGTCACTCTTAAAAGGAAACCGCACACCCTGTTCCAAGCCCAAAGTGAAGCAGAGTGGAACAGCCTGCCTGTGCAGTCCTTGTCTCCCTCTTCCCAACTCCATATTTTGCAGGACATCATGGATTTGTTGTGGTTCAAAGGATCCAATTTGCAGGACTGTCCTGTGATTTGTGGAATCAGGTTGGTTATCCTACTTCCACTACTTTATCTGCCACTTGATATCCTTTTTGCATGAGTGAAATAAAAGCTGAAGGCCCATTGATCTGGCTTGATTTTAAGAAGCTAGACAGCTCAAGATGCCTCTTTTAAGAAAGAGTTTTGGAAACAGAAGCCATTCCCATCTAGGGGCATTGGTGAGGTGAATAGGGTGCTCATTGTAGTGGACAAGTATCTACATCACAGAAAACACACTGACACTGTCACCATGACAGACAGATGCAGCAAAAGGCCTGAGGATTAATGTCCAAGACGACAGAGCTCCTGTCCCCTAAAATGGCCATTTCCAGATTAGACCCACTGGCAGGGGGAGCCTGAACTTCCATTGCTCGGGCTGAACCTGCTCTGTTTCTCCCATGTAGGAGTTTATGGCATCAGTCTCCAGAGTCCTGACTCCAATCCCCTAAATTCAATCAGTACAGCAGAGCTGGTCCTCTCTTTGATTCTCTCCTTGTTTCTCCATGGCCAGGATCACCATGCCCCCTAGCCATCCTCCGAAGGACAGTGCCCTGAAGCTAATACAGATTCCTACTGGAACCTTCCCTTCCCACAGTGGCTGGGGAGCTATTACTGGATGACACCTCAGAAGTCAAAAACTTTAACCGTACATTCTGCTGTTGTCTTTTCCTGGTTGTCCCCTAAGGACCTGAAACTGCACCTTCCTTTCCTTGGCGCACCGGGCGTGGAGAAATCCAGATCTTATAAACATGTGGTTGCCATAGCAGTGGCTGTTAAACACATACATGTTATGTTTCTGGGTGAGGAGAGGTTGGGGGAGAGGGGAATATTTCCCTTGCAGACTAACCTCCTTTTAGAAAGCCTTCAATATTTTAGTCCAGATATGCAGTCCCGCCAGCCCCATATGCTGAGTATTTGTGCAGCTGCATAAAGAGCTTTCCAAACACAGCTTGTCAGAAAATTTTGCATTTGGAACAGAAGAGAGGGTCTCAATAACATTGCCAAACTAGCCCCACCCCCAGCTTCTCTTGTTGGGAATCAGAAAGAGGAAAATTCCATGACATCATCCACCTGAACATTCCCCAACTCCCATTTGCAGATGGCTGCTGAAGGAATTTTCAGTCAAACGCAGTTTTGGGGCAGAACCTGGCAGTAAGTTGATGGATTTTTAAGGTTCAGGAACACAAGGAGCTAACAGAACTGGATCAGCCCATGTATAATGAAGGCAGGAGTTCTGTAAACTTTTACGCATAGTTCTGCTTTATATGTAGCTGAATCCTGGGCTATAACCCACTTGCTATTCCAAAAACAGAACCTCTTACTACTTTGCCACGGTACTTTAGTCTTGACTAGCTATTCAAATCCTGACCCATTTGGTACTGAGACCACTAATCAAACTCAACTCTATAAAGACTGGCACATAAATCTATGTAAATAAATTTATAAATCTATAAAGATTTCCTGTTCAATCGACTCTAATTATAAGACAGAATTGCTCAAACAGCAAAGTCTAAACACCTACCGGTATGATTCCCAGGTGTAGAGAGGTTTTCTCTGACTACTTAACATCCCAATTGGAAGAGCAATTTTTAATCTCAACATGGGCTTTAAACATAAATGCCAGGAGAAACACCCTCATATGTAGAACGATCAGGATAAAAACAGAGTTTCTCATTCTCTCCAGACCTGGAATCCCCCCCCATCCCTCACAAAACTCTTTCCCCATTGAACAGTGTGGGAATGACAGGGTGGTCATGGTCCCTGGTCTGGATAGACAAGTAGAATGAACAGGAACGTAAAAGGCATAGACTGAAAAAACACCTCCTTTAAAGGGGCTATTTTTTCACCAGTCTGGTTTCACTGCACTCCAATGCACCGGCTAGACATTAAAAATCAAAAGTATTTAACTTATTCTCAGGACACAACATTTTTATTTTTAAAAAATCTTCCCACAGATATTTCCTGAGGGATGTCAGGAGGCCAAAATACTGATTTTAACCTTTCCCTCACCCTCTTGTTTATGTTACTTCTTTCCCCCGACTCACCAAAAATCACACAGACATAAGATATATTTATAGGATACTCTATACTGTCCCCCCCAAGCCCCATCACTCTCCTGTTGCAAACACCACCCCCCAGCATCAGCCTGTTGATTCAGAATGGCCCCAGTTCAGCCATCCAGTCCAAGTCACTTAAACACCAGCTTAAATTTAGCCCCACGCATAAAACCCAGTGACAACAAACAGGATTAAGAACATCCTCAAAACTAAGCATGCGCTAAGTCAGGGGTTGGCAACCTTTGCAGACCCCTGTGCTGGTCCTTCCTCCCTGACCCTCAGCTGATGCCAGTGGCCCCCTCTGGTGAAAAAATGTGGTGACCGCTTGAAAATTCAGAACAGTCACAGCTAGAATGGCAGCGCTTTCCAGGCATGCCACAGAAAGAAGCAGCTCCTTTTAGGGGTTCCCAGGCATGCTGCAGAAAGAAGCTGCCGGGAGTGGCTCCTTTGGGGAGCATCACATTACAGAGAGAAGCCACTCTCTGCAGCTTTTTTCTGTATCATATGGAGGCATATGCATGGGGGCACGCCCTCTGTCCCAGCTGTACTTGAAAGAAGTTGCCCAGAGTAGCTTTTGGTGGCAGGCGTGGCAATTCCTGTGGTACTACACAGGGTGCTTTATGCTTCTCTGAATGGGCTCAGGGGCCACTGTGGGCACATGTGCCAGGGGTTGCCTACCTCTGCACTAAGTGCTTTGCTGAATAGGGCTGGATTTAAGCACTTGCTTAAGTGTTTTCCTGAATTAAGGCTTTGACTGGAGTGGGGGTAAATCGCACTTCCTTATAATTCTCTGAAATTTTAAGTAAACGGCACTCACCTCACAAACCCAGAATTCTGCTTTCACTTGCAAGCTTGCTGTCTTTACTCTGGCATGTGCCATGGACTGACTTCACTCTCCCAGAGACCATCCCACTAAGGTAACAGACCTATTTAAAGAATCCTTTTTCTAGACAACAAACCAAATCTACCAATTGCAACCCACAGGGGAGCAAATGCCACCAGCTACGGAAGACAAATGAATGGGAATCCCTCCAGGGATATGATAGAGGAACGCAGGCAGGTGTTCATCCCAGAGACCCTTCGGCTACTAAATGCAAGCAAAGGAAGCAGAAAACTGACCCTAGAGAGCAGGTGAGGGAGATGCTTGTGCTATAGAACAGAAGGACTGGGCTCATAGAACACTGGATTAGCTGTTGCAAGGACAGCCTGCTTGAATTTGACTATCACCACTTTAAGCAGGCTTCTCCATGAATATTTGTCTAGTATTTGCTACCCATCATGCATCTGTGAGGTTATCATCCACAGATCTAGGGTTCCTTGTATTGAAGGTTTGGTCCAGGAGGATTTTCTCTCACTCCCTACTAGTACTGATCTGCAGCAAATACCCAACTCATCTCCTTGACTTATCGGTCCTTATAAATGTGTTGCCTCTTTGTAGATATTTAACATCTCTGTATCTATAGTCCCATGCTAGCTGAGCATCACCTCTCTCTCACCTCTGTAGACTGTACTTATTCACAGAAATATTACAGTTTTAAGAAATGTTCTGCTGGGTGTCAGTTTAGCCAGCTATATCACAGTTGACATCACTTAGCAAAATGTCTAGCGCTTGGTTAGTTCCGAAGAGGTGGCTGTGTTAGTCTAGTTCAGCAAAACAAACAAGGAGTCCCGTGGCACTTTTAAAGACTAACATTGTTAGTCTTTAAAAGTGCCACGGGACTCCTTGTTTGTAATGCTTGGTTGTTTCCCATGCACCTGGATACAACTGGCTGAAAAAAATTGAATTTCACATTTCCTGTGTCAAAATGTCTCAGAAAAGCGTTCCTGTTCTTCAGCCAGCCCTACCCCTAGCATTTGTTCACAGACACTTCTGTGAATTAATATTCTTATCCTTCACCTTTGTTTTCAGAACGATTCAGTCTTCCTTCCCTACATGCTCTCTCCAATGTTTCTTGCTCAGTTTAAAGCCTGCCCAAGAATCCTTGCCAGTCTTGTGTACAGGAATGGTAAAGATTTCCCTTACAGATGTAGAAGGCAACGTTATAACCCAATAAGTGGAGATTCCAGCTAGCAGAGATGCTACCCTAGACTAGAGAGAAACTGATCAAAGATATGAGAATAATAATCTACTTGAACTCAGAATAGTAAGGACTGTATTCATGGAATGCAGCTGTATAAGGACATTACTAAGGAAATGGAATGAAGGAATCACGCTGTGGAATGTAGAAATCTTGAGTGAGATCCCAGCTACGCTGAAGTCAATGAAGTGTTGCCCACCTAACCCTAGGAAGTAAGGTCCATTGGAAGGAAGCATTAAAACCCATCAGTGCAGAAAGCAGATACGTAATTCTAAAAGACACCATAATTAAGCAGAAAAAGACAGGAGTTCTAGCATGATTTCATTAAGTGCTGGTCAAAGAAAAGGAAACAAAATGACAACAACTGCATTGTAGTGGAAAAATGGAGTAGTGAGCGAAGAAGGAAAGAGACCATTAGAAATGGCCAACAAGAGAAAAGGGCTACAGAAAGGGAGCATGAGACTTTTACACATCTATCCATGGGGCAGTGTCTGCTCCCAGGCCCTGTTTTCTGTGTGTGAGTGTGCAGGGGGTGTTAGAGACAAAATATGACCAATGACAAATGAGAGACAGCAACAGTGGGATTTTGAAAATCAATCCCCCTTAGTCTAGTGCTTCTCCCGCTATAGACTGTGGCAGTTTTGCCACCAACAGCAGGGGGAGCAGAGTTGAACCAACAGTGACAAATCTCCCTTTAAATTAACAGACTGAGAAATAGTGAGAAATGTAAAGTAAATAAGTGGGGTTGGGCCAACTGGGAAGCGCACAGGCAAACAGTAAGGAAGAGCAGGGGTGGGCATACTTGGACAAAGGTAGGAAATCCAGGAGGTTCCAAGAAAACTCAGAAAGAGATTAAAAGAAAAAATAAAGACCTTTTAGTTCCAGGATCCTCACTTGACATTGTATTGGGCCTTGCAGCAGACAAATTAAACTCCAACTCCTAGTCTTTATCATTTCACTTTCCCACCAGCTGCTCATGTGCACCCTTCACTTTGTTAGGGATGCAGTATTTTTAGCCTACAAGCACATTTCTGCAGAGCTCTCACTGGTTAAGAATGCACCCGCTGTCCCAGCTTCTCACCCCACTTTTGTCTTTATATCTTGTATCAGCATGGGAACCAAGATAACAGAGGAAATGGAGAGCATCCAGCACTGAGCTTGCTTGGCTCTTAAGTACTCTGCTCCCTCTCTCTTCAAGGGGAATGAGGAAAAGAAGCGAGGCCATGCTGACAGTGAAGCCTGGCTAATCCCCCCATGATATTAGACTCCCTATGGCTGCAAGCTGTCACCACTCATTTGATAAGAGGGATTATTTCCCTCCCAAGGGTACACAGGGCTGGAGTACTTAGCCACACTGAGAGCTAGTTGTATTTCCAGAGGCACCAGTAATACTGAGCAACACCGCTAACCAGGTAGCCATCCTTGGCTGCAATCCAATGGACTCACTTCATGGGGCAGAGTGAGAGGTGATGCTGCAGAACGCAGAGCAATGGATGGCAGCCAGGGGCAGGGTTTTCTGACTGATGCTGGAGGACTGGGGCTGCCCGCAAAATGCTCTCAGAGCTTCCTCTGATGTCACATCCCTTTTCTCCTACCACAACAGCAAGGACTAGGAGCTCAGGGAGGGGATCTTATTACCTCGAGCATCAACACACATACAAGTCCATTCATGGTGACCCCTTAGTTGCAGCTGGATCCAGCCATGTCCTAGATCATGTCAATTCATCGTTTCAGAAAGCTATATGCAAGAGTACAGTGTTGCATGAGGCCCACCTAAAAAAGTGACTGCAACACCTATGTGTGTTCTTTGGATCCAACGGCAGGTGGCTTGATACCCCCATGAAGAGATAGGGGAGATGGAAGTAGTCCCCCAGCAACAGAGGATCTAGGGCATGAGCGGACCAGTCCTGAGGGAGGAACCCTAGAAGCAGCTAAGCCTGAGGGAAGTTTGATCTAAGCTTTATCATCTTATTAATAAATCCAAATTCTAGGAAAAAAGTGAGTTTTGACTCCACACAGTGAATGGACTTTGGTTTTGAACCAGTTGGAAAAGCACTTGCTTATGTCTGTTTAAAAGGGGTCCAGCAGGACATTCTAGCTTCCCCACGGTATGGCTGCCTTGGATCCATCTGCAGTGGACATGGCACAAAAGAAACCATATTTTTTCATTCAAGATCCTGCTCAGGAGAGGTCATGAAGAACTGGTGGGGGTGATGAGCACTGTGGATAAAACTCCCTTAACTTCCACAAACCCTGATACTGACCAAAGGACATGCCTGGGACAAAGGCCATAAGGAGGTCTCTAAAGTCAGGACGGGTGTACCTTGCTGGAGCAGCAACAGATGAAAGCTCTAAGTCAGCTTGCTGCTACACTGCTCTCTTTGCCTGGTGCATCACACAGCGAGCATACGGCAGGGGAAGTTTTGCACTGGGGAAGTGTAACAGTATAAAGGAGCATGAACCCTACCTTTGACATCCAGCTCTTCCTCCAGACTTTGGATATAGATGGGGGATTTCTGCTGGATAAAGTAGAGGAGCTCAATGGAGTTGGACATCCAGAAGAGAATGTGCTGCAGGTCTGGGACAAGGTCTGTGACTGTGAAGTGGGACAAGGATCCAGCATCTTGACTGGTGAGACAGAGAAGGCAAGAGGAGAATTTCAGACTCCCAGCAAGACAAAGCTGTGTGTGCACTAGGTCACTGGCTACAGGACCTACTGCCTCTTCTCAGAGGATGGCAATGCAGGATAATCCCTGTGGGACAATACTACATTATAGCATACTCTCTTGTGACTGCGTGAACGCACCGTTCCCTCAGCATACCCAGCCCTCAGAATGAGCACCATCACAGACTACTGCCAGCACAAAAGTTAGGGTTTTAAAAAGCAAACCTGGAAGGTGGCTTACCCTAGGGGTTATGGATGTACAGGGAAACTATGCTACTGTACTGCTACAAGACCCATCTGCACTACCGATTAGCAAGGAGATTTCCGGCTCCCCTCCCTGGCCCCCCACTCTCCCTCTCAGTGGAAACGCCACATCCCAGCTCCCAGAGACCAAATGCTAGATCCTGGGAATTTGGTGAACATCCTGAGAACCTCCCACTTGCTGACTTAAAGTCAGGCACTCAGCACCACCTGAAAAACACTGAGCAACTTCAGCTCCCATTGACTTTAATTGGTCAGGCTCTTAGTAATTAACAGCAGTGTTAAAGGACATCATGTCATTGGTCATGCAGAGCCAGCTAGAAGTGGGATACAGGGGCTTGGGGAACAGGAAAATAGATCAGGAGAAAAGTGACGGATTAAAAATAATGCGTGGAGCAGACTGTGCTTCAATAGTGTCACCGAGACTGAGCAAGATTCTCCAAAGTGGCTGGGGATGCCAGGTACCTAACTCAAGACCCTTGATTTTCAGAAAGTGATGAGCACCTGTCTTCTGGAAACCAGCTCCCTTTTAATGCACCTTACATTAGGCCTCTACAAGTCACTAACCACTCTTGATAGTCTTTCCCAGAGCCCTCCCCTATTAACAGCAACCTCCACCTCAATCTGTTAAACCCACATGCACTAAAACATGCTCTTGACAGGCAAAGTCTTGGACCAAGTATTTGTTTTAGCCCTTTGGCCAAGAGAAAAAAGGCACCGGGTCAATGGGAGTTGAAAGTGTTCAGCTCCTCTCAGGATCAGGCCCTTTATATAGTGCTGATGCAGAACTGGTTTAAAAATGTGGCCTTTCACTGATTATTCTTTACACCACTGGTAGATTTGGGTTTTTTCCATAGGCAAGGATGTGGCAAAGCCAGCAGGCACCTCCATTTGCTGTCACTTGGCCATAGTAAAGCAATGTCTTCCTCAGACCCTTGTAAAGGGCATGGACAGCAGGGAATGTGCTAAGTGTCATGTCCTTCCTTCAGCAAGGTCGTGACGAGAGCTCTGTGAATAACGGATTCTTTCCGTTCATTAGTAATAACAAAAAGTCATTCTAACAAAATAATTGTATTACTTTGGACTGAAAATGAAAAATTACAGCAAAGGAAAATAACATTTTCTTTTTTTATTTTGAGCATTTTTAAACCTTTTTGATTTTCTTTAAAAATAAAGGGAAATTTTGAAACAAAAAGTGATTGCAAACCAAAAAAAGCAAAACATTTGAGTTTTCTCAAATATTTTTGTTTGTTCTTCTAAATTAACAACTCACCAAAATTAACATGAAGCCACAATTCTTTCCATGTCACTGAACTTGCATTTTTAGCAAAAAAAAAAAAAAAAAAAAAGGTTGTGTGAAAAATCTTGAAACAAGGGGAAAAAAACCCAACCTAAATTAGACATACGCAGGGCTTATATTATTAACAACACTGCCTTGGCCTAATACTCTTTGCAGAACTTCCCTCTTGGTCATTCCAAGGGAAATTTCTCTCCCCAGAGGTGTAGAGCTTTCTTGGTTCGTAAAAGGAAGCAGGAGGAAGGCAGTCATTAGGATCGAGTGACACTTACTGCTGGGACTGCTTCTCGGCCAGCTCTTTTGTTTTCTCCTAGGATGATGGGGGAAGGAAAGGGGGAGGAAGAGAAAACAAGTGAATATGAGAAAACCATAATGCAGAGAGAGAAAGGAGCATACACACACACACCAAAAACACTGCTATCCATATCAAGAGTTTGGGATAGTTTTGTCAGGGACACTGAATGGGCTGGCAATTCTGTGTTTTATTGGAAGGCAGAGCAAAATTTGGATTAAAGTGATTTTTTTTTCCTCATGCCAAATGCTGTATTTAAAATGCCTATTGTAGACTTGCTCCATAGTTAATACACCTTCTACCAATGACAGCTGTTCTGCATAGACACGGAAACGAAAGGAAATGGGGCACAGATGCCATGGTGACACAATCATACTCAATTTACTAATATAATTACAATACATGTTGCTTACAAGTGCCCAAAAAGGAAAGGGGTGGGAGAGAACTAGGGAGGCTGGAACTCTGCAGTTTCCTACAGTTTAATTAAACAGGCATGTTTTGATTGTTCATTACGCTGCACAATACACAGGTATTTATTTCAGGGTAAGTCGCCCACTGGGATTCCTGTGTGCATCTGACTGTGCCCACCAGAACTAGTGTTATTTCAGTTCTGAATTGCTGCCCGGCACTAAGGAGTTATCTACACGAACTCTTCCCCCTGGAGTTCCCACCATTGTTGCCTCAGATCACTTTAGCCACTACGGGACTATTAGACAGATAGTCACTCTAATCACCATATCTCCCCAAACCTGCTCAGAGCAGTCTAACATGCACTTAAAACGTGGAGGGCCTATCTGGGTAGCAATGGTGAGAAAAAAAGTTTGGTGTAAACTAGGCCACAATGGCACCATGCACTTCAGGAGAATGAGGTGGCCTTGGTGGAGGCAGACACGGGACATGCAGATCTGATTCCACTCAGTTAAAGCAAGTCCATTTTCTCCACAGTGGTCAGATAGCAAGAGGGAGAGTTATGACGCATGGCGCCTGGCATTCCTGTCCAGCTATCAGGCATAGAGCTAGCCTGCAATCACCTACGACCAGACCTCTCCCATCTGGCAGCAACAGTTCCAAACTCTTCCACTCAGCTGCCAGACTGTGCTTCCAAGGCCATCGGCAAATGGCTGCAGAAGGAGGGGTTCTACTGATCAAAGCTGGGAGCCAACCCTCCCTCTGTCATTGGAGCTAATCCCAAGGGGATGAACATAAAACATTTAACAGGGGGTTTGGTCTGTCCTTGCCCCTTCCCAGCACAGCAATAAATGTCAAACTAACTCCCCTGACAACCCCTTCTGCCCATGGGATCTCTCAAATCCCTGTGATGAGGGAGGGTACAAGACCTCAGATTGATGCACAGCTTAGGGACCTCAACAACAGACTCTCACAAGATAGGTCAAGGCCTGCCAACCTCTAGACATGGGCCATGAGGATCTACAGTGTGGCTCAGGACTGCCACTCTCTTTAATCCAGAAAAATAAACGAGGAGTCCTCTGGCACTTAAAGACAGTGTAGCCTGGGCAGATGCCTACATGGAGCATCACATGCTGGGACTGGTGTCTGTGGACTGCACGAAAGGGAAAGGATGGTGGAGACCAGCTGCAGCCCTTGGGCTCCAGTAGCTGCCAACGTGACCCTTGGATGGGCAAAGTTTGAGTGCATCGTGCTAGGCTTTGAGTTCACAGGAGGCATTCTTCTGTTATCCACCACCACCTGCAGCACCCCAAGCTATACACCCTCCCCACATCTCCCAGAGGAAAGCTCACAGACTGACCCACACTGTCCTCTGAATCATTTTGGCTGACTTGAACAGCAGCTGTCCAAACTCGCCCGGCTCAAAGCTGGTAGCGGAGTGCTGGATGCAGAGGCATAGCAGGAAGGCAGGTGTCAGCTTGTGATCGTCACCCCCGGGCTCGATCAAAGTCATGATCCTTCTCAACAGCATGTCCTCAGCAACTCTCTCGAACTCCAGCTGGAGCCTCTTCCTGGCTGGTCTTTGGCCAGGGATTGGCGAGGGTCCCTGCTTCTTGGAGCAGGTGTTGCTTTCCTTCAGCTGGCTACCACACATCTTACAGGTCACAGGTGCCTCTGACTCCAAGGATCGAGGCAAAGATTTCAGTCTCATCAGTGTCTGCACAGGCAGCGGCTGGGCCCTTGTGGGGTCCTTGTAGAGAAACAAATAGTAAAGCCCCAGGGACAGGAGGTCTCCATGGTGCAGCACAATCGTCCTCACCACTTCAGAGAAGTTGATGGACACACTGGCCCCCGGGATGGGCTCAAGGACCAGCTTCTCCTCCCAACAGTGTCGGGAGCGGCTTGACAGCTTGAGCCTCCTCCTGATGGTGCAGTGAAGGGGCAGGATGTCTGGAGCGAAGAGGCTGATGCTGGGTTTGCTGGACTGAGTCCTCTGGCCCACTGTGTGCTGCTCATGGTTCAGCAGGTATACCAAGTTATCCTATAATGCAAGCATAAAAACAGATAGCAAAGCAGGCACCAGCCACGAGCAGCTGCATCAGTGACTTTAAAGCCGTGAAAATAGCTTTCGCTCTCTGGTATCTTGACTCATCAGTGCTAGCAGTCTCTTGCAGGCCCCCAGGTGCCCACAGCAGACATCTTTGCACTGCAGTGCTATTACTTTCCCCAAACACCCCAGTGCTTTCCCAAAATGAATATCTGTCAGTGCAGCAGTGACTCATGCAGCAGAAGAGGCATGCTACGAGAGAAGGACTTGGAGCAATTAGCGCGTAATGGCTCAAGTTACACTACAACTGCTAAGTAACAGCTCTGTGACTACTACAGCAACTCATAACACCACAGCTACCCTGACACTAGGAACTGTGCAACCCGCATCCACTCCACTGACCTCCTGCACTGGAGGAAAGTTGTATAAGGCCTCTGAAATTGGATAGCTACTCCAGCATAATGAGTGCCAATAATTAACACCATGGATGAATTCCAAAGGGGCAGTAATGTTAGTTTAGTTCAGCAAAACAAACAAGGAGTCCTGTAGCACTTCTAAAGACTAACAAATTTATGTATCGCATGAGCTTTTGTGGGAGAAAATCGTGAAGTGGGATTTTCCCCCATAAAAGTTCATAAGATAAATAAATTTGTTAGTCTTTAAAAAGGCCAGAAGACTTATTTGTTTCACCAAAGATGAACAGTGTCTTTGGGGTGTATGGATGCAGAATGAGCAAACAGCTGGAGATATGCTGAACTGCCCCAATATATCTGGGATCATCTGCTAGTTTGTGAATGTTAACGGACATCACTGCATTGCCCACTACCACTTCTACATGGATAACAGAGCATGCACTCGCACACATCAACCCTCAAGATAAGGTTGATCGACCCTCAAGATGGCTCAGACCATCACCACACTCCCATGTTAACTCAACTGAGCTCATGCATCACTCATCACTGCTCTGTAAAAATGCAGCGTCACTCCATAACTGGAACCGAGACATAAATGGAGCATCAGGCTCTCCATGCTCAAGATCAGTGGATTTCATCTGCTCTCTGCTGGCACTTTTTTCTTTCCCATCTTCCACTTTCAACTCCTCTCTCAGACTATAAAGGGAGGCAGCAGCAAAAAAGAAACCACATAGGACCTAAGTGTGCCCAGTCACTGACTTCAATGTGTAAGTGAGGACGGCGCAGGACCCATTCTCTCTTGCACTGGCAGTGGGATCCAGTGGAACCCAAACACCAAAGCCCTGTTCCTGGCTTTTCCACTGACTTACAGTGGGGCATGGGTCCACTCACTTAACTGCTCACTGCCTGAGTTTCCTTATCTGTAAAATGGGGATGATGACACTTCTTGTTCTAAAGGACAGCAGTGCACCCCACAACAAGCAGAGGTAGCACAATAGCAGCTGGCAAGGACTATAAGATCTGTGTTGTCACAGACCTGAACACAAACTCTTCCATTCAATCCTTGACAAATCAGCAAGTAGGTCAGTAGCTGACAGATGAGTCCTTGCTGTCAGTAGACTGATGAGGCCACACCCTGACTGAGATCATGATCCTGGAGCTCGGAGGAAGGGACAGAGGGGATGCAGAGTGGCCACACTCTGTCTGTGCTGCAGCCGCTCTGCTCCCCTCCCTCCCAGCTCAGATGGAGGGAAAAGGAGGCTGAAGCTGGGAGGGAAGCAGATAATCAGCAGCACTCTGGCAAGTCACTGCTGAAGCTGGGAGGTCAGGAAGCAAGGGTGGTGAGAGGGGCTCACGGGCTGGGGCACAATTGTTTGTGGGCTGCATTTGGCCCATGGGCCGTAGTTTGCTGATTCTTTCCCTCAGCATCTCCATGCTAGGACCCTCCTCCTCTTGAGAAGGGAGGGGAAGGTGGCAACAGCCCACTTTCTGAGAATGTCTCCAGACTGCTCGAGAGCAGCAAGTGCCATGCAATAAAGCATTTTAGTGCCTGAAAACTCACAGCTCCCTACCAGCCTGGAGAATCTGCTGGGATGGTCAGGAGCTGATGGCATGACCTGTAAAGGGAGCGCACAGACCGCTAGCGTAAGTAAAGTTTCCAAGAGCCAAAGGCTGGGTGCTTACATGCTGGAAGCTGTAGCCCTGCAGGAGCAGGAGGTGAGGGGACTGGCAGAGGGAGTACCGCGTGTTGCTGCCATTCCGCTCCACTGGGGGAACCTGCTGTTCGTCTGGCGTGCTCTCCAGGCCATGCATGGCCTCAGGCAGTGTGGAGTAATGTCTCTTGAGCTCTTCCTCTGGTGAGCCCACCTGACTCAGACTGGTTTCGCTGACGCTGCGTCGGAGAGTCGGCGGCGTGGCATGGCGCTTGCATCCTGTCAGCAGGGTCATGGTGCCTTTTGCACGGTTCCTCTGCAGCTTCCGAGCCTGGGCATTTATGCCTAAGGACAAGAGCAGTGTTCGGTGCTGGGGCATGCAAGTAATTTCCCTGGCTTTCTGCCCTGGGCCGTTCCTGCTTGGGGAGTAACAAAGTGAGGGTTGGCCCTAGGACCAACATCCAACCAGTAATTGAGCCAGCCATGTCCCAGTTACCAAAGTGTGGACTCTATGAACACAGCTCTTGCTCCCTGCTCTGGCTCCTTCATCCTGCCAAACAAGGACCTTAGATATCTCTGCCTATTCATTCGTGGGCCACCATTTTATTTCTGGACAGTCCTTCCTGACTGCCCATATGCATCCTTCTAGTCAGCTGCTGCCACAGATGGAGCCACTAGTGAATTCTAACACAGCAAGGTCATGTTCCCAGATGTCACACACACTGCCTTACATCATACCACTGCTCTTCTGGTCAGACTATGCTAGAACCCACTGTGATCTGCCCCAAATCATAGAGCAATGAATATCTTATGGTCACCTAAAACCTTGGGCTACACTGGACTGTGTCACTTGCCACCTCTAAGCCCTCAGGCCAGCCCATTGAAACCATAGTAAATAGATGCATCACTTGCAAGCCCTGAACGACAGAGGAGCATCATATGAAAGGACCTTTAGTCATACTCTGTCTGGAGATGAAAACTCCAGTGTCTCCTATGGCTAACAGACGATTAGCAAAATATTGCTTAAAGTCCCTGGCAACTCCCCACAACATTCAGGAACCAAAAGGGAAAACCAGTGGTTTTCCCTTAAAACAAACAAGCCCAGCCCCCACCACTAGCCCTCATGCTTTCCTGACCAATGCACCCAGAACACAGAACTGACAGCTATTAAAGGACTAGACCCTAGCTCTTGGAAGCAAATACAAACAAGTTTTGTGCCAGTTTCACCCTGTTAATCAGTGAGAGTAACTGTGCACCCCCACCTTTCCCATTCCATACACAAAAAGCAAATCTCCTCCCCACCTTACTTGGGAGCAGCCAGGATGCATCTCAAATCTGCAGCATCTTTTTACCCACTGGCCTGAGCCACGCAGCCTGGAAAATACATTGTTCAAAAACAAAAAAGGCCAGAATGCAGAGCGACATCCCTGGGCTTCATTCCGCACTATGCAACCAGCACACAGGGTCCACTGAGGTTCCTGCACCCTGCACCATTGGTTCACTGCATTTGGCTGTGAGTGGGAGATGAGAGCTGACTGCCCAGACCTGCAGACTGCAGAGAGGAACCTGCTTCCTGCTTGCTGCAGAGCTGTAATTAAGTTCTCACAAGCATCACTTCGGGAAAGCTGTCACGAAGATGAATGAGGGCTAAAGCTAGCGTACAAAAAGGACCAAACAGCCAAACCCAAACCCATCCTGTTCAGCCTGATTCGATTCCCCACTGAAGAAGCTAGCCAGCATGCCAGAGTACCTTCCTATGCCAGAAACATCTCTGATTGGGCACAAGTTCTGGAAAAGAAAAAGAGGAGAAGTTGTGAATGTTGTTTGGAATCCTCATACCTTTCATTCAGGGTCCCAAGGGAGCAGGCAAGTCAGTAGCACATTCATTCATGGATTAACATGGGAGAAGAATGAAAGGGCTCTTGAAAATTCAGTTTCAAGGACTAATGATGCTTTTAAAGCAGCCAGTGTTAAAACAAAGAGCAAGAATCCCCATCTTCTGGATTCCTCCTGCGGTTCTACGGTGGCTACTGAGCCACCCTCCAGACATCTGCAGAATACAGCAGGCTCTCCTCCACACACACTCAGTCAAACTCCAGCTCACGAGGAAGGCACCACATATCCCTCTATTCACGAGACAGCGGCTCTCTGAACTGGAGAGGCAAGCTTGGCAGTCAGCTGCTTCAAGGGACACTACTGAAGTTAAACCCAAAATGCCACCTGCCTTATTTGGTGAGGAACTGTCGCTGAGTTCTGAAGAACATTTTTCATTTTTGTTTGTTTGTTTTGAGTCTACCACTCCTTTGCTGGGAAAATGAAATAGATCAGGGGGAGGCAAGGGGAGAATGAGCCCTACTGTTTACATGCCTTAGGATTAGGACAGGGATGGCCACACAGCCTAGAGAGTTCTGAAACATGGCCCGCAGCCATCTCAGATCAAGATGGAGCAATGCATGCTGGGAGGTAGCCTCCATAAGCCACGCTTCCTTACTGGAGCAAGCGCAGAGAAGGACTACGAGGATGATCCAAGGAATGGAACACCTGCCTTATGAGAGGAGTCTCAAGGAGCTTGGCTTGTTTAGCCCACTCAAAAGAAAGTACAGGGGAGACATGACTGTGTTCCTAAATACATCAGCGGGATAAATCCTAGGGAGGAAGAGAAGCTGTTTAAGTTAAGCACCAATGTAAACACAAGAACAAATGGTTAACTGGCCATCAACAAGTTTAGGCTTGAAATTAGACAGTTTCTAAATCATCAAAGGAGCGAAGTTCTAGACCAGTCTTCCAAGGGGAGCAGTGGGGGCCAGAAACCTAGCTGGCTTCAAGACTAAGCTTGATACGTTTCTGGAGGGGGTGGTATGACGAGACTGCCCACAATGGCATGTAGCTCATCTGCATCTGCTAGTAGCAAATATCTCCAATGGCTGGGGAAGGCCTCTGAGTCACTACAGAGAATTCTTTTCCGGGTGTCTGCCTGGTGGGTCTTGCCCATAATGCTGAGGATCTAACTGATCACATATTTGGGATAGGAAGGAAATTTTCCCCAGATCAGATTGGTGGAAGCCCTGGGAATTTTTCGCCTTCCTTTGCAGTGTTGGGCACAGGGAACTTGCAGGTTTAAATGAGTGTAAATGGGGGATTCTCTATAACTCGGAGTCTTTAAATCACAACTTGAGGACTTCAGTAACTCAGCCAGAGGTTAGGTGTCTATTACAGGAGTGGGTGAGGAAGGTTCTGTGGCTTGCAACATGCAGGAGGTCAGACGAGATGTGCATGAGGGTCCCTTCTGACCTTACATTCTGTAACAATTGCAATTTGCACTGTGCTGTATGTGACTGATGTGGGACCCTGGGTTTCTGGCAACTTGCCACTGCAGCTGGGCAAACTGGATGCCTTTCCTTAGGACCTGCACAAAAACAATATTTCATGCTTTGGGAGACCTACAGCAGACACTTCACTAACAAACTCTAGTTTGAGAGCTCCGCTGGCATCACCCAGGACTGCTGGACAAAAAAGGAAGCACATAAGAAATTCTGCTTTAATGCCAAGCTGCATTAGGAATACTGGAGGGAGGGAGGGAGGGTGTTAAAAAAGAAAAACAGCTGAGCAAAGAATTCTATTTTCCAGCTTCTAGGAGGATAGAATAGGGAGGTGGTCAGAACCTATGAAACCCGGTGCTGCAGTACTGACAATTTGATCCTGTAGAGAAGGAACAAGAGACTTATTGTTATCACACTACGACATCCAGCAGAGCACAGGGGCATCATCCACCAGTGTAAGGTGGTAGGATACAGATAATACTCTGAGTTTCCATGGTACTGTCCATCTGAGGATCCCAAAGCCCTCTATAAACAGGACTCTCTTGGCACAGAAAGCATCATCCCCAGTTTCCGGAAGAAGAAGTACAAGCACAGAGAGGTGACGTGCCTATCAAAGGAAGCTTTTGGCAGAGTCTGAACTAAAATCCGAGTGCCCTACTCCGAGAACACCCTAGGGCTACGTTCACACACAGAGGGCTTGTTTCGAAACAAGACGTTTCGAAACAAGCTGTTTCGAAATAACGCATTATTTCAAAACAAGTTATTTTGAAATAAAAAAACACCATCCTCGAAATAACACAAAAG